>OZ026807.1:1957390-2557390 GCA_964023185.1 Macaria liturata | reverse complement strand
TCTTATTCAAAGCTTGATAGACCAGATCGGTTTCTTGAGAATTGTTCAATATTTCCAAGCATATCACGCATGAATCATTATAATCATTATAATAGCTGGCCGCATTTGGCAAGTTATAATTTTTAAAGTTACTTTCAAATTCATTTAATTTTAATAAACGGCTAGCATTTACGACAGTAATTGCGTCGAAAAGTAGCTCGACATGTGCTATAGTACAATTAGGTACTTTCAAATTATTCGTGAAATTTCGATCATCCTATACCGGTGTAGTTTCCTTGCGCCTAGCCCAACGGTTGAGGTTGCATTAAATCACCTTGCACTGGGTGACACAATCGCCTATTATGAAACTTTAATGTTAACACTGTACTGCATTATAAAACCTTAGCATTATACGTCATTGTAAAGCCCCAACAACAACAGCTCCTCTGAAGTTTTACCTCTAAACCATTACATGTCCGAACCATCTGCTCATAATATTATACTGATAAGCACTAAGCAATGCACAATGGATGTACCTAAGCTCACTAGGGAGAGTGACTAGAGTTCCAACTTGATAATGCATCACAACTTAATCACAAGCGCTTAAATTGTGCAATTTAACCCAGAATAGTTACTATCCAGTTGCCTGAAAACAAATTTAAGTGCGTTTCATGTCCAGTCAACATTAAAAACCTTCGTCCCTCAGGGCTCTACATTCAGTCCAGGTGAAAGAGGGTCTAAACTCCCAGAACAAGTAACTACAATCTGTGTTTACTCGAAGATGTTCTTAATAATGACAGAGATGTAAGATAAACTGACCGATCTCCTACGGGAATCGTCTGAACCAGAACTTTTTTCAAATCCATTGAGGCTGACCCGCACATTCTTAACCACTGGATTTCCTGCAAAGAAAGGACTATAGTCAAGCTGGATCTCTCGTCAACCTACTTCCAGATCAGTTCAAGAGTACCATCGTCGCCTCGTCGTGGTCTAGATGAACTTAATTTTTTAAATAACGTACCTCCATTATGCTGCGCCTTAAGCATAGGAGTTAGTGGATGATATCATTGCAAAGCCGATCAAGAAAAATCCCATTGTAACCCCGATGAATAGTTTCGACAGCTGTGAACCGCTTTAAGAAATACCTACAGAGGCGCCATTTTGTAGAAGATATTGAAAACAAAGGTCGTTGCGTGAAAAAAGAAATGAAGAGGAAAATCGGGATAAATTCTATACCTGTTTATTTTTGTTTTCTAGACAAGTGAAGGAATAAAGTTACAGCAGAGCATCCACAGGGGAGTGACAGACTGGTATTATCAGCGAAAGTGGTCAGCAGAATAAAGGCTCAAACATAGTTTTAGGCATGTATTTATCGAGTTTGCGATCACTCATATAGACTTGCTTTGGCAGAAACATGAGAGGGAGGGTAGTGAACTACATACGTGATGCAACTCGAACAACCTGGTAGTAGCCAAACAGCTAAAGAAAGCATTTTGTTCGCCCGACGTTAAACGCGTTGATCTCTATACAAACAAACCCATGAGAATTAATATAGAAAACTTTCTAGTTCCGGTGGATTGGACGACAGAATCCCACTGCCTCAGATCAAAGACAAAGAACGTTAAATTTAAAAAATTGTTGGTGAGATGAAATCACTAGAAACGGGTCTTAAACATAAAAGGGGCCCTAAATTGGGATCAAATTGGAGATCTTCCTTCTTGGAGCCGCGCCGTAGGCCTGTGACATTTACTATTTGGAAAAAATGTATATTAGTATGAAGGAAATTTCAAAACCAAAACCTCTACTGTATAAAGTATCATCATAATATCACATAAGTTTATTAATTTAGCATATTTTTGATATCTTGAAGAATCATGCATAGTTTAATGGCGTTAACTTCTGGAAAGCCATATTGAAATTAAATTCACTTGTGGTAACAGGATATTATTTATGAATATTTATTTACCTTTACAGATTCTCGGGTCTTACTCTCGGTATTTTTAAGGTATCAGTGGGGTCGTAGCCTATACCTATACGCCTTTTACAATATATACCTAATACACAAAAACTAAGTAAAATAATTACATTAAGTGGAAGTAAGGGTGCCAAAATAACTATTGCAGACATGGTAGACAGTATATTAGACTGAAAGGCACCCACTAGTTGTGCCTCATTTATATAAAAATGTGGCGGATGATGCCTTATACTTATATGTAATTTAGTATTGTTTATTTGATATATAAATTGCTCCATATCAGGCTAATCATAGGAGAATTTTTTTTCATAATCCAAGAGCAGAAAGCCCTTGGTTTGTGTATTGGATGGACCTTATTGGACCTTGGGCTGGGTATTCGGGAGAAAGTATAATTTTAACATTACGCCTTTGATTTAATCAGGAGGGAAGGTGTTAAAGATACGGATAATATTTATGCCCGGTATACTGAATTTGAGAAGTTGACCAGCTTGGCACCGATATGCATACGGTAGATTGTAATTATGCTTTAGGTGCCACAATTAGAAACAACTATAGCAGCGTCGCTCATGGTCCTAAGTATACGGATTAAGTCCACGAATTAAAGAACGTGGGTCACTTCTCTTAGTTGGTACAATAACTTCACTATTGAGGATATATTAACTCGGAGAAAATGCCGAAGGGAAAGTATAATATATGTATATTCTAGTATTTCAATTTTATTACTGCAGGAGAGCAGGTAAACTACAGTACAAACACATCTCTCATTGTTTATGCTAGGCATCGTCACATGCCTAATAATATGCAAATTTTACACAAAAATAAAATTTGTGTTATTAGCAGAGACGATGCCCAGAATCCCCTTAAGGGCTCCTGGTGAGAGACTTCTATGACGGAAGGTGATCCACCACCCTCTCTGGTGACCAAATGGTGAAGTAGGTAACAGGTGCTCTGATTGGTTGATACGGTATCTTGGGCTCTGATAGGACGAGACTCGCGAGAAGTTGACAACGCATCTCTCATTGTTTATGCTGGGCATCGTCTCTGTTAATAAAACAAATTTTATTTTTGTGTAAAATTTGCATAATATTACTATTTGTCACAGGTATTTGTTTATAATTTAGTTTTTTTAACAAGTTTATTCTACTAGATAAATATTATCATTTTAAGTATGTATCTGTACGAGATAGAATTTAAGAGAGTTCCTTGGTAATTTCAAATTGTAAAAAATCGTGTCTTCTAAAAAGAACCATCAGATTCTATTACTTGTCAATAGATGGCGTTTTAAGCTTCAGAACTGGTACGATAAAAAGTTGTGGCCAAAAGAGAAGAAAAAAAAATAGATGGCGTACTAAAAGCAAGTAGTTTAAAGTAGTTATGCTAGATGGCAGCATCAGTAACAAAAATCATTATTATTAAAATACAGTTTTAGGCCAAACTGTTGAGGAATTGAACTAATTCTTTAAAATAATTAAACTTATGTACCTACTACATAATTATACTTAGATATGTTGTCTAAGTTAACTGTCATTTCAGTATTAAGTATATTTCTTTATCGCGTTGCATCGTAAATCCCAAGCTGGACCTAATAAGGTATACATTATATAATTTCTTTAATGTATGTAGTAAGTATTCTTTAAAATAATATTCGAGTGCTAGTAGAGTAGACATCAAAGCCTCTCAAAGTTTATACCATGTTTGATATTTATCTTTATTAACACTTTTTAGTTAATAACAGCTACAAACAAATAAAAAACCTAATGAGGGTCAAACCATACAAGAGTGAAGTAAGTATAACTATGCTATTTTTCCAAGGAACAAAAACAAAAAACTTAATTCACATACATTTTATTTTCTTAAATTATTAACCATCGATTTCCAAGAGTACAACTAAAAAACAAAAATTAAAGTACAAACACGTTATGGATCGCTAACTTAACACAACTGTAGGTAACTTCTCTTGGCAAACCATTACTCATTCTTTGACTAAACCAGGCGCATCACTCGCTATAGAAAACAAGACAGAATTGGTATGTTATTACACTCACACCTTGGTCGAATTGCTACCGTCGAAGTATCAAAACAGGTAGGAAAAAATAGTCCAAAAGTAATTATGTAGTAAGTACCTATAATATATAAGTTTAATTCGGTTATGCAAACTTTTGTAGTCAATTTTAATGGTGGTAGAACATGTATTTCAAAGTTAATGGCAGTGATATTTCTACCTTAAATAGTGGCAGTGATGATAAAGTTAAGTAAAAATCTAGCAAAATGTGTCGCTGTGTCTAGTGTGTATCGATTTTTTGCTAGATTTTAGTCTAAATATTTTATGCTTAGTCCATTATAATTTGAATCAAACGGTTAAAACATTATGGTAAGTAGGTAGTTTTACATAATAAATTCGACGGTAGCAACGTATAAACAGCCTTTAACCATCGAAAACAGTACAGCAATCAGCACTAAAAGTGATTTGCTACAATTAACATAGAACCCTAAGGTTAATACTTAAAGTACATTCTAGGTCTGCAGCGAATAAGTCTTGATATTGAGCGAGCCCAACGAAACGCGATTAAAGCACACTCAACCAATTATGAACTCTTAAAAATTTAATGAAACAAGTTTCTGAAATACGAAAAAATCTATGAGGCACTTTTTGTGATCTGCTGTGATTATCGACTAGGTATCTGTCAATCTGTGAAGAAATCTAACGTCAAAAAGTTATTCAAAAGCTAGACGTGTTTGTTCATATTGGTAAGTAATTTGTAATAAGTAACGTATTTGTCACAAAAAATAATTTAATAATGTAAAGTAAAACAGATATCTAGGTATTATGCAATAAAATTAGAGTTCAATTATCCTGCGACATGTAATTTTACAACAAACACTAACGTTTCCAAATATATATTCTCTTACGGCATTACACTGGAATTCGTAACTATTTTATTTTTTATTACAATGTTTAATGTACACAAACATGTTCTTTCCCCTTTTTACCTCAAATACACGAAACGCTAGTTTTTATACACAACAAACCTTATCTCTAACAAATGTGAAAATATTTCGTCACAGTATCTTAGACGTAATTAATTATTTTATTCTCTTATGGACTGTAATGAAATTGTGAAATGCATTAAGTTTTTGTTACACCCTTACAAATATATTAACGTTATTATGTTTTTTACTTTACTATATCAGTCAAAATATTTTTGCGATATCATCTACGAACCGACCGTTCATGGGATATTTTATGAGATTACAAGAGTATGATAATGATGATCATTTAATTCAGCATTGTCCTTTCAAATTAAAATAATAAGAGTTAGAATTTAGTTCCATTCTAAAAGACAAACAAACAATTGGTTCTCTTAATAACTACATGAATATTGCGCAGTCTTCATGTAAGTTTATGAAAGTCTTCATATTGATTTGAGGCTTTTTTATTATAATGTAAGCCTGGTTTGGTACAGAGCCATTTATTTGTTCGCCATTTACAATATTTCCCCATCAGTCGGTTGTGACCGCCCATTAATATCTCGGATATGCCACGTCTTACCGAGATCCACGGCTTTTTACACAAAAAATCAAAACAGCAAGCCAAGCAAACCATAGTTCAACATTTACTCTGTTTTGGTCAGTCAATTTCGATAAAAAGTTTATAATAAAATACTTAAGTTTCATTACATTAGGTAAAAGAGGCGAAGGAAGCCGTAACGCAGTATCAACAAACGATTCGAAGAGCAACGAAAAGCGAGTGGCCTTCTTACATATAGAAGCATTAGTTTACCGTATTTACATACTATTATGAATGTATAGCCTCAGTGGGCTTTCCGTTCACTAATCTAATTAGGTACTCGCCAGTAATGCGCCAATTTTATTGTTTTATTTACTAACAATACTATCCTTTGTACAACGCCAATAACATTATGTATTACAAATCTACTTCCCATTTTGATACAATGCCGTTAGTTCCACCTTAACAATAACTATGATACTAACAAAATAAGTGTCAATATTACTTACATACATTATCATTTACATACGTTAGTAGAACGATGCACGATCCTCGATTATAGTTTACGTTTCCATCATTTAAAAATCTATAAAGGCATCTTTACCTCAGACTTTAGATTTAACACCGTCATCGTTCAGATGGTGTTGTTATCAACTAATTAAAGTTAAGTTATAAAGTGAATAAATAAATATAGTTACCGAATTGTCGTGTAATTTACACGTAGTGAGACTGAATTGGACTTCGCGTTAGACCTCAGAACTTGGCGGCCATATAGCTTCTGTCATATTCATCAAATCTGGAACGTCTATTCCGATAAAATCTATCACTGTACTATCACAATTAACTAATAATTTCACCGACAAAGTAACCTTAATAAGTAAATTATAACAAAAATATTTGAAAAAACTAATTAGGCATTTGATGGCAGTATCGTAACTGGTTGTATTCAAACTAATTATAATATACAAACACATAACTAATATACTTAACTAATGGTAACGCGAAAAGGAACGCACGTCTGACGCTCAATCAGGTAACAGGATTTTATAAAATCAGTTGTTATATAACAACTATATTACTGTTAATATGCAAGCTGCAGTAAAGTCTTGAAAATTTATTGATTTTTCCTTAAATTGTATAGGTACTTTACAAAAAAATATTATTGAAAAACTGATGGAAAAACAGACGCTTAGTACAAAGGTGGTATAACACAAGCTTGTTATGCAATTTATCAGTACCTACTTGCGTAACTTAATATCAACCTGATTCCTGCAATATAATATAAAGTAGAATTCTAATTGTGATCTATGTGCAAAGTTATTTAAAGTTACATCTTCCAAGTCGATCGTGACGTTAACGTAATTATAAACCTAATTTACCTAGAACCTAAGTCCTTAGAACGAACTTTTTGGTTGTAATTACTTAATTTTAGTGATGGCGGAACATCGCCCCCTACTCTAATGGTAACTGTTCACCGTTGATGGAACGTTTACAATTTTTAACATTAACAATTAATATGATAATTATTAGTAACGATAACGGCAAATAACTTTTACTTATACCCCAGTCAGAATCGAGTGAACTAAAGCTGAGAGCGTTAAGTGAGAAATGTAAGACCACCAAATATTTTCAAGCGGTTTTTAATTTCTCAGCACATTTTTGTAAATGTGGTGAAAATTACAACACTCAGCTGAAATTCACTCGTTTCCAACCGATGTTTTGTAGGCAGTGACAACTGACAGTGGTTGTTAGATAAGTCTATAATGTGAAATGATTTTTTTTGTGATTATTATGTTTTTCATTAATAATGTAATGTAAATGTTAGATGCCTTAGTTTAAATAATGATTATGAAGATTAATAATGATTTTAATGAAAATTATTGTGATTATGTTACAATAAGGATTTAAATTATTATTTAACGATTTATTGTGTGGTGCGAAGTTATTTCAGTCGAATGTCGAAGGGGGATTTGTAATGATGGTTTGTTATAGGTTTCATACGGAATGCTTGAGGACTCAATGTATGTGTTAAGTGATTGCGATTCTTATGTACCTTTAATGTATTCATGAATGTGTTTTAGAATTTATGTATAAATAACTATAACACAGTGATTCGTTATAATAGTCTAGTTTTCTATCAGACGAACCGAAATGCAAGATCGATATGAATTTAAGTAGTCTTTCAACGAATAATTCATTTGAGTATCTGAACACTGATGACAGAACATTGAGCATAATTTACAAAATTGAACACATCAAAGGAAGCAAAGTATAATTTATTTAATTTAAGATAAAGTTAATATGAAGCACCTAAGTTAACACGGCTTTAAGGAAATATGCTAGCAAACACCAAACGATATTTATAGGAAACCTGAATAACTTACTCGACTCTATCTTCTTGCCTCTTACTGTTAGAATACCGTATTGTGTTCAAACGTAACGATTTGAAAACACACGGTAAAAATAGTTTTAAAATTTTACTAGATGCAAGCAAGAAACTAGAATGCAGCACCGAGTAAAATAGGATTTATATTTTACTTGTAAGTATTAACCAGATCAACCAGAAAATGTGAATGAAGTACTAAGAACGAAACACATGCACGCAATTTAGCGAAAATATTGACAGTAGAAATGCATAAGTTGTGACTAAAGAGATGCGCGAAACCACGCTATTATGTTAGTGTATAAACATTACAGTATACAAACAAGCAGTCTTGGAAAACACTGAGAGTAGGTACTTAGTGCTACTTACAATAAGAACAAGTCATATAATATTAAATTAAAGTTCCTCAAATTACACACCCATTATAATAAGTGTTAATCCTAAATACAAAATGCAAACTAAAACAGCAATATTTCATTTACAAGAAACAATTTCTGTCCAAAACAACGTCTTAATTAGCTTACGCTATATTTACAGAAAATAATATATTATGCAATTTTTTTTTAGATTGACAAAATAATTAAATAGTAACATATTAATATATTTTATTCTATTTAACACTATACAGCGTCGCCGCTCACGTATAAACACGCAATCATGTCCCTGGTACCTTACGATGCTATGTTTTTTTTTTCATAATAATAAATCAGTCTGTCAATTGGGACGTTTTAATTCCTCTACTAAATATTAAACCAATCATAACACACATTTAGTCAACATAGGTAAGTGACGCACTGAACCGCTGAAATCGTCTCGCTTGACTGAAGGTTGTGGGGCCATTATAATTCATTATTAATGGCTCATTATTCGACTCAGTTTTTTGAGTCAAGCAGTGTGCGTTTGTACAAACACTTGTGCTGGGCGGGCAGTGCTGTGAACACAGGTTGGTGACCGCATCGAGTCCTGGGCGGGGTCTAGCTGCCCGTACATTGAGAGCTAGACGCCCTGCTGAGCCATATACTATCTGATCTCTGCCGAGTTCAGCACGAATGGTACGTAGAACATCTTGCTCTCGAGAAGCAGGTTCGCTGCTGCTTGGATCTGGAATGAAGGAAAATGACTTGTTAATATTACATTATTATCATCATTGGTCTTATTGCATCTAATAGAGATTATGTACTGATTTATGTAGTGTATACTATTTTATTATTTATTTATTTAATATAGGTATTATAAAAGATCATTGTATATTAGCTGGAAAAAAAATTGTGAATTGCCTACGAATGAAAAAACTCAATAAATGCTCGTAAGTTAAGACGTAATCTACACAGACAACCATCACAAAATAATGTATTTGTAAAAAAAAAAACGAATTTATGCCTCTTTTAAGGGGTCACAATCATTCGTTCAAAAAGATAATTCTGTCACATCATAAATGTTATTTAAGGGCAATGATCAAATGTGAACTTATACTTAAGCACTTAAGTACATTTTTCAATACTGGAACAATTCTGTCACCACTTTTGATTGGGAAAGTGTACGGGTATAATGTAATTCAAATCAATTACTAAAATAAGCATAACTATCAAATAAAAATTCAGCATTCAGTTTGCTTATATTAACTGCTAAGACATGTTAATTTTTTATTTCTCTTGCTAACGTATTTTGCATTGTGCTGATCACAATTTAATCAATCCTAACTGCTGCCTAGATCTAGTAGGCTTGTTACCAAGAACACACAACCTTAATGAAATCGTTTAACTGCCTATAAAGCCAGTTAATTCTTGCAGCTACAGCTATGTTAGTAGCAAGTTACACAAAGTGACAGTACTTTCGTGTTAAAGCCAAGTGAAAACCAGTAACCATTGGAAAGTGTACTTCAGAGCTTTCTATTGCAAATGTAACTGGACAATAAATGAGATAATATATCTAGATTACCTATATAAATTGTACTGATAATGTTGTTAGTTTCACTGAAACCATTAGTGGATTTATTTTGCCCGAGAAACAATAGACGAGGAGATAATTTCGTTCTAGGAAAAGGCGGTATCGTGAAGTGCGGTGAATCATGGCTCGAACTTTCATTTGTTTGCTTGTTTTGTTTTATGTTCAATACAGCTTGCAACTTGAGATGTGTGAAGTATTGTAAAGATTTTCAGTTCTCGATAATGTTTAAAAGCAAGAGTTGATAGTAATTAGGTGAAGGTTGATGGGACAGAAAAAAAAATATGATTCATCAAATGTGCTTCAGTGATGATGATTCTTTGTAAACTATTGTGTATGGTATCTTGGGATGTTTATTATCTGTTATCTAGTACCTAAAGTGGCATTTTAAAAAATCCTTTCTTAGCGGATGCCTACGTCATAACATCTACTTGTATGCCAAATTTCAGCTCGATCCATCCATTGGTTGGGGCTGTGCGTTGATAGATCATTATGTCAGTCAGTCACTTTAGAGATTTATATATTTGACTGCCTTGTTAGCTTAGTTGGTAGTGGCTCTGCCTTCTAATCTAGGGGTGTGGGTTACATTCCCGCATGACGCAAGTAATTATGAATTTTAAAATTTGTAATTACTTGTGTTGAGTCTGGTTGTTATGTATATTAAGTACTAGCTGTTGCCCGCGACTTCGTCCGCGTGAAATAGTTATTACCATAAAAACGGTTCTAGTGAGTTAACCTTAAAAGATAGACATATATTGTTCAGGACATTTTGTTAGATTATTTCAAGAGAAATAATAATAATTATTTCATACATATTTTTGTGATATCTTGAACCGTTTTCGCAGCGCACGCAACGAAAGCCCTCAAAGATGTATAATTTTCCCCGTTTTTTTCCACATTTTACATTATTTCTTTGCTCCTATTAGTTGCAGCGTGATGTTATATAGCCTAAAGCCTTCCTCAATAAATGGTCTATTAAACACAAAAAGAATTTTTCAATTCGCACCAGTAGTTCCTGAGATTAGCGCGTTCAAACAAACAAACAAACAAACTCTTCAGCTTTATAATATTAGTATAGATTAATTTACGAAAAAAAAGTACATATATAGGTATTTTATCCTTTATCTAGCACCCATGACACAAGCGTTTCTTTAGTATGGGGCTTGATAGCGCTGTGTGGAATGTCCCGGAATATTTATTCAATGCATCATATTCAGTGCTTCATGGTTTGGGCTGTGCGTTGATAGATCACTATGTCAGTCAGTCTTCTTTGAGTTTTATATATTTAGATGAGTTTCCAAGCGCCAGATGGATCAACGACATCCGATCCAGGGAGCTCTCTAGACAAGAAAAGCACAAGACCGACACCAATGGCACTTAGGGGAGGAGGCCTATAAGTAGGTCAACAAGGGCTGAAGATATTTTAATTTTTTTTTATTTGATTTTTTTATGATGAGATATTTCTCACCTCTGGTATCCTGGCAAACAGCTCCTGCAGCCTGCCCGGGTGGTGCGGCGCCGCGTGCTCCAGGAAGCTCCGCAGCACCTGCACGTAGCGGTCCTGGATGCTCTCCAGCTCTACCTCTGCAACAATACATTATGATACATAAATATTGTGAAACATTTTTAACTTGTGAAACTTGAGAAAAAGAAAAAAAATTGTGGATAATATCACACAGCGCCATCTATCCCTCATTCTAAGCAAACGCTTGGGTCCTGGGTACTAGATAACGATAAAATATTAGACTGCAGTTTGCTGAAACCTATGGGTTGATAACAAAACAAACAACAACAGTGTGTACTGTAAGTGTACATTGGTCAAAGAAAGTTAAGAATTAAAGAAAAGATCATAAAGAATATTCGGTATACCTATATTTTCTATATTTTTTTATTTCACTAGAAGAAACGTGACAATTGCCGTAGCGCCAATTTTGTCAAAAGTTTAACGAGGCTGACGGATTTTATTTAAACTTCATAGTGTTTGACTGTATTATAATTTGTAATTAATCAAAATTAATATAACTAAATCCAAAGCTAAATATTCGATAACTAACCGAAATTACTTATTAGTATAAGCAGGTTAATTATTTATAGCAAAATGGCATTGGACTGTATTGATTTTATATTCCCACAGCTTGCGACTCCCACTTCGAGATAACTAGGTTGCCTGCGATATAATTAACTAGGTCCATTTATTAATTAAATATTTTGCTGTTTGTTTGCATTGTGCTTAATTCCTTAATTTAATATAGTGCAAAAAGAATCGAACTCTGTCCATTACCACAAAATCGCAAAAAAAAGAAACCAGTTTTATTTTATTATTTCCATTAACCAATATTCATCTTAATAAAAATATGAGTGAGTAATTCTTAATAAATTCTTCTGAAGTAATTTTTAAGGAATGCCTAAAAATATTCATTAAATTGCGTGAATACTCGAAACCTTAAACCTCCATGGTTCGCATTTACGCCTCGCTTCCGCACTGACCTAGTTCCGCTACCCGCCACTAGATGGCGGCGCACGGCGGCGGTGAACCGTGGAGCGCGCAGTGCGGATGACGTCACTCGCTCAGTAGGTCACTCCGATAGCAGGGCAACGACCGCGGCTAGCCGTTGACCTCCGCTCGCTCACTCGCGTCCTTACTTGTATCGCCCTCTCTCTCGCACGCGCGCTCTCCTACCTTGTCTATTGTTACGTACACTGTGACTCGTTTTATTATTGCAACTGGGTTTTTAATTGATGTTTTGTTTTTACGGTACCTAGTGTATTTTATTGATGAATGTGTTTCTTTGCGCCGTTGCAGCGGTTTTTAGAGTATTTGACGCGAATTGCATATTTTACTGTTTTGTTTAGATTTGAATTGGCATTTATTTTTCTAATCCCGTACTAACTATATACACGATACACAAGTTTCAAATATTAGGTATACATACTTTCCTACAGCAGTGTTTTTGCCTGGCATTAAAGAAACCTTAGACCATAATTTCATAATAATATATAGGTAATTTTCGACTTTACTCTCCTCATATACCCCAAAATACATAATATATGTATATTAGATACGACACTCTCCCAAAAAGAAAACCCCAAAAAACCCATTTTACCGATTAATTTTACTGTTACATTTTAACCACAGACTACATAAATTCCATAGACAACAGAATCCCGCTGCGCTCGAGCGATGTACGCAAAAGAGAAAGTCGCTTCCGCGTCTCGTTTTGCCAGAGTGAGAGAGGAGAGAGTGAAAAGTCCCGTTGCGTGACGTAACGTATCTATTGCTGTTCTGTTACCTTACCAGCGTTTGTTGCAATTCACTCTCAGTTACCGGTTTTTATTCATATTCTGGTTATTTTTATGGCTATGGTGTGACGTGTCGTGTGAATTTTTAATGTCGGTGGTTATGGGTTGAGTTTGCTTTGAGTAGTGTTTGGTTTTCATTTGATTTTGTAATAAGAATTAATTAATAGGAAATTATTGGACGACTCAAGGGTACAATGTTACATTTCTGAAACTAAACGCTACAAATTTAGACCCCTTAACATCTTTATATCTAAATATTGGTTTTTCAATTACTTGATAATATGCTTATTAACTTGCATAAAGTTAACAAAATCCAGTACTGAACATTAAAAAAAAATCCTTGACAGAGAAATGAACCAAGACATACAATAAACAGGATATTCCATCCTAACCACTAGACTAATAGACTTTTGTTAGTGTGATAGAAAATTTTTAACACACTAACAATAGCACACTTATTGCTCAATACCACACACACGCACACACACACACACAAATAATATCATGCCTCACGCACACAAGCAAGCAGCTTGCGCAAGCGCTTTCCATTTCACCGGCGATCTGCAGTCGTGACTTTACTAACTTACCATTAGAACTTTGTGTAAAAGTTGGTTTATTTAATCGATTTATAAAAAGATGATTTTTATAAGTTTTATTAATGTATTGATTTCGTTGTCAATAGATCTATTGGAGAAATTTTTCTTTTAAAGCCAAGCCAAGTATTATCCGAAACGGTTGAGCCGTTTTCTAAACAAACACATTCCCAAGCCACTTTTATAATATTAGTGTAATATTTGTGATTCCTTTTTACTCTATAACCCATGTATATATTCCCACGTCGGCTTAAAAACTCGACACCAGAGTTGGCTACTCTTATACAAACTTACTAACTAGCTTCATACGTATTTACTTTCATTCCTTTCAATTTAGCCAATAATCATGAAGAGGAGTGAAGTGAGAAATTATCAAAGTGAATTGCCAACAAATTGATACTCGCGATAACCTATTTACGGACCGATTGGATCGAAGTAAACAAACTAAAGTATCAATATTATTCGGTCTTGATTTTGTGTGATATTTCGTTATTAAATAATAAAATAAAATAAAAATAAATATTCCTGGACATTGCACACAGCGCCATCTAGCCCCACACTAAGCAAACGCTTGTGTCGTGGGTACTAGATAACGGATATAATACTTATATACTTTTCTTATATTAAATTTAGATTTTATCTTTTTTATTGATAACAAAATTGAATGATTTTCGATCAAACCACATAATGTATAAAGGATTTATGAAGACAATCTTGATTTTTATTTATTTATTTACATGCAGTGACTAGTTTCTTTGAATTTGTATATTTTATGTAATTGTATGTTTTTTTTGTCAACAATAAAGAGTTTAATCCATCTATACTTTCTTTATTCCGTGATACTAGTAAGGTAGGAAACCTAGACCCATGTTATCGACCACTAACTAGGTCATATGAAATACTTGCGCTGAAGGAAATTATTCCATAATTTCTATATTCTACGTAGACTTTGTGTAAAATCAAATTTGTTTAATTTAAGAGGTTATTTGGAATTAATTTCGATTAAAGGCTATCTCAATTTATGTTTATGAGTAAAGTAAGTATGAATATTTTTTTGAGTGGTACACATAGAATTTTGCTTATTTCTCCCTAAGAATACACGGCCACATGTTTTTTAAAAATGATAACATTATCAAGCAAATTTTAATATAACAAACCAGATATTTCAATACTAATAATGCGCTTGATAGTAAGTACAAAATTTCGCACTTTTTTTTTACATGATGAGGCTTACGCTTGACTACAACTTGCCTGATGTTAAGCAACGTTATAGTCTACGATCTAGCGCGCTTGCCTAGAAGAAACCGGTTTACTCTCGACTTGAAGATCGACAAATTATAGTTCAAGGGGAATAGAGATTCGAGCAAGGAGTTCCACAGTTGGGCTGTTCGCACGATGAAAGTCGAAGCAAAACGCTTGGTGCGAGTCTTTGGAACCTCAACTGTATAACGGTGCCTCCTTGCCGAACCCCTACTCGTACGATGGTGAAATGGGGCTGCAGGAATTAAATTATGCAATTCCTCCTCCTACCTACCTATACCTAAAATGGTATGTCAAATAAGTCAGTACCAATTCACCATCACCACAGAATACATCCACCACGCGTAAATTCTGTACTATCTATGTATATAACTATATACCTATATAATCTGGTCAAGCAATGCGACAGGCCAGGCGAAGCGAGCCATTAATATATTATGATTTATAGTACATTTGTCCCACATACTAACTCGAAACATCGATTAGGAGTTTGCGAACCGCCAGAGAGATGCCTGTTATTTGGACTATTCATGATAAGTGACTTCGTATGAAAGTGGTCAACTCTGGTGTCGAGAGTTTTCAAACCACCTTAAGGGACTCTTACATAGTCTGACTGGTTGCCGCACTATGACAAACAATTTAAATTGTTATGCAACACACGTAATCCTCCAAAACGAACATCTAAAGACTGACTGCGTCGAAAATTGCCTAACATCGGTAAAAGTAAACTATGCTCGTAAGGGAATTCTGTTGTTGAGACTCTTTAAATCTAAGGGCCTCTGACATAGCTTAGTAACTGCTATACTGTGATAAACAGGCAGGACCTGTAGGTAAATGATTCAAAGCATCACCCAATCCATAGAAGTGCCTAAAATTTTCCATGCTTCTTTAATATTATTACAATTTTTTTGTAACTGTGATTGATAATATTGTATTTTTTTTTTATTTTAGATACTTTATTACAACAATTTCTATTTCAATATATAGTAACACAACTTTCTGGTCACCCATCCAAGGACTGACCGCGTCGGCAATTGCTTAACATTGCAAGCATGCTAGCTGAGCTACGGCTGAACACTGACCTATATTTATTGAAGAGCGATGCACTCATATGTCTCTTTAAATGGATTATGCTCGGCGATGCTCTGGCATAATAATATAATAGGACAGAGCCTTAGAGACTTTCCTGGTTGTTACTGATAACTAGCAGTATTACTCGTGTTATTACGGGATTGAAAGTTGCCTATGTAAGTCAAAATCAAATAATAATAATCAAATAATAGTAATCAATTTCTGCCAAAAGATAGTGCGTACAAAATTTTTCTTAGTGTCTAGATGTTTACTTACTACTTCAGTTTTGTACATGAGTTTGTGACCGTGCCACGCGCTAGGTCCCTCAGTGGGCCTGTATTACGTAAGCTACTGCTACATTCCTCACTGAAATCCTACACTAAGTAAGTAAGGATCCAGATAGTTCTACTATTAATAAAAAAAATATAAATAACAATATAAATAAATATAATATATTATACAAACTATGTAGATGAATAAGACAAATAAAATAATAATATATAAATAATATTGGGACAAATGTACTATAAATAGATAAAAAAAAAAACTGAACAATAATCGCGAAATTTTGAAACATTACTGAAATGCTCTATATGATTTAAGTTTATTTTTATTATATTAAATTAAAACTGATATTGCTTGTGTAATAAAATTTTCATGTCACAAAAACCGGTCATTAAAAAACAAAACTTGCGTGTTAACTTGGTTCTTTTATTCGAACAATTATATTTATTAGATCAAACCAAATATTAACAAATAACTTCTTGGCTTATTTGACGTCAATAACCAAAATGGGATTACTTACCAGTTTTATTTTGACGTTGAATTGTTAATCACGGATAACCTTTCACCCATCGTCATTAAATTTAAGGCCGTTGTATTTAGGCCATGTACATACGAAAATCCTCTTTAGAAAGAGTTGATGTTTATAATTAAACTAGTGGGAGCTTGCGGCTTCGCTTGCATTAAGGAGTAAAACTTGCAGCTTACTCTTTAAAAGTGGCACATCCAAAAATCATTTCTAAGCGGATGCCTACGTCATAACATCTACTTGTAGCCAAATTTCAGCCCTATCAGTCTAGTGGTTTAGGGTGTGCGTTGATTGATCTATATGTCAGTCAGTCAGTCACCTTTGAGCTTTTTATAGTCAGATAGTCAAATATCTGCCTGTATATATATAAATAAGAGAGTGGTGTTAGTTACACCATTTATAACTCAAGAACGGCTGAACGGATTTAGCTTTGAACTAGGAGACGGACATAAGATACTTTCTATCCCGTATTTTTTATATTTAATTAAATAAAAAAAAACTGCTTATTTATTGCCTCTAAGACGGAACAGAGTTCGGCGGGTCAGATAGTTTACGTTTTTTTTAAACAAGATAAGCTCACGCTTGACTACAACTCGCCTGATGTTAAGCAACGTTATAATCTACAAATAAATAGTTATAAATAAAATGACATCATCATCATCACATCAGCCTAATGGGACCCACTGCAGGGTGTAGGCCTCCGCCCTCTTACGCCAATACTCCCTGTCTTGCGCTGTTCTTACCCAGATGTTTCCTTCTAACTTTCTAATATCATCCAGCCACCGTTGCACAGGTCTTCCTACACTTCGCTTACCAAGACGTGGGTACCATTCAGTTATTGCTTTACTCCATCTGCCGTCAGTACGTCTTGCCAAGTGAAAAAATAAAATAAAATGACAACTCACCCTGATTGAGCAGTATGTAGACCTTCAGGCAGACATACTCCTCCATCCGGAGCTGGATGCGGCGGAAGACGCAGGTGATCTGCGTCATCTTCTCCACCACCAGCCCCACATCCAGTCGGAGCTGTTCCAGCGTGATGGGACGCCCCATGAGCGAGGTGAGGCAGCTTTGCAGCGTGCGGAGGTTCGCGTTTACCTGGGGGAGAAGATTTTTTGATTAAATCAATATTTGCCATAGAATTTCAGTTGTTAGGGCAGTCAAAGATTTCTTAGATTTTTTTTTATTTTTTATTTCTGTTCCTTATTCACCTCTGATTGTGTCAGAGACCTTATCTAACTATTGCGTTTGTTTACAGTTTTGTTTATTTATACATTGTGAAACAATATGCCACTATGTATGACATGTCTACTATTTCCTTATGTTTATTACTATTTTACATCTTGTTTAAGTATACTATTTTCTCATTTTTTTTCTTAGGTTTGTAAAGTAGGCGTTACAGGATACTTGCCAAATTGCGATATTGTCGTAGGAGCCATTTAAAAAAAGTTAAAGAAATTAAGAGGAAAAAGGTTTGTTAAAAGTATTTGTTTTGACATGTGAGCAGACGTACTAAAACAATATAGAAGCTCTTGACCCTAGCGTTGGCCAATATATGCAAGTTTTTGCAAAATTTCAGGACAAATCACACCGCGCCATCTAGCACCATTCTAAGCAAACGCTTTTGTAGATAACGGGTAAATACTTTAAAAACTTCTTTGATTAATAAAGACCAAGTTATGGAAAATTTCAAGCCGCTACGAAGCTTTGTCATGTATCCTAGAGCTTTACAAAGCACACACAAGTTTTTGGTAAGAAATTTCATCATTTTTATCAGGTCTTTTCATAGGTTAAGCTAATATGAAGGTTTGAAAGTTCTAAAAGTAGTTTTATTCTTAATTTGAAAAAGAACTTATTTTGATAACTAGCCCTTTAATTATACGTTTTTTTGTCCAATAAGAATAGAATATGAAACCAAACAACCTATAGGAAAGGAAATATATATATATATATATATATACCTATTTGTTTATAATACAGTAGGTATGTTTGTTAATTTGTACATATGTGAACAATATAATATTAAGCTGAAAAAATTTACATAACATTACTAGAGTTTGCTACTATATACCTAATACTTTTCCTGTTTAGAAGTCAGTTAAAAATGTACAAAATCATCATGCAATCAAATTAAGTGATATTTCATATCTCGATATTTATGTAACGTATATGTAACAAGGAAATGCACTAGACAATGAAAAATACTTTCTGTGTAACTTGCAAGTAAGTAAGTTACAACACAAGTTTACGTAACTCATGCAAGTTGCTCGTGTAATTATACCTCTATCAAGAAAAGTGGGTAAAGAACATTTATATAAGAAAAATCTGTTTTTCATGTAAATAAATAAATAAATAGGAGTAATCCTATCTTTTTTTTTGCTCGCGTATTACTTTGTGAGGGGCACCGAAATCCTTCCACGGATGACACATATCCTTAGTTCTTGAACGTGTCAGTCTTCTCACGATGTTTCCCTTCAACGCTAAGCGAGTGCAAATCTGAACACATCCATATAAAATATTCTTTTTTATTCCAATATATATCACAAGCAAACTTTAATGAAGGTTTAACATACATAATTTAATGTACAACATAAAAATCAAATGAACTATCTTTAGGCTTTTCTAAATGTTTAGTTTTACTTCCCTTGTTTTTATGTATTATTATTATTGTAAATAAAAATCCATTTTTTTTTATTCGTGCTATAGTTTGAACCGCGCTATTGAAAGTCGAAACTCCAATTTGGATGCGCACGATTATCCTAGACATCGATAGACAATAGAAAACGCTCACTTGATGCGCTGCATTTTACGAGTCTAACATAATCTGGGGGTTAGCATGTACAATTCATATTTTGAATCTATTTTGTAGCATGTAGTCCACCGAATTCATGAATATGCTGATTCCATAATTGAATTTGTAAACAAACTTTTTTCGCGTGAAGATCAGTTAAAATATTGCTATCTCAAAAAAACCTGTCCGTCCTCTGGTCATTACGTAGTACGTAGCATTAAATAAATAAATAAATATTGCAGGACATATCACACAGCGCCATCTAGCCCCATACTAAGCTTACGCTTGTATCATTATGTTAAATGATGTTAAACTACTCGTATATTATTATCAAATCGGAAATGATTAATATAAAAAAATTATTCAATCTTTACTGACCAATTTTGGACTACTATAATAGTCATAATCTTTGCCATTTTCAATCGACTTCAAAATAAAGGAAGTTCTCAATTATATAGAATGTTTTTTTTTGTGAATATGATACTCAATGTCTTCGTCAATACAGAAAGGATCTTTTATATTTTCTACTTTGCTAACGGGGAAGACCTTTGCCCAGGAGTGGAACACAATAGGTTAACAAACCAAATATTTCCCGCTTTTCCCCGCAAGAATTACAAGGTTGCATATGAATCACCGCGCTGTGCTAACCCCGGTTATGCGGTGAATGCAAGTCTATCGGTCGACTTTCTACTGCGTTGCGCAACCGATGCAGTTCATGTAACGTGGTACATGTGGCGGAAGTCAGATGGGGTTGAGCTTGAGGATTGGAGGAGCAAGATCTAGTGTAGGAGGGTTGATTGCTAATAGTGTTATATGTTCACAAAAAATACAATATATTTTGTATATTTTGGTTGTATACGTTTGTGCTAGTTTTGTAACAAGTACATATATATTGCTTCATCTTTGATTACAGGATCGTGAATATGAGAAAAACGAGTAAAGCAAGTATTATTTCAAACAAATTTGGGCATTTCACCACTCTCTCTTTTTCTTTTTGGTAAAAAAGATAAATCTGGCTACATGCTCAATTCGATATGCGTTGATAGAATACAGAACTATAACTAGTTAAAGCAGTTTAAACTCACCTCTTGCACAAAATCCTGTTCGTGATCCGAAGACGGTGGCGCCTGGCTATGCTTCCCGTGTATCGCTTGATACGCCGCCGTTGTCAGCACCGAGATCTCGTGCCACTTCTCCATTAGCAACTTCGAATGTATCTCCATTGGAATTTCCATTATAAAGGGGAGTTTCTTCGTCCACGCGACCATTTTGTGGACGATTGAATCCCCAATCTTGCATAGCTTGTCACCTATTTCTGACGTGTCGTGGAGTAAGTCTGGTAGGTGTCTGACTGTGGCTATATCTTCCATGGCGTCGCATTCCATTAGGGCTCTGATCATGTGCATGGCTCGCTCGAGAGGGACTGCTCGGTCTCGGGATGACGAGACTGCGCTTTCTAGTCTTGCTCTTAAGTGTACCACCTGAAAGATAGGTCTTATTAGTCAAGTTTATCTTGGTATTGAGAGTAATTGTAATTTTTGATTGGAGTTACATTTATACGAGATTTTTGGTGTGTCTCATTTTCTCAAATTACAATAAATAATGCAGTTCAAAAAAAAATAAAATAAAAAGAAAAACATAATTAACTGACAATTTCAATTTGTCATCGTAATTACAAAAAAATGCAATTTAAAACAGTCGAATTCCTAAGACAAAGCCATTTTTTTACAAGATCATTCTGCCACTAAACGCCTTTAATAATCGTTGTGCAAGTATTCTTAACTATACCAACTATGAGCTTACTCAATGGCAAGATATATCCTTACCTCACTGGGGTTAGTTAATGCAGTCTTTAAAATGGTTCCATTGACAAGGTGCGGTGGTAGCGGTGGCAGTGGTTCCTTGGGTTTCTCTGGCGGCGATGCACGCGCTGCTGTCGCAGCTTTATTAGCCTTCTTGTGCTTCTTATATTTGACTTTGTATAGGTTGTAGACGGCGCCACTGTTTCGGCCTCCGGGCATTCTGTCTTCGCGGACAGCTATAATAAAATAAACTATATTAGTATACATTTTTATTATCTGTACCATCCATACATATACTGATGGATTTTCTCACTTTTGGCTGCAGTTTTTCAATGTTTTAACAAAAATCATGATAATTTGTCACTTCGTTTCGGCAAGAAAGAATAAGGGAATAAATAGACCAAAAATACACTTTCCCTTTTGTATGATGATATGATTTACTATTCGCAACAAACAAACAAGCGGATCGACCTGATTAAACGTTGTCACTGCTTGCTATGTAGGTATATTTCCACCAACTTATAGACTTTTTTGAACAAAAAAATAATTAAGGAAGCAAGTCGTCGATTAAAAGGAATAATGAAAATATTTGTTGATTGCTCACCTTGTAACACCATCCCTTGCTCGATACACTTCTTAAACCGGCAGTACTGACACCTATTTCTCTGCGCCTTTGTGATCTCACAACCTCCATCGGCCACACACGTATAGACCCGTCTGTTCTGTACTGTCCTTTTGAAGAACCCCTTGCACCCCTCACATGTGATGATACCGTAATGAAGCCCTGTCGCTTTATCTTCACAGATCATGCATATCATTGGTTGTTCGTCCTCTTCTCTCTCAGCTTCTGGGGCATATGCTCGTAGCTCTGGCCGTTGTAGACTTAAAGGGCTTGTACCGGGGACTGGTGAGCCTCCCGTCACGCTCCCTGCTGCTGCGCTTAAGTTTAGTGCATGGAGTTGCTGGTGCGCGGGTAGTTGTGATACATCCCCAGCCCATAATAGCTCCATGTTTAAAGGTGGGCCTCGTGGTCTTCTCAGTTCTCCCGCTCCCAGGTTTAGTAAGAGCCGTGCGGCTGATTCTTCAGTACAGGTGGCGGGGTCAGGTGTAGGTGGGGTGGGTGTGTGCGAGGCGCTGGCTCCGGCGTCTCCACCTGGGTTGGGAGCTGGGAGCGTCCAGAACATGGTCCGGACTCCGCCAGACTCGCCCATGATGACTGCGGGCGCGCCGCGCCATTGCGTCTGCCCTCGCGCTCCCGGCTTCGACTCGAGCGGCTGCGGTGGGAAGTGTCCTCCAATCAGCTCCGGCTTGACTCCATTGATACACGCTTGAGGAGGCCACGGGCCGGGCGACAGCGAGGCATGCGACGTGGGAGGCGGAGGACCGATACTACGCGGTCTGTAGTGCTCTTGAACTGCTTCCAGCTTTACTGAACTTTCATGCTTATCTCGATGTTCCACCTTGATGTTAGAAGAGTTCTCGAACTTGATGTTGGCAGGTGAGCCCTCGAACTTGATGACGGGGTAGGGTTGCGCTGAGCGGATGACGGTGGGGTGGCAGGGCGCGGGGGAGCCGCCGCCGTCGAACACAGGCGGTGGGAGGGGCGGGGTGCTGCTCCCCGGGTCGGCCATGCGCGGCGACGGCGGGCCGGGGTCCGGGGACGACGTGCTCGTGTCCGCCGCAGACTCGCCTGCAACAAATAGCGAGATGTAGTAAGGTACACACGCGAGCGACCGAGCGCGCGACACAAAAAGAACACCATGAGCTTCAGATGGTTAGATGTTAGACGCGCGACGAAACTAGGTGAAATGTGAACGACCGCCGCGGGGGCGGGGGGGCGCGGGGACGCGACAGTGCACTTCCCGACGCCGACTAGATTAGCCGGTTGCGTCACTCGACGCACACTCTCCTAGACCCGTCTATGTATGCTCGGCTATTTAGGAACGATCTCTATACGGTTTAGAATATATAATAGCATGTTGAGTCGAAAAACAAAAACTGTGTACTCTTTTTGCATTGAATTTGACTAACAAGATTTGCTTTGTTTATAAAATATCAGCCGTATTATCGCTATTTTCTCTAGTGTACATAGTACAAGTACCCATTTATTACTAATTAGAAACAAATTTTATACTTGTAACCTTTTAAATTGTGTCAAACACGACCAATAGCTTCACTATCTAAATTTTAACTCCTAAACACGTCTACCTTCGTTACTAATGAAATTAACCAACCGATCATGCTATATAAAAAAATAAAACGTAAGCCACAATTCTAATTCCAAATTTAATATTCGTCGGATCGCACTAAACCAAAAGAATAAAAACAAAACCAACAGCCATAACTCTAGACTACAAATTTAAAATTTGAGTTCAAATATCGAATTTTACTTTCGTTCTAAGCCACGTAAGTTTATGTAACTATCCGGAATAGTTAGTAGGAAGTGTGCGGCGACTGTTGAGATGCGGCGGTGAAAGTGAAAGCGGCGCCCGCGCAGATGCAGGAAGCTACGTCACAAAGGGCTGTATGTCACTAGCTGTTATGTATAGATAAAAAAATCGCAGCCTGTAATTTTTTAAACCCCATGACTGTAACTTTTTTTCATTGTCCGATAAAGATATTTTGCGAGTTACGTTACGTTAGGTCGTATATGAAGAGGAATTTGATGTCATTTTTACCCATATTAAAAAAAATGACACGCACTAATATGGAATATACTAAATACGTATGGTTAACAAGAATGTATAATTGAAAAGTTGGTAGGTATCAGTAATCTCTAACAATACAGAAAATACTTTATATGAATATGTATATACTAATAATAATAATATATACTCGTAGCTTATGCTTCAAGATTCATAAATCTTCATTTGATTAAATTTATATACTAAAATACTCACAAAATTAGCCGCCTCACAATTTAAAAATTCAGTCACTAAACTAAATCAAGAAATCAGAAAAATTACCGACTTTTTATTACTAAATCCATGGGCGTAGTTACCCGGTCGTGATGGCGCTTACATCGCGAACGCCTCCAATCACCATTCACACATCAGTTCCAAATTAAAATTTAATTGCAGTTCATCGCTTTCAAATTTAAGAAACGTTTTTATTCCATATTTCGTATTCCAATTCCAAATTTAGTTTGTTAGTTAATTTGTCAAATTTTCCACGACCGCTAATTTTAGTTATCCTTGATTCCGAATGCCAATTCCAAATTCGAACCGCGCTTATTACGAAAAACAGTTCCAACTTCAAACACACGTATTAATAAAAGATTTTTCAATTACCTAATTGTATTTAAACCCGCGTTCCAAACAAACGAACCCCGAGTTCTAAATTTCAAATCGCGCGGGCGCAATTCTGCGCAGTTGCGTTTGGAAAAGCGGCGAAGAAAGTTTCGCACCACACCAAGCGCAGTAGTGCAGTGTAGTGAGGCGAGGGCGACCTACCGCACGCTGCTCGCTTCCCGATCCCTCCCTACCAAGTACACTGCTATTAGGTCACTCGGCGTGCAGAATGCAACTGCACAATGACTATGCAACAGAACTGTGGTGCGAGTTTGTTGCGCTCGCCTCGAGGACGATGGTAGACGTCCTTCGAGCGTTGTAAACGGTTTAGATGGGATTAGCATACTACTTCTAATTACTAATAAATAATAAAAAGGGGGCACTTAGAAAAGTCTAAAGATAAACACAATACATAACAAACGCATACCCAATATAGATAGAACCCGGTAAATGTAAAGTGGAATTTCATGACAGGCCTGACGTGCTTCGCTGTAAACGTTTTAGATAGGATTAGGTAGCCCTTGATTGATATTTGTATGGATTAATGTAAAATAGTTATTTATGATCTCTTTTTAGACAGGAATATAGAATAGAATAGAAAATTCTTTATTGCAACACACGATAATAATTACAAATAAAGATGAAAAAAATACTTATACTAGTGTCACAAGTGGCGGCCTTATTGCTAAAAGCAATCAATCGAATATGTACAGTTTTGAGGATTATGGTTGGAGATTTGATTGCTGTAAACGTTTTAGATAGCATTAGGTAGCCCTTGGTTGATATTTGTATGGATTAATGTAAAATAGTTATTTATGATCTCTTTTTAGACAGGAATATGAACATTTTTAAGGGCTAGTTAGAGATTTGTGTGTTGTACATGGATTAGGAAGCTATTGATTGTTGTTTGTATGGATTCATTTGTATTATTTTGTTTGTAATCTAAGATTATATTTGTTGTTATTTTTTGAGGACGATGATAAACGTTCTTGGTGGAAATTTGTGTTTTTTATATTTTTAGTCCTTGATTGATGATATTTTGGATTCATTTGTAAGCTAGGTGATTCTAATCTGTGGTTAGACTGGACAAAGGACATTTTTGAAGGCGATGATTAAAAAATTTAGCATTCTTTTTGGTGGGGATTGCTTTTGAGATACTTTTAGAACTAGATAAACCTTGATTGTTTATATGTAATGATTATACTTGCTGTTGTATTTGTTAATCGTGTTATATTTGATAAGAATCAGTGTTAGAAAGAACACAGTTCAACGAGTTTTGTAGTTGTTTAAAATACCTACAACAAACAATTAATAACTTACATCAAAAAAATTGGGGTATTTAAAAGATGTCGTTTTCATAATTTTACTGTTGTTATCTATTTACGTTCACAATTCACAACGAATAAGAACAACTCGAGCATGTCATGTGTTAAATTCAATTTCAATACCGAAAACATTTGTCACTGTCACTCTTAACATAAATGTCAAAGTTAAAACCAACTGTCACAAATAAAAAAGAAACAGTTGCAGCAAAAAGTATGAACGGAAAAAGTTCCATAACAACACATTCCATATTCAAATCGGGGCCCGTTTAGCATAAAAGTCGGCAGACAACAATAACTATTACGCAATGCAACTCTTTTATTTCGGACTCTATCGACATAGTATAAAAAATAACGTGGCTTGGCAACACATTGTCGCCTAAAAAAACGAAAAACCTAGATTAGTACGATCGGAAGACGTGTACGGAAAGAAGCGTCATTTTTAAATTGAAATGCATATGATCATATTCTTCTAGTTACGTATATTTATCTGTATTTGACCCAATAAATGAAAATCGAACAAATTTCGTATCATCTCTTAGTATCAGGCCAGTAATGATCAAGCGAAAACCCATTTCGTGAGAAAAACGGATGGAACAAAACGTATGAAATGCATACATTTCGTACACGGTTACGTACAGAATGGCGGACATAACCAGTCTACAACAATCCTATGTTAACAGCTCATCTATGTTCGATCGCATCCGAAGGTCGCAGTCGGTCAGTGACACGAGAAAGTGGGTCATTCTCCCCACCTCCCGCAAACTCCCCGATAGTGGGGTAAAGTGGGAGAATTTACCCCCTTTGACGCGTGCGGCGCCCGGGTTCGGGTAAAAATAGATCGTTTATAAGGATTGTTATGTATTATTTGGTAATAATTAAGGATGGTTGAAATGACTTTTTCTGCTTTTTTATGTAGCATTAATTGTGTCTTATAATTTAGAAAACTGACAACATTGTTTGGCTGTTTAAGCGGTTTTTTATAGACAGTTTAATAATTTGGACGGGTATCGAAATAAAATTATAATAAAGAATAAGTAGTAAGCACCCTGTGACATTATCTTTATTCGAAGATTAAATAATTTGTACATATATAAATAACTGCCAAAAACAAAATAAACTCTTCTTTCACGCGTTCGGCTAAAAATGCTCTTTATACTATGCTAGCTGTGCTCGCGACTTCGTCCGCGAGGAATAGTTATTTTGGGTATCATATTTATTTTTACAAACAACCTCTTCAGCTTTATAAATTATACCCACGACTTTCTGAACCATTTTCGCAGCGCACGTAACGGAAAACCCTCAAAGATGAATAATTTCCCCGTTTTTTTCACATTTTCCGTTGTTTCTTTGCTACTATTACTTACAGTATGATGTTACATAGCCTAAAGCCTTCCTCGATAAATGGTCTATCCAACACAAAAAGAATTTTTCAATTCGCACCAGTAGTTCCTGAGATTAGCGCGTTCAAACAAACAAACATACAAACAAACTCTTCAGCTTTATAATATTAGTATAGATAAAACATTATTTATTCGTATTTATATATTTCAATAGGTATACTTAATGTTATGAAAGACAAACAGATGGTTTTTTCCTTATATACTTAGTTTATAAATAAATATTGCGCTGGTCGGGGTTCGAGATTTAATAATATATTAGTTCGTGGCAACGACCTAACCAGGCCGTCTATATATTGACCTTATATATTAATTATGTTGTTAAGCTATGCCAGAGGCATCTAGGGCGGTTGAAAACTCTTGACACTGGAGTTAACCAATTTTCTAACATCAAATTTATTTATTTTACTTAATAGGAAAAGAAAATATATTTTTTATGTCTTTATAATGTTAGGTTTTTTCGCGATTTAAGACGGTCATAATAAACATGAATTAATGTATGTGAGCTTTTTTAATTTGTTTCACACCACAACTATACGATTATATATCTACGATTTGAATTATGTAGGTATGTATTATAAAATATGTACTTATTTCAATTATTTTAATGCCTACTAATTGACGCACCAAATTCCTCATTATTAAGATAATTCGTGTACTTCAAGGATTAACAAACGCAATTGTCAGTTTGAATACAATGTCAAACTAATTGTGTGGACCGGAATAATTGAGACGTACGGATAAAATTGGAACTAAAAAACCACTGGAGCATCATTTTAAGGCCCAATTGCAGAACGACCGTTAAACACGTTTAGCCATTTCTAAATGCATTAAACCTTAGATCTCAGTATAATTTGTACACGTTTTTTCAGGTCTTCTTCTTTTCGAATGAGAGTGGCCAAGTCTGGTGTCGAGAGTTTATCAAGCCGCCCTAAGGGCCTCTGACATGGCTTAACGACTGCCGTACTAGATAAACAGCCGGGACCTACAATTTAACGAGTCATCCGACCCACGGAAGCGCCCGTAATGGAATGCCACTTTTCAGTCACCCATAATTTTTTCAGGTAAGATGGTGGTTAAATTGCTGACTGCTCAAGTGTCTAGTGAAAGAAAAATCTACAAATTCTGCTTGTTTATGCGACAGCATCTCTTTGGTGAAAATTAATTTATGCTCTTCTTCTAATCTAGTCATTAGTATGTAGTCATGCTGAGTCTTATATTTTGTAAGTAATTATCTTAAAATTGTTAGTTAGGTCTGCATCAAGAGGGCTTTAAGTGCTAGTTATTTTCTTTTATTCATTAAGCTTATTATGTGTGTTTTAGCTTAGTGCCTGTTTTACAGACTATTAATAAATAAATAATAAATAAATATATAGCATAGGTGCTGCCACCATTTATTAACAGTTTTATATATATTCCTGGACTCTATATTTAATACTGCAGAATAAACTGGTTAATCAGTATGGTTATTTTCGACGACTTTGGAAGGCGTTGTTTTGCTTCTTTCATTTATTATTATACATATTTACCTAAAAAGGGAACCTTTTATTTATTCCGTGGTTATGGATATTTTTATAAGAACTTAGTTTCCATAGATTCGCAAATTTTTAATCACATACCAAAATTAAAAAAAAAATTGTATAAATTGTACTAAGTACGCAATGTATGACTTAATTTATCATACTTACTTATTTTTTACTGTACCTTTTTATTTATTGTTTTACTATTTACGTTTACTAGTTAATAATAGCATATTTTAGTTAATTGTCAATGATTTTATTTGCGATTTAATTAAAGTACATTAATAATAAATATATCAATATTCCGGGATATTGCACACATCGCCATCTAGCCCCGCACTAAGCAAACGCTTGTGTCGTGGGTACTAGATAACGGATATAATACTTTTATATTTTCTTTTGTAAATACATTTATGTACTTATTATACACACAAATAAACCACTCATTTGAATTAGATCATAAAACGGAAATCCACAGGCTGGTTTGCCTTTTGTATAGAATAACAGAATGTTTTTGTTATGACTAACCGTAAAATGATTATATCAAACCAAAACCAGAATTTAAACACTAAATACGCTAAACAACTGTATCTCAATAACCGTTACCAATGTTAAAGTACAACATGCTATTTTATAAAAAAAAAATATGTACCGAAAACTTTTTCAGGGTTTGATTAAGTTTCACTGAAGAAACAACAAAATGACATGTGGAAAGTATGCAGAAATTGTACATAATATTCAATAATAATGTAATTTAGTTAATAATGTCAAACATTTGTTCTTTGATTGATTGATAATAGTGACATCTAGCGTATAAAAACGTACCTTCTTTTTCCATCAGCAAAATAACAAAACCGCACGGACTTTAAAGATTTTTGAACGAAAAATCAACAATTGCTCTCAAACGCTTAATCAAGAACTCATATTAAGCCACGACAATAAAAAAACAATAGCAACCAATCACATTAAGGCACTAAAGAGTAATCTCATCAAATTGGTTGTACTTATTTAAAAGCATTTAGCTGTTTACTGTCACAGATTATAATCATAGTTTTTATTACGCAGGGCAAGAGTCTGGTCAAAATATGTCTTCAGCCAACTGGGGGCAACACATCTGCGTCACAAATTCTTAAATGAATATATTTGGGTAAGAAATATTAGTTCCCATTTTATCCGTGTGCAGAGTTAAATTGTATGGAATCGACGTCACGATGACGAAAAACAGCGATGTTTTCGTCACGCGTCACACCCCCTTTACTGTTCTATATAAATAAAGGTATACTATGTATTCTATGTATTGTACATAGTTGCTAAAGAGATTGTACCATGAGATATGTTAGTCATAGACATATTTATTTAGCCATATATCTATACATGATAAGAGTTTTTCTTTTTCCGTCGAATCAACAATTAAATCAAATCATTTTTTTTGTCGAATTTTAAAACTTTTCCTGTTTTGGTGAGGGGCTATTTTAGATTAGGATGTTTCAAGGCCAGATTAATAATACTGAATGATCAAAAAATTTACATTCATAAAAAAGGATAAAGAACTTCACGAAATATTTTAACTATCTTTTATAAACACCTTAGTTTGCTTACAATTTTTTAATTCATTGATATATTAACTATACTTTCATTTGGGGCTAGATGGGGCTATGTGCAATATGCTGAAATATTTATTTATTTCATTCATTGTTTGTATAAACAGAGTTCATAGTACGACCCCTGTACAATGTACTGTAAAGAATAACAGTACTCAAGAAGCCACGTTTTCTGAGACCATGTGCTTGAAAGCATAGTTATAGTAACTAGCTGCTATTGTATGAATTAAATATATTATACCGTAGCTGTAGTGTGACGGATTTTAATGTACGTATTTTGCGAGCTAAATAATGTCATATCTCTTAAGAACACTAGTTTATTTTTTACGATTTGATATATTTATTGACATCATATGTTTAGAAAGGGTTAAAAAAATTGACAAATTTGTTTTGATTCATAAATATTATTTTTGAGCTTTTGGTATGGCCTTTAGGGCAAGTTTTGTCTGGAATTGCAGGTCATTAAATCTCAGTCTATGTCTACTAGTGATAGACAAAGACTAAATGTCACGCTAAGTTTTGGAACAAAACAAACAATAAGTTAACTACCGAAAGATTAGGCAAACGTAACGTTTACCACCCCACACCATTCTTATCTGATCATTTAATGTCTCTAAAAAAGGTACGTGCATTTTTTTTAACATGTGTTCCAAGCTTAGCAACTGTCTCCCACAACACCGTGACGTTCCTATCGCGTGCCAAAGTAAGCAAGCAGTTATCTAGAGATTTATTCAACATACCGATGTGAGCCGAAATCAGAATGGTTTTCTTGTTGTGACGGCGAATGACGTACAAAGATAACTGATTTAGAACTAGTGAAAGCACTTTTGCCACCTTTTGTGGGGACTGATGGAGAACAGTTTTGTATGTGATCTACAGGATTACGTGTCATCCACAACTTTTTAGTTTAAATTTTCTCCGCGCATAGATTAATTTTGTGCGGATTCTAGACAATTTAAAGATTGTCTGTTGTAAATAAAATAAAAAAGCTTGGTAACTGTTTTGTACGTAGGTATATTTGTTAGTGATAACTTTATATTACTGATAGTCTGATGGGTAGGCCAACCAATACGTATTTTTTAAAGACGTTTACCAAAAGCCTGGGTCTTCGTACATTTTCAAAATACCCGAATAAATAATGTTGAGCGAAAGGATGGAATGATTTTGACTGCCATTTATAAAACTCTTTCTTAAGGCACCGTTTAATATCTATATTTTTTTGGTTTATATAATTTGAATATATGTATTACCTTACTTGTCGGCAAGTTTAATATTACATAGAATTACACACTTGTACATTATATATTTCCAATTCCAATTGACGGACAATACAAGAGTGGCATTGCAATAATAACACGTATAACTTTCACCTTTCTTTACGGTAACTTTTTACGAGCGATGACTGTAACATGCGTCATTGATATGATATTTATGTAACTGATGATTTATGAGCGTGTCAAACTGTAGTTTTAGAGTTTTCAATCCGCCCTAGGGGTCTCAGATATGTTACTTCGTATCAGAGTGGCCATCTTTGGTGTCGAGAGTTTTCAGACTGCTTTAAAGGCTTCTGACGTGGCTAAACGATTGTTGTATGATCACCCATCCAATGACTGACCGTTGCTTAACTTTGGTAATAACATGCGATAGCCTCCACTGGAAGAGCTACGGGCGCTTCGGTTCATCATCATCATCATCACCCACAGCCCTTGGGATCCCACTGCTGGGTATAGGCCTCCCTTTACTTTAGGCGCTTCGGTTACTTATACTTACTATTTGGATGGTGAAAGTAAATCACTACATAGTATAAAGCAAAGTCGCTTTACGGTTCTGCATGTATGTATGCTTAGATCTTAAAAAATAAATAACGGATTTTGATGCAATTTTTTGATAGACAGAGTGATTCAAGAGGAAGATTGAACCACGAGGATGGTTTATATGTATATTTTTATATAATAACGCGTGCAAAGCCGCGGGCAAGAGCTAGTCTTTCTATACGAATATCTAAAACACAATTCAAATGTCATTGACCTTTTACAACATAACATTTCAAGTTATTTGCACTTCACTGCAAAAATTATCTAAACACATACAATATGTGCTAAAAGAGTTGAAGTTGTGAAACCGGATCTCTTTTGGAAGTTTTTTCATTCGAGTGAAAGTATTCTTTGAACCGGTTACACTCTCTCTTAGTCATAATTATTGGAATTTGACTGGGAAATTGAACTTTATTCTGACGAAATTAGAGTCAAAGTTTATGAGAACTTTTTGATTTAAAGTTTTTTTGTAAGGCAGTGTTTTTTAACGTGTTATAGAAGTTATCAAATAGGTAGCGAGTTTTTCCGTTGTAAGTTATTTAATAAGCGAATGTTTAATTAACATGTTTATGGTGTCTGTTATGTAACTTTTTCGGTGAATGTTTATGTTTCTATGTTTTGCTTTTTCATCTCTGGGTGGTTTCTTTCCAAAGAAATTTGTTGAGTGCGTTTCGAAATGTAATTTAAAATAAGATTTTGGTTTATGTGTGCTTATCTGCTTATGTTTTTATATTTTGTTATTTTTGCCTCTGGTTAGTTTTAATAGTTTAGTGTAGTAGTTAGTTGGGTAGTTTTATTGTGTGCGTTTCAAAATGTGTTTTCATATAAGATTTAGGTTGGTTTTGTTGCATTTTTTTATCATCATGATTATGAAAAAGTATTTGAATGTTATATATAAATAACATTTAAATTTTTTAAGTAGTATTTTGTCATTGTTAATTTTGATTACACTGCTTATTTAGTCTACTATGTACAATGTAGAACTGTTAACACTAAAATATATACGTATTTATTAAACAGCAACAAATTAAATACATTTTTCCTATACTGAACACTAAAATAACTACAATTTGTAAAATTATAATATAAATTGTCGGCTGCTTGTCTAGTACGGCAGTCATTGCCATGCCAGAGGCTTTTAGGGTGGCTTGATAAACTCTCGACACCAAAGGCCACTCTCATTCGATAAGAAGAAGACTGCAATTCAAACTGAGTCACGTTCGAATGAAAACGAAATTGCAAGTGACATAGCACTTGCCGTTTGAAAGTGATAGCGCTCGTGCATAGAGTCTTAATGTTAAGGAGCTGTACTGCATACAAATAACGTTTGACCTTAACACTAGAAATAAGTAGCTTACTTAACAGGTTGTAAAACGTTTTTTTATACATGAGAGTTAGTCATGAGATGGTGGGAGAAATATTTTTTTTGCAACAGGCAATTAAACCAAAAAGCAAGAAAAAAAACTTTTAGATGACTTGATAACCTTTTTTGGGAGTCGGTTAATAAGCAAGCGCAACTGTGACCGATTCCCCAAAACGACGTTGAAAGAAAGTGAAACTGTTTTCATTATGATTATGAAGCATGATTGATTTTGAACGTTCAGTTTGGACATACTCGTAGTTTATTACTTATCGTCAAATACAAATTTAAAAACAATAAACAAAAATTGGTACCACATGTTATATTAAAGACTAGCTGGTGCGCGCGACTTCGTCCGCGTGGAATAGTTATTACCATAAAAACGGTTCTAGTGAGTTAACCTTAAAAGATAGACATATACTGTTGCATTGTTGCAGACATTTTGTTAGATCATTTTAAAAGGAATAATTCTTTCATACATATTTTTTTGATATCTTGAACCGTTTTTGCAGCACACGCAACGGAAGCCCTTAAAGATGAATAATTTTTCCCGTTTTTTTTCACATTTTCCATTGTTTCTTCGCTCATATTAGTTGCAGCGTGATATTATATAGCCTAAAGCCTTCCTCGATAAATGGTCTATCCAACACAAAAAGAATTTTTCAATTCGCACCAGTAGTTCCTGAGATTAGCGCGTTCAAACAAACAAACTCTTTAGCTTTATAATATTAGTATAGATTTTAAATAGTCTAGGAATAGCGATACTCAGTTGAGTTGTTTAATTTTCAAAGTTCAAATTCGTAGAACGTGCTACAAATTTTGGTAAGTTTGCTACGATTTTGCTACGCGTCTACGAAGGTCGCTACAAAGTTCGTAGCAATTTGTTAGATTTGTTATAGAAATCTTTTACTGATTTATGTAGTGTGCTGCCTATGTAAACATTATAAGCTTGTGTAGTGTTTTGAAATTGTAGTAATTAAGTAGTATTCGAAAATTATATTCATATAAATTCGTATTTAAGGGGTTCTTTTTGTGTCAAGTATAACAATTACGTCTTAGTTATTTATTCACTTAACTGATCGTAAGTAACAATTCCATAGTTAGCGCCAAATAGGTAGAAATTTGATAAAAAACAATAAAATTATTGAATTAGACATGTCTTTGTTGTCTATTAGCTGTTTCTACATAAAACGAATTAAATTCGTTTTCTCATCTTTTTTTTTACTGAACTTTGACTGACATATATCTTAGTTCCACTTGTTTGGCGCAACCTTTTCTCTCCTTATTAACTCGCGCTACTCACCATCACTACTACATCTGGAGTCAACTTTCCGCCTCTTCAGCTTCAGGTCTTGGAACAGACTCATGTTGTCCAGGTCACACGGCCCGCGACTGAGTGTCATTATTCCTGAGGACAAAGGAAATAACCCGTTAGAAATGATAATAAATATATAAGTTTGGTCCTTGCCACAGGAGATCTCAGGGCTGGCAGCTATTTTTCTCAACGTTTGAGTCTATCCATTCAAAGAGGAAATACTGCCAGCATCCTGGGACCGCTGCCGCATAGTGACAGAATGGACAGTGTGCAGATTTTTTTGTAAATATCTGTTTTTAATAAGTTTTTCTGTACGTTTAAGTAATTTTTGTATATACTTGTGGAATGTAATTGGTCAATTAATAAATATAAATAAATAAATATTTCAGGATATATCACAAAGCGCCACCTTCCGAAGCAAGCGCTTAATAATTATATAATTTACAGAAAAGTTATTTGATTTACATTATATGGACTTGCGTTTAGGTCCCAGGTCCATCCGTGGAAGGACCTGGGCACCAACCACGATGTATCTGCCCCAGAAAACTCCCCTAACGATTTAGTTCTGCGGGGAAGTCACGACCCTCAGTCATGAGGAAATACGACTCAAGAGAGAGCGTTAGACAGCATCTTGTCTAATGAAAAACGAATGTTAAATGAACGAACCTAACCTGTGTTATTTTAGCGCCTAATCATAAATTTGCAGACAAACCATAACTTCAAAAAACAGCATTAAATTTTAAACATCTTATATTTATCAATGAAAGCGCAAAATTTACACAATTTTATATATATTGCTAAAAAAATTAAAAATGCTGTTTTCAAGAAATTTTGAGGGATCTGTAAAAATAAGTGGAAAGACTAAGACTTCCATTTCTAGCCTAACTGACAAAAAGTGCCCTTATTTAAAAGAAAACAAATAAATTAATCCTCATAGAAAACTCTTAAAATACCCTTAAACATTTCGATCAAAGAGCGTGCAAGTAAACAAGTTTATAAAGGAGGTTTCACATGTCCTTGAGGTAAGGCTTCTTATGGATGACCTATTTATTTATTTACTGGTTATTGGGTCAGACAAAATTAAGTAGAGAAAAAAAAACTTTAGAGAGTGTGGAAAATTTTCGAAAGTACTGCTTGATTTTTGTTTGTAATTGATTAACTTTTCATTACAAAATCATCAAGAAAATCCATATAAGCATTACGTATTATGCAAGTATGTATCTAATTATTTTATTATTATTATAATTTAATATTCTGAATATCATCGTATAAAAAAAGTCTTTCTATTTTTTAGAAAGGATATGTTTTATTTTGTTGATATCGGTAAAATACTCGTAGCTATCGAATAAAAGACATCAACGCGTGATCTTTCTATGACAAAACCATAAACATATATATTTTATGTTTATTTTACAAAACACGAAAACCAAATATGTAATATATAATATATTTATATTTATACATATATTTATGTACAGTAGTCGAATAAAAAAAGGTGAAGATAAAATGAAAATAATAAAATAGTGCAAATAACATTCAGATTCAGAAAAAGATATTGAAGAGAACTAAAAATAGCTTAAGATGATGATAATTATATTAAAGATAAAAAAAACTTACTACAATCCGGCGACATGTCAGGACGTTTGATGTAAAATGGACCCGAAATTCTCGGGTACCTATCATGCATTGCATTTAACATCAAATTGCATTAATAAAACAATATTTTAGAAAACTTTAAAGTATTTTTTATAACTAAATTATAACACATCATTTTCTTAAACTTTGAACATAAACATTATTACTATAGCATAATATATTGTCATTTAAACTGATATGAGCTATGAAATTAACCGATTTTTAACCGAGAAGTTTTTTCAATGTCACAACATTATTAAAAAAAAAACAATGTCACCTAAGTTCATGGCGACCCATAAATCAATGGTAGCGATTTAAATCGGTTATCGTATAAGTATTTTCTTTTTCAATCGACGAAGTACGCAAATAGGTTTAACGACTTTGATAAGTGTGTACGTAGAGACGGCAGTGCGTCAATGAAAAGTGTTAGAAAATTGATGGAAAATGTTATAATAATTGCATTATATATTTTGTTACAAGATTTTTGCCATATTTTGCAATTGGTGAAAATCAAATTTTCAGAGTTTTTTTTAATATAGATTAATTTTTTAAAATAAATAAGATGACTGAATGATGGGCGCAGAGGCGCGGGGGTGCGGCAGCGGGACGGCGAACCAGTCAGGACGAGGCGGCCAACCGGGACGCGCGTGCTGACTCGTCCTCCTGATGATGGAAACCTCAGATTTCCGAAACTTGTCGAGCTAATTTTTCGACGTAATTTTTGACGTAAGTGCTAGCCGGTTATTACAACTAAATTAAGATGACTGAATTTGATCAGTGTTCTTATACCGTTTTAAATATGTACAACGCGTATGTATAGATACGGCAAGTGGGATGAAACCAGCTGTAGATAATGATGACTTTTTCAGTTAAATCGTAACCACTTTTGATTCCTTTCTCATATCAATATACTAAATTTATTTATTAAAATATACACCAAAACCACATAAACTCACACAGTTTTTAAATATTTTTTTGCTAAATTTATAGTATTTATGAATTGCTCTCAATTTTTGACAAATCTGTTATAAAATAATTTTCAAACCTAATAAAAATTCTTATCCTTTCAACCCCAAAAATACCTACAAGCAATTAATCAAAGGTTATTGATAAAATAGTTACAAAAAAAAAATAGGCAAGAGTATCAGAGTAATAAATCAAAACAAGTTACCTGACCATTAAGGTCACCTATTAACATTAAAACAATACCAGAAATAACCCTAACAAAGGGCCTCCGCAACGCGGGGGGAATTCAGACGACAAAAAAAAAAAACAGAGGTCATTGCCCTCAGTCATTTGTTCATTGATATCATTAAATATGACGTTTGCATAAAGTGATATATTTGATAAGCTTGTCACGAACTTCTGAATAGGTAGTGTCTTTGTGAAGTCAGTACCTGCTTCTTATTAACAAAAGTAGGTATACATATATAGGTATGTCTTATGTAGTTAAAGACGGGTAAAGTTGGAAGTAAAATATTCTATTCGGGATTAGCAAGGCGTTTCACGAATTCGTAACGTTAAATAAATAAATAAATAAATATTCCGGGACATTGCACACAGCGCCATCTAGCCCCACACTAAGCAAACGCTTGTGTCGTGGGTACTAGATAACGGATATAATACTTATATACTTTTCTTTTGTAAATACATACTTATTATACATAGAAACGACCAGACTCAACATAAGTAATTATAAATTTTAAAATTCATAAATACTTGTGTCAAGCGGGAATCGAACCCGCAACCCCTAGATTCGGAGGCAGAGCCACTACCAACTAAGCTAACAGGCCAGTCAACGTTTCCGCTCGGAAACGAAACACCAATCAAAAACGTTGAAACTGCCTTATTTTAACCAATAACAGTCTTTACTATATATATTTACTGAATATTATTCATCTTTGATATAGGTGTTATATGTTGCGTTGCTTTAGTATAGTTTGATTCCATTTACTTGTAAGTTAAAAATAAGTTACTATAAGTATCTAGCATCTACCAGTGAATGTTCAACCAGAGGTAATTAAAATTATTTGAATAATTCTCTTATTTCTTGCTTTGTACAGAAACATGAGAAACAATTATTTACAATAAACAGTTATTTATTTACAATAAACATTCACATATCTTGTGAAGAAATTCTTGAAATGAAAATTACAAAAAAGGTTCATTGACCATTCATACTATAATGTTATGGGATGAATGCATGTTATGGGCCGGAAGTGTACAATTGCTTGCCGGAGGATATAAGAAACGCTGTAAGTGATAACGTGTTCAAATTGAAACTCAAAAACTGGCTCATTCAAAGAACGTTCTATAGCATCAGTGAATTTTTTGGGAGTCAAAAGAAAAATTTTCTAAATAATTTTGGACACCATGTTATGTCTCGTTAATACTTTTTTGTACTAACGCCAAATTTTAATTTTATTTGTATATGACTATTAATTGAAATAATAGAATTATCGAGTTGACATTTAAATATTCAATTCAATTCAAATTCAAATGCTTTTTTTTTTATTTTTTTTTAATAATTTTTAATTTAATAATTAAATATGTTTATATAAGTGTACATATTTAGAATACATGTTTAATTTTAATCATAATCTGACATGTAATTCGAACAAATTATCAATAAAATGTTTATCTGTTTATAAAAAAAACAATTAAATAAAAAAATACAATAAGTTATGACAACTAGCATTACATATATAACAATATAACGTATTTTCTTCTGCATAATGCATAAAAAGTCTTATTACATAATATTTTTCTATGGCTATAAACATCTTCTTAGCGACTCAAAATAGGTATTTGACGTATGCATTTACTAAGAACAAACGTACGACACAGGTTTCATTGACTGATAAGAATTGAGTCATTGTTATATACGTCAGTCTGTTATGAGACGATAAGTGTTATATATGTACATATGTATATGTACACGTGGTTAGAAACAGAAGTATATAATGGAATAAATAGATTTATGACGATGGCGAAAGCAGCGTATTGTGCCTATATGTAGATATTTGACTGCTCCGTTAGCTTAGTTGGTAGTGACTCTGCCTTCTAATCTAGGGGTGCGGGTTCGATTCCCGCATGGCACAAGTAATTATGAATAATAAAATTTGTAATTATTTGTATTAAGTCTGGTCGTTTCTATGTATAATAAGTATGTATTTACAAAATAAAAAGTATATATGTATTATATCCGATATCTAGTACCCATGATACAAGCGTAAGCTTAGTATGGGGCTAGATGGCGCTGTGTGATATGTCCTGAAATATTTATTTATTTATATGATATTGTTTTTATATCTACACATAGGAACTGGATGGCATTGGATGGGTGACCAGAAACTGTCATCCAATTTTGGGCGCTTTTAAATGTGACGGATGACACGTTAAAGTTGTAGGTTCCGGCTGTTTGTCCAGTACGGCAGTACATCAAGACATGTCAGAGGCCCTTAGGGCGGCTTGATAAACTCTCGACACCAGAGTTGGCCATTCTCATTCGATAAGAAGAAGAAGATATTGTTTTTCAAAGAGGGATCAGCTGTAGTCGCCAATTTTTTTTTTTACTTAAATGTTTGTCTGATGGTAAGCAATAGCTAGGACGAAATATGGAACGTGCTAATCATTTATCATTTTAGGGTGCATATTCAATGTTTGTAATGGAACTTTTATAGACTTATTTTTAGACCAACAATAATAATGATCACTTGCTATACCAACAAATGAATACATTTGTTTTTACATAACTATACGGTTATCTATAATTTGTTCCTTAATTTATTATCTGAAAGAAACAAGAAAACAAAAAATCACTGAAATTAGGACACTTTCAGCGACTTTAATTTTTTCAGCTTTTCAACGTGTTCAAATGACGTTCATGAAATACCTACCGATTGTGATAAATATAATACATTTGATATGTCCAAATGATTGCCATCTGCAACAAATTTATTTCCCACAATCTCAAGACTTTACAATAAAAATGATGTTTACACAATAAATAATGGGTTTATTTGTAAATAAACACGTTTATATACAATTTTGGCACTTCAGCTCTCGAGTAAATCCTGACAAATCTGTATTTAACGTTTATCAGAAATGTTTGCAAGACCGACGCCATTTTGGTTTCCTTTCATACAAGACGATTTTTACCATTGGCTTGTATTTAAAAAAAAAATAAGGAAATGTTTTGTACAACACATTCATATTATTACACTTTAAAATTAAATAATTTCACACGCAAATGAATACTAAATTTTGATGTAAATTGTCAAGAACCTTGAGAGAGAGAGAGTTTTTTGTACCAGACAGCTGAGAAACTAAATGAGGATGACTCAGAATAATTATAAAAAAAACAAACAGTCAATTTACACAGAATTACCAATTTTGAACCAATTTATAATATAACTTAAATAAACAAACTTGTATATTTACCACCTTGTATATTCAATGTCTTGGCCAATGTCAGATGAAAACATTAATGACATACACATATACATTAATTTATTCAAAACTGTACATTCACAGGCATTTCTATACATCAATGTCATTTAATTTGTTTCTGTCTCATCAGTAGATATTATTACTTACAAGTGGATGCCCGCGGCTTTGCTCGCATTATTTTGGGATAAAAAATAGCTTATAACATTCGTTAGATTTCATACTACGTACATAAAACTATGATGATTAGTTCAGCCAGTTTTGCGTGATGAGCGTTAAAATAAACAGACAATCAGATAAACAGAGAAACAGATGAACAGACATAAGTCCTAGAGATTTTTGGAACGTGTTCAGCTGTCAATTCGAAGTATCTCCGAACATTTTTTTTAATATATCTTCAACGTTCAGACTTTCGATCCTCTTCAGCTTTATTATATGTATCGATAAACGCGTGAAAAGCCGCGGGCAAGAGCTAGTTTGACTGTAAATTCCAACAATTTGGAAAGCAATTGGTACCGGCAAATATGCCAAACCATGACGCCAGCTAAGAGTGCAATGTTCCCGAAATCTATTTGTCCAAAGATAAACGAACTATTGAAGCGTCGAAAATACTCTCATGTCAATGACCTTGATAATGACGCGTTAATTGAGTCAACTATACAGGGTTATATGGAAATTCCGAAATTAGGCAAAACATCTTATTCTTCTTATCGAATGAGAGTGGCCAACTCTGGTGACGAGAGTTTATCAAGCCACCTTGAGGGCCTCTGACATGGTTTAACGACTGCCGTACTAGACAAACAACAGGAACCTACAATTTAACATCTGAAAGTAATACTTATTCACTATAAACACTTGCTGTGAGATACCTATGTACATTGTACATGCTAGAAACAGAATATAGAAGAACATATGTACATATATATGAAACTCAGCTCACGTGATAATAAAAATGTCATCATACTCAAATACTAAAACTATAGAACATCTCATTAAAGAAAAGTTTGTTTTTTCACCTAAAACCTGGATACCACACTAGGTCAGTTCCTGTGTAATGACGTCTTACCATTTTATCAACCAATCAAAAGTAGCTCACTAAGATATCAAGTAAATCTGTATAATTCGCGAATATTTGAACGCGCACGCTCACGCGGTTTTCGTGGCGAGACCGTGAATTGGCAGACTTCCGCAGTCACCGTCTGTCTGTCATACACACATATAGCTAAGTGGATGGCTCTGGTGTTAAGTGTTTTCAGATGAGTAAATATTATACAAATATAATATGTATGTAGTATAGGGCTGTCTGTATATGGAAAATTAAAGACACTAAAGTATGGAATGGATCCTGAAACTTTAAACGATAGATTCCGAATAAGATTGTGTCAAGCATATCAGTATAGTTATGCTTAAAAATATTGTTGTTTTGAACCTGCTGATAAAAAATCAAAACGTCAGAAGTAATAAATCTTTTTCTTCGGTTCAACAGTCATGTTGTGAATTTTTAAACTGCCCTAGGGGTTTCTTTTAAGGCTTAATATATGATGCTCTAATTTAACCTAATTAATAAAAATAATATTTTTAAACTCTAATATAATTTAATTGATATAACTATTTTGGTTTTGAACTTAAAATTCATAAATGAGACATCAATATAAACTCAAAATTGTGTCTTCTTTATAATTCAATTTAGTCAAACAAGGAAGTTGCCAAATGAAGTCGCAAATGATAACGTCATTCAATTTAAATAAATAATGCATGTTTAGTGATAACATCTTGTTACTTATGTTATATCTTTATGTATGTATATTATAATATATATATATACAATGCACAAATATAGTAGTGTATACGGTGAAGAAAAACATCATAAAAAAACTGACGTGTCGACAGATAAAAAAAATTATGGACCTGGGCGCCCACCACGATGTATCTGCCCAAGAGAACTCCTCCAAATGAATTGATATATCTATAAGAAACACTTAAAAAATTATTTGCCTCACCTTATTTTATTATTATTTTGTTTCGAGGGGGAAATCTTCAGCAAGATACTCGACCACAATGGGGTGTAGTCGGGTTATGTGGGATTTTTACCCACTAAAACCTCTCCGGTGGCCAGCCTCATTAAAAAAGAAGAAGGAGTAGGGCTCTGGGTACTCCGGTGGGAACTCACCGAAGCCACTCTTGCTTTCTTTTTTTTAAATGCACCCGTGTGTCAAGTGACATAGGACCTTTTAGGCCTTCTTCTTCCACTCCTTATTTATCGACAGCAAAGGCCAAGTTTCCTGTCGACCACCCCAGGCAATTTGCATCACCTAAGCCATGGGGGGATGGATATACAAAGCACACTAACAAATAACCGTATCTATGTAAACCTACTGACTATTTAGTTCTATACGAAGCTGCTGGTTATTTAAACTCCTTACAAATTTTGGCCTGGATCTTTCTGGATTTGTCTGATTGTATTTTGGCTTGCTTGTTTTTCTGGATCAATTAAGCTACTAAATGGATATACAAAACACACTCTCAAATTTCTGTACTTATCTAAATCAAGTGACCATTTATCTCTATCTGGGCGCACGGCAGTGCCCCCGCCAAGTCGAGCGCGAAGCAAACACTGCCGTACCATCCTTTACTGGAACCATTTCGCCGCATTTTCAGGCCCCTACTTGAGAACATCTGGATCAGAGGAGGAGAGAGTTGAATTGTACCCACTAACGTATGAAGAATGTTCACAGGCCAGTCATATAACATTAGCTATATTAATAAAGAAAGAAATCGCAGTAAAGAACCTTAGACTTGGCACGACCTTGTCTAGATTTAATTACTTTTTAGAAGTAAACAAGCAGCTCCAACGAGACTTGGCTAGCTTTTACAGAATGTTTTTGGTGGGATACATATTACACGGAAAATTTCTGTCCAAAATGCAAGTGTCAGTCGGAAGTGGGTCTGACCTTATCCACGGCCGTCGAGTTATCATACAAGGGGCATTCGAGTTCCGGTGATCAGCGGTCTTACTATCTGGAGAATACTTTAAAATAGATATTTAGTATCTTGTTAAGGAGCACTTAAATTGTAGGTTATGTTATGTTGCTAATTGACGTCCTTGGGGCTGATTGAAAACCTTCGACATTAGAGTTACATTAGGGCTATCCTCATACGAAAAAATCGAAAACTAAAAAAACAAAGAGTGTTGATTTATACTTTTAATTGTAGGTATAAAGAACTTGCTTTTAGATAATCAAATAACGTAAGTTTCATGTATTTGTAGTTTTATTTTGCAGCTTCATCATTATCATCATCCACATAGGCACCGACTTTGACATGTTTCTTTCCTAGCGATCTTTACTGAGGTTGCCTGGAAGAGATCGCTCTACGCGATAAGGCCGCCCAATGTACCTGGGTTAAGTAATTTTACTGTAAATTGTTTTTGTATTTTGTGTTCTGGTGTACAATAAAGCTATATTGATTGAATGATTGATTGATAGGCCTAGCATAGGCCTCTCTCTGAATGTGCCAGCAGCGTCGATTTTGTGCACACCTCATCATTTTGCAGTTTAGACTAAGCCATATAAGACGAAGATTATTATTAATCTAGTACAGAACTACAATAGATGGAAAGCCTTCCATATATTGTTGGACCCAAAACCCCAAAAATGGCGTCAAAAATACACCATATTTATCTTGTCACTTGGATAACTTATCTAACTTAAGCTAAAAATTATAAATTAATCTGAGACTTACTTTTTTTTTTGATGTTTCTACAAAATTTATTTACAATAATAAAATATAAAAACAAGGGAAGAAAAACTAAACATACTACTTCTAACTACTACAAATAATATTACTTAATTACATATTACTTAATCAATACGTCCTCCATAATTAATATTAATCAATTCAAATACAATAAAAATGACCAAAATGCTGGCCTTTTTCTGGCTCAACGTATCAGCATTGCCATCCAGCGTGGTAATGCGGCCAGTATGCTGGGCACGCTGCCCTCTGGTAGTGGGCTGGAGCACTTAGATTATCTTTAGGCTTTTCTAAAGATTTTCTAAGTGCCCCTATTTGTAGTAGTTAGAAGTAGTATGTTTAGTTTTTCTTCCCTTGTTTTTATATTTTATTATTGTAAATAAAGGATGATAAAAAAAAAATACAATAAATAAATAAACAGAGTTCAATACCATCATTAGACCAAGCAGGGTCATGTTTAACTTTATCAAGTTCAATATTTATTTTATTTTATTATGCGTAAGCCTAAAAGGTTAACATTAGTCATTGAAGCGCGCATGGCTCAGTGGGAAAACGTCCACTTTACAACTAATTACATCCCTTTTTTGTATTTGGAGTATATGCATTTACGCATCGGTTTGATTCCAGCTCGTTTAGTTTTGTCTGGAAGCGAAGGAAAGCATCGTAAAGTAACAGATTTGTTGGAAGACTACCGAATTCGAGGATATGTGTCTTCCGTGGAAGGACCTGGGCGCCCACCACGATGTATCTGCCCAAGAGAACTACCCTAGTAAATTAATGCTACGGGAAGTTACGAACATTAATGAAAATAAGGATCTGAATCATTCACTTGTTTGTTGGTTACACCAACACACTCATAAACAACTTATCTATATATTACTCGTATATCTAGTACTCACGACACAAGCGTTTGCTTAGTGTGGGGCTAGATGGCGCTGTGTGCAATGTCCCGGAATATTTATTTATTTTATATTGGTAAGAGAAGAGTAATCTAAGTTTCCATCAACTTGCAAAACATTTTTTTGTATTAGTAAGTTTTCACGACCCTTAATAATGAGAAATACCATAAATCGTATACTAATCTGTACAAAATATTCGTATGCATGTATGTGTATATCTTTACTAATACAAACAAGAAGATCATTGAGTTTGACATAATAATAGATTGTTTTTGTTTTCAAGTTTAGAGTCGTGTGGTCTGTGAGAAGAATAATCATTGCATTGACTCCTTCCGCAAACTTATATGGCGTTCTTAGTCTAATGCATGTTTAAAACAAGGTAAGGCTTACTATACCAATACAAAATTATTTATTTATCTTTATATTTCTATTTGATTAACCTGTTAGCTTAGTTGGTAGTGGCTCTGCCTTATAATCTAGGGATTGCGGGTTCGATTCCCGTATTAATTAGTAATTCACAAGTAATTATGTATTTCAAATTTGTAATTACTTGTGTTGAGTCTGGTGAACTCTATGTATAAAAAAGTATGTATTTACGAAATAAATGTATATGCATCATATCCGTTATCTAGTACCCACGTTAGCTTAGTATGGGACTAGATGGCGCTGGGTGATGTGTCCTGAAATACTTATTTATTTATTTTATTTACAAATGTTTTCCTGCAATTAGTGTTGTACTCTTAGGCTTTTCAGTATATGGTATATACTAGGCATCTTTCGATTCTGTATTTTGGTGTACAGTTTCCTCGAGCCAAAACTTCTGCCCTTTTGAGGTTTTACTTTTTTGAAGCCTGTAGCTCAGCTAGCGGAGGCAATTGCATGCAATTACCAATGTTATGCAACTGTAGACGCGGTCAGACCTTGGATGAGTGACCAAAATTAGCATTACATTTTGAGCGCTTCGGATGACACGACTAATTGTAGGTTCCGGCTGTTTGTCTACAGCAGTCGTTAAGCCATGTCAGATGCCCTTTAAGGTTGTTTAAAAAATCTGACATCAGAGTTGGCCACTCAAATACAAACTCACTTATTAAAGTAAGATCATGGTAAGGTTTATAAGTATAAAAGGTATTTGAAGTTGCATCATAACGACTCTGCAGTTCGGAGGTCAAGATTTTAAATTGAATTTTTTAAGAAGGTAAATACGTTGATTATGTTTTTTATAGCCATAAGATGACGGGTAACATAACAATAACCTTAACAAATGTAATCTTTGTTTGTTTGTTTATAGTTTTTTTTATACAGCAAGACACCATCATCGGGTGCTATCTTCATATGAAGTTCGGAAGTCAGTTGGAAAAACTTCTTGCGATCACATGCTGCTTCTTTTAGACAATAGCAAAACCGAAGCATGTCAAAAGCTTGATGTATAGGTTAACATGTAATTTCCTGTTTCAGTGACATCCTAGGTTTAGAATTTCAAAACCTGTGAGTCACTACTACTGTGCCATAAAGTAGTATTGTCAGACAATGTTGAAATTTACTTTGTTTTTTTTTTCTTGATTGGAGCTTTACCATGTATTAATTCTGCGGGGGAGTCATAACCCTCAGTGATTAGGAATACGACTTACATACGTTTATAATATAATGGTATTGTTTACCATCTACTGACTTGCTTGTTACATCGTTATTTCATACAAATGTTATTCGATGTACATGTTTGAATGAATTGTATGACGCTGTTCGGTTTGTATCAAATGACGACTTTGTATTCAAAATTCATGCAATTTGAATTTCAAGTCACAAATTGCTTCCGCATAAGGAAACTATGAATGAATAACTAAATTTAAATAATTCTTCTTAATAAGTACATAAAAATGGTGTGTATTCGTAAAAAGGACATGTGTATAGTAACAAATATGTTCTTTGTCTCTTTTTACCATCAAAATAGTCCTGCAACTGGTCAGTATATGTATGTTCTCATAATGTATTTATTCCTGTATAATAACAAACATATGTTTAGTAATAAACTAAACATACTATGTCTACTACAACAAAAAAGGGAAAGAGGGCACTTAAAAAATCTTTAGAAAAGCCTAAAGATAGTGTGTAAAAGGGCTAAGTGCTCCAGCCCACTGCCAGAGGGCAGCGTCCCCAGCATACTGGCCGCATCACCAAGCTAGATGGCAATGCTGATACGTTGAGCAACAAAAAGGCTATCATTTTGGTCAGGCGTCGCGTAAATCGAGCAAAAAAAAGGTTTTTGGCGCCATCAAAATAGTCCTGCAACTGGCCAGTAAATATATGCATGTACTGGTATGTATATGTATGTATACGGAAGAGTTGAAATAGTTCCGGTTACAATGTCAATGTCGCAGCGAGGTGAGCTGCCGACAACGACCGACCATCTCGACTGTATACAAGCATATAGGGGTATTAGGGCTGCCACTTGGATAGAGCTTTGGAGATCATTAGATCTTATTCTTCTTATCGAATGAGAGTGGCCAAATCTGGTGTCGATTAAAGCACGAATTTATCAGACATACATCTACAAATAAAAAAAGTTAATTTAGTCATAGTTTTTATTTTTAAATTGTTAAATTATTCTTTTGGAGATGCGGAGGACTGATGGTAGTCACTCTTTGTAAAAACTGCTATTCTGTCAAATGTAGCGGATTGAGAGCTTTATAAATTGGGCTCATAGCTTAGAGGAACAACAACCGAAGTGTCCAAAGTCAAAGAAATACTATCCGTAGCAAAAAATTGTAATTATTAAATTTTATATCATACCGTTGATAGACGTTTGATGCTAGCAATATTTACTTCAGGGCATTCATTTTATTTATCTTCAGTTATGTATGTTAAATTGTGAGTCTTGTCATTTATGTAAACAGTTTATGTGGTAAAATATATGAACTAAAAAACTGCATCGAAAAAAAATTATTGCTAATAAGTTAAACAAGCGTGATGCTTACGGATACACGAAATTTTCGTCAATATCATATTAATAACAATTCAAATACATAAGACATTATGCAACATAACCAACAATAAAGCATAAAAAACGAGCGTCAAGCGATAAAAAGCATATGCGTACTCGACTTAGTACGTACATTGTTCCTGCATACGTCAAAGTTACAGTAATATAAAGTGCATAGAGCATACGGTATACGTATTATATGGTATTACGTATTACATTGCACGTTTTTTTACATGAATCTAATCAATTCAGGAGAGCAACACATGCTTGATTAAAAGCAAAATAAAAAACCATTTTTACCGTTGTGACGCTCCGAGTTTTGGATTTCAATACCTACTATATTTTTCACAAATTATTATGAGAGACGTAGGTAATACTAAGTCTTAGTTAAGGATAAGGTTAGCAATTAACAATTGATTCGTCCTTATTTTATGTATACATAAAATATATAATTGTATACGTGTATATAATTTTAATAAATCAATTTATACAATTATATATTATACTTTATTATACTTATTATGACAACCCTAATAATGATATAATTGTAATTCGAAGGTTGATGAGGAAGTTGATGAGTTTTTATAAAAATTCGGAAATGCATTTATAATTTGCCATTAATTTTATAAGGTAAATAAAGTGCTTAATTATATTTATAATTTTATCGTCTGACGCTAAAATTTCATGGTTATTTTGCGTACAAATGATGTCATGTAAAAGTTACTATATTTAATATATATGTACATACTTACTAAATTTTAAAAACATTGGCGATTGACGATAGCATATGATTTTTGCGAAAAGTTTAGAGATATGTGAAAGGAGGCTTATATGTGGATAGTTTGATAGGTTTTCTGTATCTCCTTTCAAGACCAGGATGAGTGGCGTACTAGAAGAGAGGCCTATGCTCAGCAGTGGGCAATAACAGGCTAATGATGATGATGATTAAATTTTGTTTATTTTAAATGATTCCTTAACAATATAAGGTGATGTCTTCTAATACAAAAGACTTCAACGCGTCGTTTTTAACCTTCAACGCAAAAAGGGTATGTTATGCAAGTGCTGTATTATAAGCGGTTATAGAATGATCGTTTAGTCATCAATGCCTATTAAAAAAATATGTATCTATTTATCGAAATAAAATGATTTTGTCAACACGGTAGTTTGATAAAATAAATAAATCATTCTTTATTACAAGTCACATAGGGCATGGAACTTTTACACACACGAACAATAAATAATGCTTGACTAAAATATAAAAAATAACATATTTTATACACTATATAATTTTTTTTAGTAAATCATCGTGATGCAACTATGATATATTATATTCTACATAATGTATGTTATCTATATGATATAGGAAGTAGGTCGGAAGTGTCAGAGGTTTAAAAATGGAACGTTTTAGCTTTGAGCTGCGCGGGCGCAGAATGTCAAGGTACTCCGGAGGCCGAGAGGCCCCGCGGAGGCTATTGTGCTTGTGAGATTAGTGTTGAAGGTATTTACGATTGGGTACTACAGTCTATCCAACTTTTAGAAAATATATTTACCTTCAATAAATAAACAAAATAAAGATGAATCAAAAATCTAAACATACTACTTCTAACGACTATAAAATAACAAAAAACACTGTAAAAATGTTTAGATAGCCTAATACAAATTAAGTAGTCTACTGCCAGAAAGTAGCGCGCGGCTTCGCTCGCATTATTTCGGGATAAAAAGTAGCCTACACTTCCTAAATATCATACTACCTACATACCAAAAATCATTATGATCCGTATGGCCTTTTTTGCGTGAAGGGCGTTTAAAAAAACAGACAAAATTTCTAGAAATTATTGGAACGTGTTCTTCTATCAATTCGAAGTATCACCAAACACTTTTTTAACATCTTCAATGTTCAGACATTCGAGCCTCTCCAGCTTTATTATATGTATAGATTGCTTTTTCATGCTTATAAAGATGATCTTAAAAGGATGTAAGTTGAAAAAACCTGTATTCATTTGTACTCGTATCTGCGACGTAGAATATACTCTGATGCCAGTTCCTGTCTAGCTCAGATCTATAGTACGGTGATTTGCGCAGTAACTCTTATAAATAACACGCCATTTATTTTTGCAAGTCTGCGTGTTTTGTATATTGTTGATATGTTAAAAGTAAATTACTTTATTTACAATAATAAAATATAAAAACAAGGGAAGAAAAACTAAACATACTACTTCTAACTACTACAAATAGGGGCACTTAGAAAATCTGTTAAAAGTGCACACAGTTTAGCTATTTGTTGTTCATCATTATCATCATTATCATGCACAGCCTTCTCTTTACCACTGCTGGGCATAGGCCTCTCTTTAAATGTGCGAGCTGCGTCGATCTTGTGCAGACTTCGTCCATAAATCATCATTTGTTGTTACGTTTATAAAATAATCATTGAGATGAATTTATAACTTACTAGTAGGTGCTTGCGGCTTCGCTCGCATTAAGAAGTAAAATTCGCATCCCCCAATTTCACCCCTTCAAAGTGGCATTTCCAAAAAATATTTCTTAGCGGATGCCTATCCGCCCGATCCGTCCAGTAGTTTGGGCTGTGCGTTGATAGATCACTATGTCAGAGTCAGTCAGTCAGTCACCTTTGAGGTTTATATATTTAGATTGTTTTTTAATAAATTAAAGAGACCAGATTAATAAGTTTTAAGAGAGCAAATAATTAGTTCTCTTATCATTTTTCTAAAATTAAACAAAAGCCTATAAACTTGGTATTGTCAATTCTACTCAGATCGATTTTATCATTAGAAAACATGAAAAAACTTATATCGTAACTACTTCTTTTTATTCTTCTTCTTTTTTTTCTACTTTTTTTTAGTTTTTAGTGTCGGAATTGAACTGATTATCATTGAATTATATAAGCTAGTAAAAGAACCACTAGACCAAACTCGTGCTACTTTTTACCTCAAAAAATTACCATATATAACAAATAGGTTTCATTGTAAGCACTACAAATTTAAAAATGTTAGCCCGTTATTTATGTCTAGACATCCAGTTTACTAAGTAAAACTTTTGACAAAGGAAATTAGGTTTTATTGCTTAACAATAGAGTGTATAATAGTTCAAGTGATTTGACAAAATATAACTGTTAAGTCGAGTGTACTAAAAATACTAATATGGTTGTCATTGATAGAAGTTTTTAGATTTTTTTAAAGCAATACATTCTGTCATTATATTGTTCTGAATAGTAATGCTGGCCTTTTTCTGGCTCAACGTATCAGCATTGCCATCCAGCGTGGTAATGCGGCCAGTACGCTGGGCACGCTGCCCTCTCGCAGTGGGCTGGAGCACTTAGACTATCTTTAGGCTTTTCTAAAGATTTTCTAAGTTCCCCTTTCTATGTTGTAAAAGTAGTATGTTTCGTTTTTCTTCCCTTGTTTTAAGTATTATTATTGTAAATAAAGAATTGCTATACAGTAAAGACGTGGCAATTTGTGTCTGTATAAGATTAGCTTTGAAATAATTTAAATGGTAACAGTTAATTACTATCACTAAAAGCACTTATAAGAAAGCCACGGGCGTGTGTATTGTATAGTATATCTATGATAGTAAACAATTTATCAATGGCAACCTCTCGATTTCAACCTCAAAACTATTTCAAGGAACTTTTGGCAAACACTACAAAAAAGGTGAACTAAAATAGGCCATAATACTATTGAATAGAGTTCACCTACCCGACCTAAAAACTCTAGCCGAAACCGTACAAAAGAAACAATAGACGGTCGCAGTCAACAGCTATTATAATTTAAAATGACATCCCACCAAAGGAAATGACTTTGTAAGTTACAAACTCGCTTTCACCGTATTGGAAAGCGAGTGTAAAAAACTTATTTCGGCAATGGCGGGGCGTTGACCCGGCGAGTAAGAACCTCCGTGGTAGAAACAAAAGAGGTGTTGCAACGAAAGTAAAAGTTTCTACGTATGGCGTTCGAGCATGGAGGTTGCACGTCGTGGTTTTTGAATGTCATGGTTAGTCGAGATTTCTGTTATGATATTTATTAGTATATTATATTTATTAGTATATATATATAGTAGTTTATTAGTAACTGGAAATTTGTTTATTATTCATCATGACTTTAGGTTCAGACATAATATCTCTATCTGTATTTTAGAGTGAGAAATTGTCACTTATATATATTGAGCCCACTATTTCTTTTCACATGAACCCAATCAAAGAAGACAAATATGTTGTTTATATTAAATGACGTCATATTTGGACATTTTGATTGACGGCCATTTTTGAACATAATTATACCTAGAATTAGCCAAATTTCGTATAATATTTTATAATTAACATTATGTATAATAGCAAAACATATCATCTATATCAACTATATTGTCTGTTCACAAAGTTTCTTCTAAATCTGCACAGCCGTTTTAGTCCAAAGAAGATAAAATATATACTCGTAGAACAAGCTATTGTTAGAGTGTGTAGCGAAATGCGTAGAACCTCTACGCATACGGTCTACGAAAAGCGTAGACGTCGATAAAACTTGTAAAATAACAAAAAGCAAAATGAGGATGGCTGACGATGATGATTATTTCCTAAAGTGAATCGAATGTGTCAAATTTTATATGAATATTGTTGTTATGTTATTATAATATATTTTTGTGTTTAAAGCTTTACTGTCAATTTCAATGTTAGTATCAAAATAACTACGTACTTAAAATAGTGTTTACTAATATTTATTTCGTTTTTGTGTTAGTAAAACATTCAAAGTTAAGATGAAAGTTTAATTTAACTAAAAATTATTAATAAAAAATGAAAAAAAAAATGAAGCGCTGCATTTGAATTATGATACCCAAATCTTCATAAAAAAAATGCAAAATCATCATGCATTTTCAGTTAATATACAAGGTAAGGTTAGGGCCAGTTAATTATTTTTGTTCATTACTTCCGGTTAGTACTTGTTTGGGATATTTGTGACCTTGAATTTAAAATCATAACAAATATGCATTTTCATTAAATCGTGTAATGAAAACTCTGGACACTAGAAATCACCACTTCTTTCATATTATATTTTTATCGTATATAATTTTACAAATTCTCATGATGACTTACAAATTTCTCTGAGATGATTTAAAAAATAATTTTATTCTATGTCACTTCTTTTGGTCTGTCTCTTATTTTTTTATATGAGATGTTACTAAATAAATTATATTATTTTATTTTTATGAAATAAGTAGGGCAAGTCACACTGCCAATATTAACATTATTTTAATATTTATTTACACTCGTGACATTTTTTTCAGAGTATTTTTTTATTCGTCAACAATTTTTTTCTTATTATTTTCTCTAACTAGCCGATTATTTTCATAAAAAAAATACAGAATATAATATATATTTTTTCTACTTCTTTTTTCCACTGTTAACAGCATATTCTCATCGAAAATTCTCGGTTACCCTTCCCCATTTTCCAGTGTTAGTCAAGACCCCACAAACGTTAAAGAGCATATCATACCCATGGTTGAAGTCATCGTCTGTATATGCGTAGAGTGCTCGAGGCAGTGTCCTGCCTCCAGGGCCGGCTCGTCCACAGTATTCAGCTTGTCACCAGCACATTACACGTGAAACCAAAACTTCAAACACCTCAAGTTAACACTCATAGTTTTCGCTCACTCGCGCACGCAAATCCAACGTAACTCAATTCACTTCCGACTGCGGCCGGAACCTCCAGTTTCGACCGAACTGTGATAACGACTGCGCGCAAATGTCGTCATGTCGAAATCCGAAACACTTTCACCTAAATATTCGGCTGATTCGTACGCGGGCGTCGCACTCTCTGGTCACTCACACTGCGCCCGCGCCGCCTCGCCTGCGTACACTGTAAAAATTGCGTCAGTATTTTTCGTGGTCGACCTTAAAACGTATGGTTATCTCTCTCTGTTCGCTCCTTCACCGTTAGCTCGTTGCTTTTTTGTTTCGCTTTTTTTGTGAGTGTGTGCGCGCGGATTTCGATAGCTGGGTCGTTGAACTGCCGAAAAGGGTTTTGGTGCGAGTTTTCGGCGGGTCGGGACGCGTGTGGCCGCAGAAGTGGGTCACCGTGCGTATGCGCTCTGCTCGGAGCCACGTGACACTCCAGCCACGCGCCTATTGTCTGTCTAATTTACCTATTACTCATATGTTTAGTTTTAGCACAGATTTTAAACCACCAGCGGGCCTAAGAGAAAACTATATCCATTGCTATCGTTTATGATGTCTTTTAGTACCGCAAATTATTGAAATGACGTCATAAACGATAGCAATTGATATGTTTACTATTAGGCGGTAGGCCCGCTGGACCTGTTTTTAAACGACTTCATAGAAAGAGGTTATCAATTTGATCTCTGTTTGTGATATTTTAGGAAGCGGATACAATTTCAGTGTGATAGTCTATTGTAGCTAAAAACACGTGTTTTCAATTTCAAGAATGAGTTAGAGACATTTCAAAATCAACTAAGTAACAGTGAACATAATCATAAATTTCATACACATAGGCATTCAAGTTTATGTTGCCACTTGTTATTTTTCTATACGGGTTTGAACTGAACCAAAATTTTCAGCAAAATGTAATAGAAAATCGTGAAGTTCATACAAACTGATCAGTACCTCATCATAAAATAAAAAAAATAGAATTTCATACTAACTGCTATTTAATCTGTGAGGGAAAGAAAGTCTGGTAACCTGTTTCGGGAACGCAGGAATCGTTGTCCTGGAAACAGGTTTCTGGGAACACTTGTGTCTTGTATACTGTTTTCGAACGAAGATAAAATTATTATGGCGTGGGATTATTACGAAGTATTTGTTCATAACAAATTTTTATCAATAAAATTATGTTGAAGTTTGTCTGTTTAGGAAAGTAAATACTGCTTTAGGTATATTACTTAATTTGCTAAAATATTGTGAGATCTTAGTAAATGCCAAATTAAGTTTTTTTTTTCCAAGTGAACGTTCATTTTATTTACTTATCCCATTTCGTTATTCGATGCAATTTTGTTACTTCAATTACTTGTTACTATGTACTCTTCCCAGTTAATTATCTTAATAAAAAAAAGTAACAAAATAATGCCGCATTAGAGAAAAAAAAACTTTTAAACATCTTTTTTCTGCAGTCAACCTGCACCCAAAATTCGTACAAAAAACATATCCACACCAAATATTTACATAAGGTATCGTATTATAGAATGTATTATACCTATTTGTGTCAAACACTCTATCGCGAGTGCCTTACCCACATTTTCGTACTGAACAAATATTTGTTTAATTTCGGCACTACGATACTGAACATACATAGAATGTGACATGAATATAAGATAATAATAATACATGATTTGTGATAACTTTGTGAAGATGTATAAACTAGTAACGCCCTGCGATGTTACCTGCTTTTATCCGGGATAAAAGCTATGAGTGACAAATCAGAGCATACTTTATGTTCAAGGAAAATTTCATTCAAATTGATGGATCTGTGGGAATAGTAAAATTAGATCAAATGTCAATAAAACGATTTATATATTTAAGATTGTAAAGCAAAGTATAAACGTATATGAATACAAAGGTTCTTTCGTTAATGTACGCGTATTTGTTTGTTCCTATGTGAATTTATTTATATATATTTTTTTAAATTATTCTCTGTCTGAATTCCCTCCGCGTTAGGAAGGCCCTTTGTTAGGGTTGTTTCTGGTATGTTGTTTAAATTTTAATAAGTATTTTCATGTTTAATAGATCTGTCTTTTGTTTCCTCTTTTTGGTTCATTTTGAATCAAAATATATTCATAATTTTAAGTTTGATTAAAGTACATTGGGTTAACTTGGGTATCAAGAATAAAAATATTTAGAATAGAATAGAATATATCTTTAATGTACACCATAAAACATAGAAATAACAAAACAGGAAATAAGCTTAAATATATTAAAGTGATGCACATTGGGCGGCCTTATCGCCTTAGGCGATTTCTTCCAGGCAACCTTTTGAAATATTTGAAATTTATCAAACTTAAAAATTATAAACACATCATTATGAATCAAAGTTAGATACATAATCCTACTCGTATGTTGGGACTATCAGGAATACTTTATAGAAAAGCGAGATAAAGAGTTCACATATAAACAGATTTCGCAAGAGATTTAACTATCGCCGATCCCTTCCTTTTATCTTGTGTATTGGGGCGTTTCAAGTGGAATTTTATGGCGATACGGCACTATTTTCTCACGGTACAAAAGGTTCGAGAATTATTTATACTCGTAGTTGACACAATTGACATAGTAACTGTAGTAAAAGGCACTTTTAAGAATTAAGTACTTAATACACATCTCTTAAAAATATTACCTGACATACAATTTTTAGTTAGGTTTTTATATGTAGGATAAAGTTTGCGTTTGACTACAGCCTGCCTGATGTTAGCATTGCTGTAATCTATTTTACATCTGTAGGTTATAGTCTAGTTTCGTTTGAGGTTTAATTTAATATAAATTATTCCAAAGTTTCTTGGTGTATACTGTGTATAATTTACTGTATAAACTAAACACTATGGAAATCTCTTTCAGGAGCCCAGTTTTTTTTAAATTACAACCCATGGATCTTAGTATCTAGAGTAAATAGGTTTCTTCTAAGCAATCGCGTTACACCTTAAACTACATCGATGCTTAACATCAGGCGGGCTGTAGTCAAACGTAAGCCTATTCTGTGTTTGACTACAGCCTGCATGATGTTAAGCACCACTGTGGTCTAAATCACGTTTTTGCTTCTTCCTTGTATGTACCCTGTATTGTGTGTGACTCAATAAAGACATTTCTATTTCCATTTTTGCTGAGAAGAACCTCTGATACTCTGGATTTGAAACCCTTGTGTTATAATTTTCAGGGAACAGGGCTTCTGTTTGAGAGTTCCATAGTGTCCCTGTTTTTACTATGAAGGAAGAAGAAAAGCTGTTTTGAAAATTTTAAAGTGTCATGTGGCAGTCCATTTCTGTTCTATGTAGATGGTGGACTTGTGTCCACTGTTTGATAGATTTGGTAAATGCTAGGACTGGTTTTTTTGTTAGTTGTTACATTCGGATAGTTTATGTTCGAACTTTTTGGAGTTTAATATAAACTAAAGAGTACATAAGAGCGGCAGGCTTATATCTACACCTGGTTTCATCACATTGCTGGATCTTGCGTCAAAAATTATACATCAATTCAGTAAAATATAATCCTATTTAAAAAAATATATCTCAACTCATCTGTGCTTAACATTAAATATTATTTTTAAAAAATATATTGCTCAAAAACCTGTGGTCATCATTATTTTTTCTAAATCGTATTGATACCCTGTTGCGTCAAAGAATCCCGGCGGCCATGTTGTTTTTCGTGGCATAGTTAACCTACTTTCATACATCTGTAAATAGAGTAGAGACCGTACGGGGTAAGTCCCACGGAAAAGTTTGAAACTAAAATTTTATAGGTAATAAATGATATTTTTATTGAAACTTACATTTTATTATAACTAGATGTTGTTATCAATTGGCGGAAGGACCTGGGCGCCCACCATGATGTATCTGCCCAAGGGAACTCCCCTAACGATATATATGTATATGTCGTAGGATAATTCGATACTTCGAATCTTCGCGGAAATCCTAGGGGTCTTGCGAAAACGCGGATAATTAGACATAGGCGAAAAGAGACATGTTTTGAAAGAAGTTGGCTCCTCCTCGCTTCGCTCGTCGTCGCATGTGCGTGGTAGAAAGCAACCTAACGAACCTAATCTACCTTCTGTCACAGACAAGTGACTTCGAGTCCACCACTTGCACTGCAACAGGACTTAAATCCTGACTTTGTCCAGTAAGATTTGATAATTTTTCGCCTATGTCTAATTATCCGCGTTTTCGCAAAACCCCTAGAATTTCCGCGAAGATTCGAAGTATCAAATTATCCTACGACATATATATATTCTGAGAGGCAGTTACGACCCTCAGTGCTGAGGGAAACGACTGAGGAGGAGATCAATCGGTGGACTTCCATACCAACTGGAAGAAGCAGGCCCAGAAGTGGAAGGAATTGGGGAAGACCTTTGCCCAGCAGTGGGACAATATTGGTTAAATAAAAATTTATAAAAAAACAAGCAATACTGGCCCCTTCATTGATGGAACTGGGTCTCTACCTGATTAAATATTATAAAAAAAACATCAAGCGGTACTGGCGCCTTCATTGATGGAAATGTTTTTCTACCTGGGACACCACGAAATGACGGACTGTCAATCTTGTTTAAATATATATGTGTCATTCAGCAAATGTTCAGAGATGTTGGGTGGTAGACTGTTTAGATGTGTTTTTATTTATTTTAAACAGGTTTAGAAATAGAGTATGTAGTGTAGTTTACATTGATTATTCTTTTATTATAAAGGTATAATATGATACAATCTTACCTAAATATTTTTATACGAATGTACCTATGTAAAAACAATTATGACAAGAAATCATAGTGTTACATGATAATAATAATAATTATTTATTTGTTTTGTAATATTTATGATTTTAATAAAAATTTCTTTCTTTCTTTCTTTCTTTCTTCTTTCATTGGATTGAAAAAATGGAGGTAATTGAAAAGAAAATAGGAGTAAATATGAATTAATAAATAAGCCTTTATTTCCAGTTTACATATTTTTCTACAAATAGTAACATAAACTACTAAATAATGCAAAGCATGTATGTTTGTTTTCTTCTTTACGCTTTAACAGCTGAAGTGATTTGTCTTTAATTCAGTATATTAAATGCATTACTCGATGGATTAAGAATATGTAATTTTTCAGTATAAACACAATTTACACCTCGGTGCTTAATTAGTTTTGCTTTGGCTCCGTTAATCCTTAGTAAAATATATCTTTAGTATTTTATTATTACACTCACTATATAATTGTAGGTCCCGGATTTTGTCTAGTACGACAGTCGTTAAGCCATGTCAGAGACCTTTAGGGCGGTTAGAAAAGCTCTCGACACCAGAGTTGGCCACTCTTATTCGATAAAAAGAAGAAAGTTACAATTTAACATATAATATACCAGCAGTTGGTAAAAGCAACTAATCAACATATTTATTTGGCAGCCTAATAAATCAAATGCAAGACAATCAGCATACAATTCAGCCGCTTAGAAATTACAATGTTAAATTCTGATTATAGCAAGTACCATATCGATGTTACATTGTTCAAACCATGAATCAGAGGTATACTGGGTTATTTATAAAAAAGGATTATGGCATATATCAAAATATGGTAATAATATTTGTATTTTTTCTGGCATTTATTGACTTTTGGAGTTTATAAAGGTACCAACTAAGTATTAGCAAAACAAATTCTAAATATATGTTAAATAAATTCATAAGATTCTAAATTACATTAAATAGTTAAGTTTAATGTTAATTATTGTTAACACTATTATTTTAAAATACAAAATGGAAAACCTAATACGTATATAGCGTAAATGTCTATTAACGCTTGGAAAAAACGGTGGTCAAGTTTGTTAAAATGTTCAGTGCCCAAGTTAAATTATTTTGTAACGGAACTTTCTGAACTAACTTATAAGAAAGGCCACTAGTGACTTAGGCTAAAAGATGTTTGATACCTACACAACTCAGGCGAAACCACGGATTTTTATATTAATAATGTTTAACTTTGCACATTTTTCCGTCGTAAATAAATAAATAAAATAAATAAATATTTCGGGACATTGCACACAGCGCCATCTAGCCCCACACTAAGCAAACGCTTATGTCGTGGGTAAAAGCATGCATGAGTTAGATTAACTATGTTTTCATCTATACTAACAATCTCAATCAATCTCAATATCAAATATACCGAAGCCTTCTGAACCACCCCAGTATAATCTAGAAACTCGTAAATAGGGGTCGAGGTGAATAAACTCTGTTCTTTTAATGTAATCCGCCGATGTGTGCCATCGCACGGCCATGCTCACTTTTTATAAAAACACTGTTTTTTGTACGTGGAAGTGTCATTTGAATCATTTATTCATTTATAATTATTAGTATTAAATAGATTATTTCTGTGACATTTCATACAGCGCCATCTAGTTCCATGACGCAAACGCTTGTTTCCTGGATAGAATATATAAATAGTATTTTTTAAAATACATTACATAGAAATATGTGTAATACGAAAGTATTTCCAAAAAATCAACCAACCAGACCAGACAACCAGACTCAACACAAATAAATGATGATTGAAAATTGACAAATTTATTTGTGTTATGCAGGAATTGAACCCGGTGACCCTGGGAACTTGAGACAGATAGACATTCTACTAACATAGTCGGAATATAAAGAACCGGTTGACCGGTTGACCGGGTTGAGTGGCGTACTAGAAGAGACGCCTATGCTCAGCTGATGATGATGATGATGAGATATATTTATTCAAGATAGGCAAAGGATTCTAACATATCTATACAAAATCTTATCACCCCAGACTAGGTGATCCACTTCAAGTTGAATGACCTACCGCACCTAACTGATAGTGTTTCCAAAATTGTCAAAAACAACGCCATCTAGAGTCATTGTTTGATAAGGTCACTGTTACTGATAACAATACCTACATATCTGGTTTGATTAGTAGGTAACGTGCAATATGTATATGATCATATTTAGGTAATACTGCTTTATATGATTTTTATTTGATATAATCAGACGTCCTAGTTTTTTCCACCTTTGACCACAGACCTTAATTTTTAATATTATGATTTTAATATGAAGTGCATCACACTTCTTACAAATAACATAAAAGCGATAATTTGTGTGCAATTTCATAAGTATTAATTTTGAAAATAGATTAAACTTAGGATAAACTTTTATTACACTAACAATTTTTGTTTTTTTCTAGTGGTAATTTTCTTATATTCTTTAAAAAAAAATTTTAACCTACGTAAGAGACCAAAAATAACGATTTCATCTAAAATTAACTTAAAACAGCAAAAAATTTATGAAATATCTCATTTAAACTTCTCTGAAGCTATATGCAGTGTCCGTAAGAGCTCAGATATTCAGCTCAAGGTTAAGAAGTCAAAGTTCTCATTCCCTTAAGGATGATCACAGAGTTTTATATTCTACTACATCAAGTGTTTTGTATAGCTTTTATAGTTATATCAACGAAAGGATATTAAACTGAGACAGTAAACTAAAAAAAGTGTGAACCTGTAGTAGATAAAAATCAAACAATCCTCTTCTTCCTGAGTTTTTTTATAAATTACGTTTTTTTACAACTTGCCTGATGTTAAGCAACGTTACACTCCACGATCTAGCGCGCCTGCCTAAAAGAAACCGGTGTAATCTCGACTTGAAGACCGACAAATTATAGTTCAAGGAGAATAGAGATTCGGGCAAGGAGTTCCACAAAGTTTACACGTTAGTGTAAATTTTGAAAAAAAACGTTATCGTATAAACGTTACCAAACAGGATGCGTTGGAATGTAAAACGTACTCATTTACCACCGAGCTATAGTTAAAAAAATAATCATCATCATCATCATCAGCCCTTTATCACTGCATTGAATAGATATTCTCCATTAGCCAAATTGTGGTCAAGTGTAAACCCGTTTTCCTTTTAAATACGTCCTGATCCGGCGCAGGTTCTCCCCAAACTAACTGAGTAATAATAGGTACCTTCTAGGTAAGCGTGTTACACCCTAGGCCGCAGCAATGCTTAACATCAGGCAGGCTGTAGTCAAACGTAAACCTATCCCACGTAAAAAATGTTGTATTACTTAAATAATAAATAAATATTTCAGGACATATCACACAGCGCCATCTAGCCCCATACTAAGCTTTTGCTTGTATCATGGGTACTAGATAACGGATATAATACATATATACTTTTTTTGTGTAAATACATATTTTTTTTTTTTTTCTGTTCCCGGCAGTATCGGGGGCCTTATTTTTAAATACATACTTATTATACGACTACATAGGAACGACCAGACTCAACACAAGTAATTACACATTTTTAATATGCATAATTACTTGTGTTATGTGGGAATCGAACCCGCACTCCTAGATTAGAAGGCAGAACCACTACCAACTAAGCTAACAGGGCAGTCAAAACAAAACAACAACATAAAAATCCTAAATATACTTACTTAAGTTACTCCTATATAACGTTTCGATGATGATATACCTCATGTTTGGTACAACATAGCATATTTCCAAATTACATAAGAGCGGTTTCACAACCAACCTCTGCCAGCCGTTTTCACTTTTTCGCTGTCAAGTACGGCCGTACGATAAACAAACCGACTATTCGACTGCCTCACTGCCAAACTGAACGAATACTATAAATAGCCTCACTACTTAAAACAAACATGCAAATATAATCCCTAACGCATTAGAAATAAAGATTCAATTGCATTGGATGTAACTTGAGAGTTAAGACGGTTCGAATTGAAAACATCTTCTTTGATGCTCGGTACGAAACGATTCCAAACGCGAATTACAATATGCAATTCCCAACTGTATCTCACACAGTTTAGAGTATAAATTTGAATAGCAATGTAAGCGATATAAGGCTTTGTGATTCGTAAAGTTAGGTTGTAGAAATACCGAGGCTGTTCATTGACCTTTTATGTACCTACATAGACTAGAAACAAAAGACGAATTCTGTTAGACATAGCTCTAAACCTTGATCTACAGTGAATTTGAGGATTGTGTATCTAATTTATGTACCTACTGTTTTAATTAAAATTTTACTTCTTGTAATTATTTTGAGACTGGTAAGTGTAGTTTACTGTTTATTTAGTACATAGTTTCTTTATGTAGCTTATTTTCAATTTAAACTGTTTTTAGACTCATTTTTTGCGTTTAGTTGAGTTCATCAAATGCAGGACCAAAAATGGGATAAAATATCAATCTAGGTAAATATGTATATATCGGGATAAATTTCACAAAATCTGGCTTTAGAAAATGCTTTTTTCATGTAAAATCTTGCGTAAAACTCGTCTATAAACCTCTAATTAATCAAACACACAGACATTTGAAAGTAACTATACCTAAGAATAAACAAACAAACTTTCAAATTCAGAACTGTAAAATTGGTATGACTAAGTAACCGTGAAATACTAAACAACCAAACAGTTTTTAGTCAGAAAAAGTTAACTTTTTAAAGATTAAATATTAGACCCATTTTACTTTTACTCCGTGTAGCACTTTCGTAGAGGTTCGAAGATGCTACGCCGCGTAGACGGTCTACGATATGCTACAGGGACTCTAACCTATTTCCATTTAGATACATATATTATGTATGTAAAATTGAAAGTTTCGCATTTGTTCTTGAATATTCTTGAGATGTTCTTAAGAATAGATTTGAGTAATAGATCTTGTCTTTTAGATAAAAAATGAAGCTTATTAGGGGCGGTTTTTATTAATATTATCTCTTCTGAAATATTAATTTGTACTATTTTGACTCACTTATTATAAATGTAATAAATGCTGGCTTGATAGGAATCACTCCAGAGCAAGTGCAATAATAATCGTAAGTTGTTTCTGCCAAACATCACCTGGTTGGTTAATAGTTTTTTCTTCTCCTACTATTAGTCTACTAAAACAATTGCATCTGATCTGGTACAGCATCAGCAATCATCCAATTCGCAAGTAATTCAGCATTGTGTAAATGTAACAAACTGTATGTAAGATTACAATCGACCTCCACCTTTCATTTCGTGTTTCAAATTGTGAATTGTGCTCTGTAAATATAAAATGATGTTGCGTTTTCTATAGGTGTGTATTTATGTCTTACTATGGCGCTTAATTTTGCCGTTTTAAAAGCTTACTGGGCTCATTGTTAGCACCGTTGTAGGCTAACGTATAGCCTTAATTTCTTTGATTAGTATTATGCCAAAACCTGTTGACTCTGTATTTCAAAATCTTAATCTTAATTTTTCTGGAAATAAAGTTTGGCTGTCCTATCTAAGAAATAATGCTCTTGTTGAGAGTTTTCAGTACTCTTTTAGTAAAACAAAATCCCTTAAAACTTATGCATTAAACCTGGATCTAAACTCGTTACTTCTATTTTATCAAAATCGGTACAGCATACGGTATTTAATTTATTTATTAGTTTTAGTCGCATCTCTTAACTTAACATACTCAAAGCTTTAAACTTTCGAAACTGTTATCGAGGAGTGAATTTAAGATGTTGAGTGTATTGTAAAGTTACACAACTTGACCACAGGTGCTAATGCTCGTAAATTGAAGCATAATTTTTAAGGTGAATAAAATTTCTGTATGCTTAAATAAGTGTGCTTATATCTTTAAAAATGATTCTAAAATATATCTGAAAATGGTAAAATATATTAAAAACGCTTTTTTTCCTACTGCCAAATAAAATTACACATTTTAAAATACATACGTAAATTACACATATATTTACATAAAGTTATCACTAGTAGATAGCAAAGATATTTATCAAAAAATTGTCTGAGTCTGACTAAAACAAAATTTAATTTTAGGCAGTGCGCGTTAGTTTCGTTTTCTTTTACGAATCTAATACTAACCTACTAAACTTTACCACCGTTTCACGCTCACAAAATCAATGTCCCAAATATATCAATAAAGTGTGAAGTGAATTTGCGCGTCTGTCGTGCCTTAACACATCTGTCCCAAATAAACAAAGGTAAAAGACCTTTACGTAACTTATTACGTAGTAGTGAGAGGCAATGTCAGGTTTTATACTATGTTTCGAGAAGTTTGGTTATGGTGAGGTTTTTTCCTCTCTTTTTTATAATCTAAATAAATGAAACTCTAGGGTGACTGACTGACTGACCGATGTAGTGATCTATCAACTTACAGCCCAAACCACTGGACGGATCGGGCTGAAATTTGGCATGCAGGTAGATATTATGACGTAGCCATCCGCTAAGAAAGGATTTTTTGGAAATGACACTTTTAAAACTTAGCATTTTCCTAAAGCTAGTGTATCATCATTATTTATCATCCATATAGTGTTATGTATTGTATTGTTTATTATTATTTATTAGTGTATTATCTGAGTTTGTATTGTGTTCTTTCACTTACTTATTTATTTTACGTATTTTTGTACACCGCTTATTTAAGATTCTAAATCCTGTCCATCCAAAGGTAGCCTGGAAGAAATTGCCTTAGGCGATAAGGCCGCCCAATGTGCATTAAATTAGTTTTTAAATTTCTTTTTATTATGTAATTTCTTTGGTGTGCATTAAAGACATATCTTATCTTATCTTGTGTGAGGTGCATCTTTTTCAATAATTGTGATGAAAATACTGGCTTAGAATCTATTAGGGTAGAATACACTCTATAAGGCAAAATAAAGTTAAAAATAAATTTATTTAAATTTAGCTCGATATCTGAATAAAAATAATAATACCTACTAAAACAACAGTGGCCCTGCTCAAACCTACAAGATTGCCTGAAGGAATTTGGATCATATATAAAAGCAAAAAGCGTGCTACATTTTAGCCTACAGCGGTGCTTAATATTAGGCAGGCTGTAGTCAAACGTCAGCCTATTTCGTGATAATATGTGGTCTATAAAAAACTCGACAAAGTATTTTAACATAAGAATTACAACATACATAAATACAATCTTCATGTAATTTTTGCCAATTAAGATGAAATTAGGTAAGTGTATAGCACTTATAGCACAGTAGTAGATAATCTTCGCTATTAAATAATACGCGATTCGAAATAATGGTATTCTGTCTAGACATCTTTCGAAACTGCTCTTAGTGCAATATTCTCAAGCTAATAGATAATAATTAATAATACTTATTTATTGTTTATTTTTTATATTATGGACATGATTTACTGTATTTTGTTGGGTAAAGCTATTAATTATGTTTTTTGTAATCTTATTAATAATAATATTTTAGTTTTTATTTTTCGAGGAAGTTTAGGAATTAGTTAAATAATTTTAGTTAACTTCGATTGAATGACGAAAGATGATGGTCTATAAAAAAAGAAAAATTTAAAACGGGGCGCTAAAATACGCCATATTACGTTTACATATACTTCGCTCGATAGTTTTATTTTTTGAAAAATAGTTGTTTTGAAATACTTTTCACCGTTTTTTTCCAAAAGTAGTACAGAAATTTAAACCAATTTAATTATATCTAAAAGGTAATGTTATTATTTAGAGGAGTAGAAAATCATAAATAGAATATTCTGAATTGCTGATTTTATATGAATTTATTTCGTCAAAAACGTCTGCAAAACTGCTCAATTTGTGCAAAATTGTTTGCGTGTGGACAAGACTCGTCGGCCGGAGCTATGCGTGCGATGCTCACCCTTGCTTTCATGTTAATACGGCGTGGAATTGCATGCGAAAAAGCAACTGTAGGCATTTTTCCAAGCGTTTTCGGGTGAAATATCGTGGCCTTAAGTTACAAAAAATGTTACGTAAATTATTATTCATTTAACTTTTGTATAATTTCAATTATTTACTAAATCAAGATCTAAAGTTATAAATTAACCTGTGATGTTTAAATAAAGCACTAATTTAACCTTAGAACGTTTACATTGTTGTGTTTGTTGTTATTAGATAAATAGTTTTATAAGCATGAACGAGTGTGGTTCTGTGGTTGAAGCGTCTGCTTGTCATCCTGATGCACCCTGGTTCTAATCCGGCCCGACACCAATGACTTATTTTTCAAGTTAAGTGTGAATATGCACTCGCTTAACGGTGAAGGAAAACATCGTGAGAAAACCGACACATCTGAGAACGACAATATATCCGAGGACATGTGTCTTCCGTGAAAAGACCTGGGCACCTACCACGATGTATCTGCCCAAGAGAACTCCCCTAACGTATTAATTCTTCGGGGGAGTCACGACCCTCAGTCATAATTACATACAACTCAAAGAGCGATTGTTTTATAAGAAAACACAATAATAGACACATACACATTTACTAGGAAAACACCGCCGTGAGGCTATCAGACTGTTACATAAGGTGACATTGTGTTGCGAAAAGATGCAACGACCGACCCCCGCCATGTTTACGAAAGACCGCCATGCCTTGCATTAGATAGTTTATATTGGTGACCGTGTGTTTGTAGCTTTTAAATATATAAAAAAATATTTTAACAATAACAATATAAGACATTTATTGGGACACGAAACTATGTAAAAAACATTATATTAGTATAATATAGATAGTATAAATTTATTATATTACTGGTTACTTGACCATCACATTTTTTTAGATAGGTGACCGGGTATTTGTAGAAAAAATACGAAATAATTTGTAAAAATTATTATTAGTTAAGCATTGCACAAATTATACAGAATTACGGAAAACTTTTACCAAAACAAATTTCATTTTTTGAAAAAAGAAGAGCAGGGCAGTGCAAAATTATCATTATAAAACAAAGAAATCTAATTAAAGGGTTTTATTTTGATAGATGTCAAAAAAAATATCTGTTTGAAATCTTTCCACCACCGTGAAGGTTTATTGGCAAGCTTTCTAACATATCAAATGCATACACGTGATTAAAATTATTTATGTAAATATTACACCAAATATATGTTATATAAACGGAAACCACGTCAAACATTAATTGGAGACTAAAAACTAAGAAAATAATTTAAAAAGACATTAGCAATCTGCATCATTATGCAACATTATTTTATGCAATTTAAGAATGTCATTTCAGTCTTAATTTTGTGAAATAAGACGGCAAATTGCTAAAGATTGCAACATGTTATTCCACTATATGTAATGACTAGTAGGAGTTCGCGGCTTTGCTCGCATTTATAAGTAAAACTTGTATCTATTTCACCCCTTTAAAAGTGGCATTTCCAAAAATCCTTTCTTAGCGGATGCCTACGTCATAACATCTACCTTCATTCCAAATTTCAGCCCGATCCGTCCAGTGGTTTGGGCTGTGCGTTGATAGATCACTATATCAGTCAGTCAGTCACCTTTAAGTTTTATATATATATATAGATATATTCGTAACTTGCTTTTTGCATTTACTATAGGAAATTCTTCTCAAGTTGTTTACTTTTTTAGTGTACCTAAGTTACATAAGTTACGTAACACGATAGAACTAATCAATAGTTCGAATCCTGCAGGTCGTGATTATTTTCACTCATTTTTTTATTAAATTCAGTACTAATTAAGTTGATTTTTGAGCTAGGTGACACTAGGTTTTTTTTGATAAATGAGATCAAGTGCGAGATTTATTGCACACTAACTGGATATAAGAAACTAAGATTTGCAAAACACATTTTAATTAATCTTTTAATTTTTTTTTCGAATATTAATTTATTTTATAATATAATGTTGCTGTTGATGAAGTGCTGAAAAATAAATACGTCAGTACAATAATAGCATTCTAAACTTTTATCAAATAATAAACACTTTGAATTCAAATTCAGCATTGAAATTAGAAAACTCCCGACTTTCCTAAGAGGTTTTATTGCAAACAGCTTTACCTGTATTTGTATATACACGTTAATTGTTTCCACACACATTACTTTTAGAATTGCATTTGTGTGATTTGCGAATTGAAATGTTTTGCAAATTTTAGGAGAAAAACAACCTTTTACATAATTTTTTTTTTTTTAGTATCTGTTTGTTTTTTGTTACTTTTTCTGTATGTTTTTCTGTATGTGTTAAGTCTTTTTTGTATATACTTGTGAAATATATGTAAATCTTAGAACTAAAAAAAAAAAAAAAAACTTTAAGTCCTCAGGATACCAATTAAAAATAAAATGATCATTAGAGCATTAATTGTATTACTATTTTTATATGTGTACAATTCTAATTAAAACCTTTTACATACATTTATTTTTAAATCCTAGTACATATATGTATTGCAAGATTTTTTGTTTATTTACCATGTTGCTTAACATTACGCGAGTTGTATTCAAGTTTTAGATTATATTGCATGGAAAATAACCTTTTTTAGTTTGAATGAATTTTCTTAAATTCATTGTTAGAAAAAACTTAGTGTAGATTGTATTAGTGACTAGTGAATGCCGGCGGCTTCGCTCGAATTTTGAAGGGATAAAAATAACCTATGTTTCTCTCGGTGCCTTATACTCTATTTCGAAAATCATGAATTTTGACGCTTCCTTGTGGCGGTGAAAAAAACAACAGACTCATTCCCGCCTTTGCATGGTTAAAAATAAGATTTGATCCAAATTGGTTCAATCAATAGCGTGAAGTAATAACAATCACAAACAATTACAAATATACACACACATACAATCACAAACTTTCACCTGTATATTAGTAGAATTAATACTAGTAAGTAATGTTAACATACGCATGACTCACTTAACGCATATTTCTTTGCGTGCTTAGAAGCATTTAAGTTACTGGCTAAGTGACCGAATTACCTATTTGCTTAGCACACGTAACTTTTTTCTAGCTATTTAAACTTGACTGGAGTAAGACGACCAAAGATGGAAGGGTTTTGAAATTGAAAACTTGTAGAATTGGTATACGTTTATATATTGTATATATGTATTATATCCGTTATCTAGTACCCACGACACAAGCGTTTGCTTAGTGTGGGGCTAGATGGCGCTGTGTGCAATGTCGCGGAATATTTATTTATTTATCGATCACAGTGTCGTTTGTGTTGTGTAAAAGATTTATTTCCCATCACATGAATTGTTGTTTATTTTTATTCATGACACAATAAAAAAGCTATGCTCTGAAACAGATCAAAAGAAGTGTAGATATTGGTCTAAAAACACCAGTTTTCCGCTATCTCATAATTTTAAAGTTACTAAGCTATATTATGTTTTTTTTATATATATTTTTAATCTATCATACTAAAAAGTCATAATGTTCGATGAAAACGACCATTCTTACCCATTCCTATATAAATTACTCTAAGTTTTCAATTTCAAAACCATGACGTACATAGTCAAGTAGGGTACATACATACGTAATATAAGGGCTTGCACATAGCTAGTTATATAGAACTGTAACGGCCATTTTCCATAGAATTTTGTCGGATGCCACCGCAGTATGACTTGAATAGGGTTGTCTATAACAAAAACTTAATCTTAACTGACTTAAAAAAAGAGACTGTAACGTCGAACCAAAATGTGTGTAATATTATTAAAGTTGTATTGTGTAAATCGAACAGATTCAAATACAGGTGCTTAATTTGGTAGAATAGCAAGTTAGTTGATGAATTTCGTGAAAGCCAAAAGTGCTATCGCGATGTTATGTTTTTGTGTTTGCATATTGGTTAAAACCAAGAAAACTTCTAAATTTCATCAAAAACCATTCAACGCATTTTTGCAGAAGACGTTGGATATTAAAGTGATTCGTTTTTATATCTTTGTACATACCTATTTTAGCAAAGGATTGAATGAATTATTAATATTATTTAGACAGTTTTCCCATCTTCGCCAGCCCTACTAAAGTCAGGTTAACTCTCATGAGGAAATTCGTTTTAGAGGTTTAGTCTCGCGTCCGTTTCGTAACCACATTGCGACTCAACTTTAAATATAAACAACAATAAGTACGTATTTTGCCATTTTTCACGTAATTTCACACAGCCCTTGCTTTTAGTTTTGTGGCCGTGACCCTTGCAATATGTTGTGATGGATAAAAAAAAATAAGTTCTTTATGACTGTGGCCAAATCAGGTGTCGAGATTGTTTTTTCCACCCTAAGGGTCTCTGACATGGCTTATTGACTGTCGAACTATAACAAACAAACGATACCAACAATTAAACGTAACATCCCACGTAAAAAACGCCCGTCTGGAACATCACAATCTGGTCACTCACAAGACTGACCGCGTCGACAATTGCTTAACTTTGATGCGAGAAAAGTTATGTTTTTGTAGAAATTTCACAGTTAAAATGTTTTGCTACAGATTTTTTTAAACATAAAATATTGTTACTGATGTATATACCTACTTTACATAGGAAAATAAAAACTAAACAGATACAGAAACACATATAAACAGTTTCAACGACTTAGCTTAATTTTTATAAGTTTTCAGTTACTCCAAAGGTTAACAACCAAACGTGATCATTTCTTCCAATTTTTTAACAGCACAGCAGAACATTAAGAGCAAAAACTAGGTCAATAGTAGTAGTAACTATATAAACTAAAATTAACACGACTTTTAATGAATAGTACACGTTTAAAGTGCAGGTGCATACATGCTATAGTAACTAGTGTTGCAAGAATAGCTTAGGACTGGCACTGATTTTAACAGACCTTATTTTAATCATTTGTCTTTTGTGTTTGTATGTGGTAGATAGTCTTTTCTCTAAGTACATGTGTCAATAAGTGAGTATTTTGTGATTGAATCTGCTCATTTTCCAAAACTCAAAATACCTATATATTGACATGATTCTTAATACATATATATTTAGTGCTAGGCTTAAGCTTAGATTGTAATCAAAGCTAGACAACAAGCTAAAGGAGTCAGTTTGATTAACAAAAGGACCACCTGTTAAACATTTCGAATCGTTCAGCGAAAGGGTCAAAATCAGAAATACTTTCCCTTTCCCCATACAATATAACCCATTCCCATGCGTGAAAAAAACACATACACATACATTCCTACACATGCTTTTTTCAGAGACACTAGTAAAACTCGACTTAACACAACAGTCGTTATTCTATACGTTTGTCACGCCATCTCTCACTAATTTACTAAATACCACGTCTGCACGCTTTGCAAGCAAACTTCCTACAAACAATGCCTTAGATTTGGCCTTTTTTCACTATGTAAAGGTTTTTATTACTGTATGGATTCGCATAAAACGAATAGTCCCCCTGACATTAAGCGTCTAAGCGTCTTCAGTTATGAAGTAACACACTCACCTAGAAGGTGCTTCTATTTGAACCCGATACAAACGGGTATTGCGCTGATTTTATTGTAGATCACAACTAAACAAATTAGATCAACTAAATTAGATCACAAACGTTGTTAAGTCATGCATTTCGAGAGTTTTCAAACCACCCTAAGGGCCTAGCCTTAGGGTGGTTTGAAAACTCTCAAAACTAGATTCTACCACTCTCATTCAAACTAAGTAGAATACTGATCATTAATGTCAGTTAATTATCGAGTCACGTCTCATCTACTCTCTTATTGTTGGTAAATTCGCTGTTTGACATCTATTTGCCAAGCATGTGTACTGGCTACAGAAACAGCCTTCCGGGGTGAACGACCTTGTTGCGTAAAGGACACAGAATATATAGCAGTATGTATGGAGTATAGAATATGTAACAGTAGGTGATGGTAGAGAGTGAAACAGAATATGTAAGAGTGGGTAAGGTGTTGCAATATTTGCGCGCGCGCACTGTGTGATTCGACAAATAAGGTTGTTAGAGTGGATTGTAGGATTGTAGTGGAGTGACGCGCCCGTAGGTAAGCTAGCGGAGGCAATCGCATGCGATTACCAATGTTAAGCAAAAGTCTACGTGGTCTGATCTTGGAAGGGGGACCGAAAAGTGGCATTCCATTTTGGGCGCTTCCGTTGGTCACATGACACGTTAAATTGTAGTATGATCATTGAAGATATTTAAAAAAAATGTTTTGAGATATACTTCAAATGGACAGCAGAAAACGTTCCAACAATTTCTAGAAATTTTGTATGTTTATCTGTGTCTCTGTTTGTCTGTTTATTTAACGCTCAACACGTAAAAACGGCTGAACGCGGTATCTTCATGATTTTTGGTATGTAGGTAGTATGAGGTTTTAGGAGTGTCATAGGCTACTTTGTAACCTGAAATAGTGCAAGCAACGCCGCGGGCGTCAACTAGTTGCAATTAAAAGACTTATCATCATCATCATCATGACATGTACACAAGAATCGCAACACTAGTTGGTGATGAAACATCATTCCTAGGTCAAGGCGCTGAGCTTCGAACTGAAGTTGCCACACATTGGCCCAAGATTGGCCTTAACTTGTGCCTCTGAGTTTCGCAACAATACTGGGCTTGTTGTCAATGGAAGAAAACACTTTTTTACAGAGATAAATAAAATTAATATATATATATTCCGGGACATTGCACACACCGCCATCTAGCCCCACACTAAGCAAACGCTTGTGTCGTGGGCACTAGATAACGAATATAATACTTAATTATATACTTTTCTATTGTAAATAAATACTTATTATACATACAAACGATCACACTCAACACAAGTAATTAAGAGATAGATTATTATTAGATTAGGTATGGTTTTTCATTATTTTTTGGGATAGACAAATATCACCAAGTCACCTGAAGCAACATCTGTAGAACCCGATTCTTTGAACGCGGCAGACATAAATGGCGGTTTAGATCATTTCATCCTTTTTGCAGTATACTTTCATTAGTGCGTAAACTGGGGAATTACGAGCACTGCGGTTTAAGGTAGAACAAATCTATACTGGAATGAGCTGGTTCTCAAACGAGACAATTTAATAACCAGATTACTTTTTTAGTGGTTTTTATTTATTTAGTATAAGGCATATTATAAGGGCAAGAAGATTGTTTTAGAATTATTAGGCTCTTTCATCGAAATATGCATGTTGTGAGTAAGAATAAAGGCATGTATTCGAGTGTACATATATAAACTTAAATTTATTTCACGAATAAAACTTAATATCAAAATAGTAGATACCAGCGGTTCCTAAAGTGCTAAAAAAATTACACAAAAGCCTATCGAGTGATTTAAATACTATAAAAAATATTAAACCACTCTCATGAGATAAGACGATGTTTCTTGTAACCCTGTAAAGGCGAATATATTACAAACGTGTTTATAAAAGAAAGCCAATTACGGGCCCCTCTTTAATATGAGCACTCACCTTTGCCGCGGTATTTGCATCGATTGAAGCTTTCTGCGAGCTTTTTTTGCAATTATAACTTTTGTGGGAAACTTTCGAAGGTTTTATATAGTAATGCATATCTACATATTTATATATAACTCTTATTATATTTTATTAAATAAGCTTAATGATTTTCTAACTATCTATTAGTGAACAATTTATTCATTATTATTTATTATTAAATATTATATTTATTATTTGAAATGATTTTTATTAAATCAGATCATAAGGTGTCCTTGTTTCAATAAAAACACAACAATTATTCAAAATTTCACGCATAACTTACATGTATATTTTAAACTAACAGTCAACTGCAACCTACTAATGGCAAACATCGCCAGATACATTATTTTTCATAACCCATCTAAACCTTACCAATAAACAGATCCAAAACCGTTTCAACAGCGATTATAGACAAACAGAGAGAAATGGAAAGTGAGTTATACAACCAGGGGCCGTGAAAGGGGGGCTTAATGTCAGCCCGTGGTCAAGGCTCTTCAAGATTGGATATACCTACGCGACTGCTGGAATCTGAACTATATTTATTTACTAATAAGAGGACAAATTATTTGCAACAAGCGGAATGTGTGAAAGACCTCGCCGTGGTTAGGGCTCTGTAGACACGCGGACAAATCTTTGCAACTGTAAATTTGTGACGAGATCCACATTTATAAAAATACTCGAACAGTCTTACTATTTGTTACTTTCAAATAAATACACTAAACACACTTTCTATTACGTATAAATCTGATTAGTTAAAAATTTGAACTGCAAAGAGATACATTGTGACTGCACCCCAAGAGTCGTTCAAGAGTAAAAAGTTAGATTTACGGCAGCAAAGTTTAAAGTTTGTTGTTTTGAAGCTAGTTGGAAAGCAGTCGCAGCGGAAAAACACAACATTTTTCCAGAGTTTCATATATGTACCTACAGTGGATTTTCGCAAAGTAACGCCTGGTATATTAAGTTAACACTTATGATTGCAACGTTGCTCGAGCCGTGCGTCGTTCAGATCGCTCAGGTATGTCCAAACTTTGAAGCATATTTTGGAGCTTGTTTCGCGATTTTTATCTTGTTTTTGTTGTTACTGACATTGATCGACGTGGCCCAGGGTCTACCATTTTGGATGCAAGTGGATTTGGTAAAGTTTTGGGTGGGAGAAGAAAATACTTTATTTAAGAAATTGTAAAAAACCGGGTCGATTGTTATTTTTGTTGAATAAAAAAATAGTCTGATATATTTTTTTTTGTTTTATTTTTATAGTCTAATTTGAATCTTGTACCGAATAATTATTTCTCAATTTTACGATTTTGGATATTAATCTGCTAAGTAGACAAAGTTTTAAATGTGGAATTAAATTTAAAAGTACAAAATTAGATTTTTAATTTCTAAAGTGCTAGTATATATTTTACTACCAGCCATCAATAAAAAATCAAGTAAACATTCTCAATTCAATAATTATAGAATCAGAAGTATCCGAAAACTAGTCAGCCTTTGCACAACCGTTTAAGCACAAACTTAACAAGGACAAGTTCACTGACTATTTAAAATTAAGACCTCTAAATACATAAATATCATCTAAATATATAACACTCAAAGGTGACTGACTGACTGACTGACTGACTGATATAGTGATCTATGTCAACACACAGCCCAAACCACTGGACAGATTGGGCTGAATTTTTCCATGCAGGTAGATGTTATGAGAGGAAGGATTTTTGGAAATGCCACTTTTAAAGGGGTTAATAGGGGATGTAAGATTTACTTCTTAATGCGAGCAAAGCCGCGAGCATCCACTAGTATAACATAAATATCTAAAGTGACTCATAAAAGCATATACGGTTGATCAACAGAGTTAACTTATTGTATCCAATCATTTATAAAAATGGATGGAAGAGGAATCACTTATATTATTTACACATAATGAGTAGCATTTGTCTCTTGGGATTTTTTAGGACTTTGGAATATCATACTTTGTTTCAGTCTGGTTTGAAAAAGGAAAAAATATACCAATATATACACGTTTATAAGTATTGTTGTTTCCAGTGTTAGCCAAATTATTACTTTTACAATGATTTCAATTTTCATTTCAATTCAAACTCACCTGTTTAAATCGATCCCGACGTATCCCTTAGATTTATTTGGCAAACATATACTGTTGCTCTACAAATACAAATAATTTATTAATAAATGTCAATTTACAGGTCAAATGTGGTATAAATTTGTATAATTATTATATATATTATATTTGTATTATTATTATTTGTTCTAACGCCCTTATTAAGCTAAATACATTTGTTTTGTCATAAAGATGAGTCTATAATAAACTATGTTGTTATACCAGTCATTGCAAAACCGTCAGTTTCACTTATAAGTCATTGTCAATGTCGACCCAAATTCGAGAGGGTTCAACAACCTTCCAATAGCTTTATGAAAGTGAACTAAATCCTTTCTTTTGTAGAAAAGAAAGGGTAGATGTTGATTGGTCGGCAGAATGGTAACAGAATTGCAGACAATAATCAAGTTGTGTTTGTGGAATGCAGAAGGTCTGTTGGTATTGATAATATACTAGCTGGTGCGCGCGACTTCGTCCGCGTGGAATAGTTACTTATTATCATAAAAACGGTTCTAGTGAGTTAACCTTAAAAGATAGGCATATACTATTGCGGACATTTTGTTAGATCATTTTAAGAGAAATAATTCTTTATACACATTTTTTTGATATCTTGAACCGTTTTCGCAGCGCAAGCAACGGAAGCCCTCAGAGATGAATATTTTTCCCCGTTTTCTCTACATTTTCTATCGTTTCTTCGCTCCTATTAGTTGCAGCTTGATGTTATATAGCCTAAAGCCTTCCTCGATAAATGGTCTATTCAACACAAAAATATTTTTTCAATTCGCACCAGTAGTTCCTGAGATTAGCGCGTTCAAACAAACAAACAAACAAACTTTTCAGCTTTATAATATTAGTATAGATTAAACTTATGAAAATAACTAGAATAGTAAGTTCTGTGTATGACGGGTAGGACGGCATGTGTTCTAATTGTTTTTCTTTGATGCGTTTCACAAAAGAATCAATTTATCATACGTTGAGAGTAGATAGACATATTTTTGTCAAATTCACCAATTAATCCAAAATTGGTATCTGAACCCTAATGTTGTATCATTACATTCTTACTTAACAATTGCATTTGAACAATTTATTTAATTTGCCACATATTTTTTGCTGATTAAGTCTTATTGAAATTCATAAATAGACTCCAAATATACTATAGACAGACAGATATACAGCATCATATTATAATTACATTATTAATACCTTTGCTGGTCAGCACACTAACTTGCCGACCAAAAAACCACAGCCTGAAAAGAAACCACCGCCCACTATAAATCACAAAATAGACATGAATAAGAGCAAAGAAAGTTCATTGTCTGTTGGAAAGCGAGAGTAATCGCTGCGCAGACGCACCGAGCGGGGATAGAGCGAGATAGGTGTATTGGGGGATAAGGAAATTGTGTATAGTATGAAATAAATAATATTTCATACATTGCCTGGACGCCCCAGGCATTCTATACATTGCCTAGGCATTGTATACAATGCGGAATTATACAGATTGACGGTAACATATACACTAAACGGAAGGATTTCCTTAAAAACCGTTACAAACAAATGTATGCCCTTGTTTATAAATCAAGTACATATGTACTCGTACTTATATGGAATATTATTCGGTTATGCATAACGGAAATATTTGTATCTTCCATGTACGTAGCATGTATCGTAGCATCGTACTTGTACTCAAAGTTGAGATGGAAACCGAGCCGGAGCTCTGCCGGCGTCCGCGCCTGCACCGCGCCGCTTCTTACACACAGACATGCCACTGCCGCTTTCAGAGGCAGCTTCCGCTATGCTGCATCGAAATGTTGGAACAATATTCCACCGCCAATAAGGAACCTGCGTTCTTTGCACAATTTCAGAACCAAACTTAAGGTCCACATTTTTGAGCATCAAAAACAGGAAGCCCTGCTCGTAAATGACACCAGCGCAATATAGATTATGTATACTTATATATATACTTTGTAATTTTATAGTGATATTGTTATTTCTTCTGTTGTATTATGTTTTGTTGTGTGTTTTTAACTGACTTTGATTGTAGTAATGTACCTAATTGTAATCATAGATTAGCTAAGTTCATTCTAATAAGTGTTAGTGTGTAAATTTCGTGTATAAGTATCTGCTATATTTAAGGTTTATGTTTCTTGTATCTATTTTGTATTTTTTATTTTTGCTGTATCATTTCATTTATTTAAAACTTAATCATTGTCTCGTACGTGACGTCACAGCCAGCCCCAACGGAAGACCAGCGCTGATTACTTCCAGTAATCAGCATTATGCTGAGTTGGGGCTGTGTTGAGGCAGACTTATTTATTTATTTATTGTATATATATGTGTGTGTGTATGTTTGAAGACTGTCTTAATAAATGATTTTCTATTTTCTATTTTCTATTTTCATGTATGTAGCATATGCTACTTTAATCATTCATTAGAAAAATATGTATGTTACTATAGTTTCGGAGAAATCCGTAGTTATTTTTATGGATTATGTGTCGGACAATAAAGTTATTTTTTTTTATGAAGCAATTTTTAACGATAATAAAACAAGACACTCTTGGTAAATGCTTTTTTTTAGTTTTATGCACATGCAAAATAGAAATAATATTAGTAAACAGACCAATTTTATCTGATAATGACCAATTTTATAAATGTAAAAGCAAATGAAAGAAAAGTGAATTGAAATAACGGTTGCAGTGGAAAGTAAAAGTAATGCGAGTCTAGACTGCGCGGGCGCATATTAATAAAAAGTTTATTATATAAATAAATTAATATATTTGTTTATTTTATTATATAGGTTTTAAAAGTGTGAGTCAGACAAAACCATTTGGTGTAGTTTTTTTAATATAATGTTTATTTATCAAACTTGTATTATAGTTACCCATCAATGTGTGATATACATAATATGTATATACATTACTAAATTAATAATAAAGCAAGCAGTTTATCTAAAGAGTTTTTTGTAACGGTATCATTTGTAAGATATCCATAACACCTCTATTTGAACTTCCTTAACACAGTTACATAATTGACGATCAATGTATACCGAACAATACGAACAGATACGCAACTCACTTATCTACGGTTTTTTGTAACGGTATCATTTGTACAAAATGCATTGCTTGCTTTCTTCATTAAAATTCTACAAGGACTTACAAAGTCGTCAATGTATGTCGTACAATACGAATAGTACCGTAAGATATCTATGGAATTCTTCGTAACGGTAACATTTGTATGGAGTTACGGTAATTCCCGTAGGTAAGAAACGGGTTATAGTGTAAGCATTGTGGTGTTCCCTCGTAAATAGGGATGTGGGTTTGTTTTGTTTTATCGATGTCGATATTTTCATTAACATCGATAAAAAAACAAATTGAAAAGCCGATAGATAGATACAATACAAAGCTTGAATTATCGATGGACGGTACCCTAAGTAATAAAATTTTAAGTACGACAAAATTATATCAAGATCATAATAATTTTCATTTCATTTATACTTAATATAAAAAAGACACCGAACAAATTCAACTGGCTTGCTTTTTGCTTGAAAAATGCACTCTAGACTCTAGTTATAATTTAATAAAATATAATTCATATTAAACATTTAAAGTCCAAAGTCTACAAAACAAGCACGAAAATATCGACTATCGACACTCCCAAGCACCACATCCCTAGCAAAGCACCGGTCAGTCAGTACCCAGACCTTACCACTTTCTCTTTCGATGTGCAACAGGTAACATGGTTCTTAGGTCTAGAGATGGTAACAATATTGGTTATCTATGTCATTACTGACTTTTATTACAATTAAGAACATTTTTTTTGGTAAAATAATGTTTTATTAGTTGGTTGTAGTATTTTTTATGTCTTCTTATATCATGTTATTTTTTTTTTGTCGTTTTTTGTATTCAGAGTATTACATACATACTATATGCATAGTATACTAATGTTTTTATATTGCTTTTCATGTAAAATACCCTAATATAAGTAAAATATAAAAACAGATACGTTGAACTCTTTTGCTCAGAACTTGTAATAAAAGACATCAACGCGCGACAATAGAGGTTGCTATTTGTACTATTATGTACATACATATGTCTTGCATTTCTATCTGTAGCGTAAGTTATAAACGAATGATGAGATAAAAGCTTAACCCTAGATCGCTTACATAGGCAATCTTACATAATTGTGGTACTTTCGTGTGTAGTATAATCCAGGCTGATCTTTATTTTTCAGCAATTTTATACATATTTTTTTCAACCTTTATTTTTTTAAATTTTCATATGTCCTATTCAGGCGTTATGGAAACATCCCTCCGAAGCTCTCAACTTAATACATTCTTTATATTATTTTTCCATAAACCTACCTGTACGTCTACCAAGAAGTATCTGATAGAGATCATCGACCTCTGGTGAGAGTGAATGTGGCAAAGGTTTAATTACCCAAGCCCTGCGTACTTTATTACTGCGGAAGACACGTTATGAAATCTGTGAGGTTATAACGTTCATATTCGGTGGATTTACTTTTTGAATTTGGCGGTCATTTTAGCTTTTATATTAGTATGGTAACTCCGCCTTACTTCTTTTATCTCATCCCTAAAAAATCGATAGTCTTTAGTCAATGACGACCCTCGATTTTACCGATTTTGGGAAAATCAGTCTCCTCCCTATCTGATCGACGTGGCCGTCGTGGAACTGCAGATTGAGTTTTTTCTAACGAAAAATGTCGGAATAAATAGCGTGGAGCCGGGGTCCGGGCCTCTTTCTCCGTTCGGCGGTCGTCCTAAATCAATACCTCGCAGCAGTGAACGACTGCCGGTGCCAATCACCACGCGGAGGGAGCCTGCTGCAAGGAAGCCGAGACGACAGGCCAGGAAGCCGCAATACCATCCTCGCGGACGCTGCCCAGGCATTTCCCGGCGTTCCTGTTGGCACGCGCTCCTACATTCCACGAACAACCCCAGATTAATACTGGGGTTGTTCCCGGGGGCTTGACCTCGAGAAGGTAGCCCGACTGTCTGACGCCGGTCCAGCCGAGTGCTCGACTGCGTCGCGATTCCCCGCTGCCGCCGATCGCCTGCCGGTGTCTGAGAGCTGGCGCCGCAACCCGCCAGCCTCTGGTCCGCGCCGGCTCAGTCCTGCACCACGTGGTGATCGGCCAAGTGGTAACGCTCCACCCTCACGGTACCGTAAATCAATTCCTCAGTTATAGCCTCCGGTTTAATTTAATATGCGATTGGGTCATACCATAGTCACTAGTGTAAAAAACCAACCAATTTTCATAACTTAATTTCCAAGGTTCACCTCGATGAGTTATCCCTAAGTCCGTTCCATATGTAACTTAATTGTAAACCTGTAAACTGTTATCCCGGATCCTTCCGAGCCGAGGTAACTTAACTTTCTTCCATTAATATAATTTCTATAAATCTATTTCTTAATGTGTTAAATACTGTAATATGCTACCCGGATCCTTCCGAGCCGGTGTATCTTAATTTAATTTAATTAATTTCAATTGTATACAACTATTTCCCATCTACCTGAATTTGTAAAACTTACTTGTGCATTACCCTATATTATAAATAAAACAACAATTTAATGTGTCTCTCTTCGTTTTATTTGGGTCATGCCACCTAGGTATAAGTAGTTAGGTATAGTAAAATAGTTTTGTAACAGTGGCGCCCGAATAATCTGGTTTTTTTACATTAATCACCGGCTGACGGGGATTAAAACTGGTGACTTGATATGACCTTAATCTTTTATAGACATATTCAAAATTTTATAATTTTCTTTTGTTAATAAACTTACATGTGAATTTCAAATGATATCCTGGCTTAAATAAATTATTAAGCTTTTAAGTTTTAAGTTTTTAAAATGTTCTTTCCAACTTATTGAAATTTGGGTGTTTTGATAAGGCTAAGTTTTTTTCCTTATAACTTTTGTTGCCTATTTAGTTGGATGTGAATTTTAAATGAGGTTTCAATTTTGAGAAACTTGTAGCTGGTCATTAATTTATTTCAGTCAGGTTTTAAATATTGTTGTGTTTATCTTGTGTCACTAATTGATTTTAGTAGGACACTGAGACTTTAAATTATTGTGTTGAATATATATTTAGATGTGAATTTCAAATGATAATTAGGTTTTGAATATTGTTGTATTTATCTTGTGTCACTAATTGATTTTAGTATGACACTGAGACTTTGAATTATTTTGTTGACTATATATTTAGTTGTGAATTTCAAATGATAATTTGGTTTTGAATATTGTTGTATTGAGCTTGTGTCATTAATTTTTTTTAACTAACACTAGGACTTTAAATTATTTTGTCGCTTTTGTTATTTTGATGTGAATTATAATTGATGGTTCGGTTTTGAAATATTGTACTGCGTCATTAATTTATTTTAGTAAGACACTGAGATTTTAAAATTATTTTGTTACCTAGGTATTTGGAGGTGAATTTTAAATATTGGTCCGGTCTTTAAAATTGTTATAGTTATGTCATTAATTTATTTTAATATAACACTGAGACTTTAAGTTATTTTATCGCCTTTATATTTTGAAGTGAATGTAAATATTGGTTCGTGTTTGAAAATTATTAATAATTTTTTTTTAAGATTGTTAGTTAACATTTAGCTCTTGAGTCCCAGTTTTCTTTCTTTCTATCCCTTCAACACAATTTTTTGGGATTACCTACTTGCCTAAGGACTTTGACTCAGCGCGGTGCAACCATACTTACCAAATTTTTTTTTTTCTCTCACTCTTTCCACTTTTACCAACCTTGTTGTTTCATTACAAGATGGAGCGACCAATCGCATATAACCTACTGCAAAAACATGAACTTATTTACGAGGTTGAGGTAAGAGATGCCAAGCCAGAATCAACCGTGGCAGCTCTTAGAACACAAATCCGACAGCTTGCTCATGACATTCCGGCGGACGAGGTTATTGAGGTGGATCGCGACGCAGAGTCTGAGATTAGGGCAGTCACAGAGGGCATGAGAGAGCTGACCGATTTTTTCGAGCAAAGGAAAGTTGTCTTCAAAAGGGTGAATAGAATAAGGGCCCTGGCCCATCACTTGTTCCACAGGCTTAGCAGAGTAGTAGTTGACGACGACAAGCAGCTCCTTGACCAACACGCAGAGACAGAGGAACAACTTTCGGCTTTGTTACAGCGGGTTGATGCCGTTTATACGTCGTTCCACTCAAGTTTTCAAACAACAGAAGCCAGTCTGCAGGCGTCTTTATCTCCACCTCAGGCTTTGCCCCAACTTTCCCACACAGGTGCAACAAATTCAAAGGAGCTGAAATCTTTATCCACACTGAATCACAAATATAATGGCGTATCGTGTATTAAGGTTTACCTAGAAAGATTAGACGAATTATGCATCACCCGACAGATTTCTGGAGACGTTTTGTTCCAGGGTGCGGCAGAATTATTTGTAGACCGGGCACTAGTTTGGTATAGGGGAATCAAAGCGGAACTCAGCTGTTGGTCGGCACTCCGTTCCGCTCTATTAGAAGAATTCCTACCAATAGACTTTGACCAGAGATTACTAAGAGAAATTAGTCAAAGAACGCAAGGGGAGACGGAGTCGGCATCATCCTTTATTTCAGTGATGCTGAACTATTACTCCAGACTTTCAACCCCTGCTCCGGAAGCTGAAAAACTCCAGACCGTCCGTTATAATTTGCGGCCAGGTTTTGTCAACGCTCTCGCTTTAGAAGAGATATCCACGATCCAACAATTAAAACACAAATGTAAACAAATTGAACATTGTTTATCCAGGGCGGCTCTTTTCAAGGAGCCTTCTAGGCCTAGTGCACAATCATTAGCAGTAGACCTTTGCTACTCCAAGCAGCCGTCACGTGTTGAAGTAGTGGATGTTACTCCAGTAACAGCGGCAGCCCATAACCAGAAAGAGTTTTGCATTCGTTGTCGCGTCTCTACACACCGCTTGAGCAACTGCACTTCGAAGGAAATCGTTTGCTTTTCTTGTGGTAGGAAAGGAGTTCGTTCCAGTAACTGTCCCGACTGCAGGAGAAGACAACCAGCAGAAAGCAGTCGCCCTTGGAGGTCTCAACGCGACACAGAACGTCAAAAAAACTAGGCATCGGTTCCTTCCGGTCTACCAAGAATGCAGTCAACAGAAGGAACCTAAAATATTTTCTGTTAGACTCTATTCATTTTGAGAACATTCCAGATGACAGACCACACCTAACGATCCAGATATTTGACTCTAACTACTCTGGGTTACTAGATTCAGGCGCATATATTTCTGTTCTAGGGGGCTCTACAAAGGACATTTTTTTGAACTTGGGAGCCACGCTGCAACCCTGCTTAGACACGGATGCACGCTTCGTTAAGGCTGCAAACGGAGCCATCGAGCCCGTGGAGGGGATTATTTATCTTCTCGTCACTTATAAAGACGTAAAAAAAATTATAACCTTTCATGTTGTTCCAGCCGTTACGACACCCATTATTTTAGGGGTTAATTTCTGGCGAGCTTTTAACATTGCACCAGAACTTTTTCCGGCAACAACAGACGTCCAGCAGGTTTCAACTGTCTCGACGGCTTCCCACATCCAACATTGGGATATCCTAGATCTTCACCAACGCACTTTGGCAGAAAATTTTATCAGGAAATTTAAGGAAATTTCGTTTGAAGAAAAGGGTCTAGGACAGACATCGTTGGTTTCACACATCATCGACACGGGGGACCATCCTCCCATCAAACAACGGTATTACTGTATGTCCCCAGCTCGTCTGAAGGAGCTCAACCGGCAGCTGGACGAGATGTTGGAGATGGGAGTAGTGGAACAAAGCAGCAGCGAATGGAATAATCCAGTTCTACTCACACCAAAAGCAGGCGGAGAGCTTCGGTTTTGTTTAGATAGCCGCAAACTCAACGCAGTGAGCAAGGGCGACGCTTACCCCTTACCCTACATCTCTCACATCTTGAACCAGCTTCGGGATTCTCAGTTTTTGAGCTCGATAGATTTAAAATCAGCATTCTGGCAAATCCCTCTCCAGGACAAAGAGAAAACTGCTTTCACAGTTCCAGGTCGAGGCCTGTTTCAATTCCGGGTCATGTGTTTTGGCCTGAAAGGCGCTCCAGCAACCCAGCAGCGTCTCATGGATCGCCTGTTCGGCCCAGAGTTCGGCAATGAAGTCTTCGTATATCTGGACGATATAATCATTGCCACCAACACCTTCAAACGGCACCTGGAAGTATTAAATAGAGTCCTGGAAAAGCTACGGTCAGCGAACCTCACCATTAACCTGCCTAAGTCGTCGTTTTTTCGTAGGGAACTTAGATACCTCGGCTATATAGTGAACGAGCAGGGTTTGCACACAGATCCAGCCAAGACTCAAGCCATCGTTGAATGCCCCGTTCCAACTTCAAAAAAAGAGGTGAAAAGATTTTTAGGTATTGCCTCCTATTATCGGCGATTCATCAAGGGCTTCAGCAACATAGCTGCCCCTTTACATGCTTTAACGAGCACAAAGAAAACAGCCCCTCCATTTAAATGGTCGAAAGAGGCTGACCAAGCTTTTAACGACTTGAAGTCCGCTCTAATTTCCGCACCGGTTTTAGTATGTCCAAACTTTGACAAACCCTTCGCTGTACATTGTGACGCATCGAATTACGGAATCGCCGCAACTTTGACACAAAAAGACGACGACGGTAATGAACATCCCATTGCATATGCCAGCAGGTCGCTGAACTCAGCGGAACGCAATTATTCGGCCACCGAAAGGGAAGCCCTTGCAGTAGTATTCGGAGTCGAATATTTCCGTCCTTTTCTAGAAGGAGGTGAGAAGTTTAAAGTCATAACCGACCATTCCAGTTTAAAATGGTTCTTTAACCTATCCAACCCCACCGGACGATTAGCACGTTGGGGCTGTAGATTGTCTCCTTATGACTTCACAATAGAACATAGGAAAGGGGCGCTCAACACCGTCCCAGATTTTTTAAGCAGAGCAGTACCCCTTGCTGAGTTGACACCGCCTCCAACAGACCCGTGGTACATTAAGCTGGTAGAAAAGGTTTCTCGCTTCCCTCAGTCGTGCCCTAACTTCATATTACAGGGCTCTTCACTGTGGAGGTATTCAAAAACGAAGGGTCAGCGTGATCCCCACTTTGACTGGAAAGAAGTAGTTCCTATGGAGAGACGGCAAGACATCTTGAAGGAGTACCATGCGGGGACCACTTCGCCTCACTTCGGGATTTTTAAAACGTATCGCAAGATAGCCTTGAGATACTATTGGCCTAACATGTACTCGGACATTTCTAAGTTCGTAAATTCGTGCGAGACTTGCGCCGCTTATAAAATCCCACAAAAACAAACTCCAGGCTTCATGGGTAACCAGAAAAATTGTTCAAAACCGTTCGAGATGATCAGCGTAGATATAGTAGGGCCGTTGCCTCGTTCCAGGTCAGGACACATATATTTATTGGTAGTAGTCTGCTGTTTTACCAAATACTGCCTCCTATTCCCCTTACGGAGAGCAACTGGGAAAAACATAGCGTCGAAATTGGAGGAAGGAGTCTTTCTAGTCCACGGAGTTCCCCGGACAGTGATCATGGATAACGCTACTGTGAACACTGGAAGGGAAGTCCAGGCCCTTATCCAGAAATACAACATTCCTCAAATGCACTTTACGCCACGCTACTGTCCACAGGTCAACACTGTAGAGCGATATAACCGCACTATTGTAACCGCTGTGTCGATTCTTGTAGGTCAGGATCACCGATCGTGGGATACCTTTCTATGCAAGATTCAATTCGCAATGAACTCCGCAGTGAACGAGTCTTCTCGCTTTACACCTTTCTTCTTAGTCCATGGAAGGGAACCGGTATGTAACGGATCATGGTATAATCAGTCACAGACCGATACTCTTCCTTCCATAGGATCTAGAGACGAACATGCTTCACAACTGGCACATCTCACGGATACATTCACTGCAGTTTCACAGGCATTAGCGAAATCACACGCGAGAAACATCCCTCACTACAACAAGTCCCGGCGTTCATTGTGTTTCCAGGTGGGCGACACTGTGTGGAAACGCACCTATCCCCTCAGCGACGCGGCCAAGTTTTTCACAGCCAAGCTCGCGCCTAAATATACCAAGTGTCGCGTAACCCGACGCGTGAGTGACTTGGTATATGAATTACAAGATTTTCAGTCTGGCAAAATATTAGGAGAATGGCATGTGAAGGACCTGAAGCAGAGTTGTCCCACGTAGGCCACTCTGACATCAGTCACACTTCACCAGCACATTTGGGGTGCTGGTGATGCCAAGATTTTTGTTTTCTCTCGTTTTTTCATTTTCATCTCTTCCCTCATTGAAAGGGATTATTTCCTTGATCAATTTTTTTTCTTAGAAATAGGCTCGAAACTGTTTATACCTAGTCTCAGCCTAGTACTTGTGTTAAGTTATTGCCGAAGCAGCCTTTCGGCTGTCTGGCGGCACACATATTGTTATAAATAATGACTATTAATTAATTTTTTCTTATATAATGTTTTCTTACGCTTTGCTTACTATTTGTTTCTTATAATTTCTTGTCAGGGGACACCTTTCCTTATCGTATGGATTTTGGATATATGACCGTGTCAATACCCACACCAGCCAGTAGATGTTTATACGCTGGGGTCCAGCGTACAGTTTCTTCCTTCCGGAAGAAACTGTCTGCACGTTGGGGGGTATTGTAACGTTCATATTCGGTGGATTTACTTTTTGAATTTGGCGGTCATTTTAGCTTTTATATTAGTATGGTAACTCCGCCTTACTTCTTTTATCTCATCCCTAAAAAATCGATAGTCTTTAGTCAATGACGACCCTCGATTTTACCGATTTTGGGAAAATCAGTCTCCTCCCTATCTGATCGACGTGGCCGTCGTGGAACTGCAGATTGAGTTTTTTCTAACGAAAAATGTCGGAATAAATAGCGTGGAGCCGGGGTCCGGGCCTCTTTCTCCGTTCGGCGGTCGTCCTAAATCAATACCTCGCAGCAGTGAACGACTGCCGGTGCCAATCACCACGCGGAGGGAGCCTGCTGCAAGGAAGCCGAGACGACAGGCCAGGAAGCCGCAATACCATCCTCGCGGACGCTGCCCAGGCATTTCCCGGCGTTCCTGTTGGCACGCGCTCCTACATTCCACGAACAACCCCAGATTAATACTGGGGTTGTTCCCGGGGGCTTGACCTCGAGAAGGTAGCCCGACTGTCTGACGCCGGTCCAGCCGAGTGCTCGACTGCGTCGCGATTCCCCGCTGCCGCCGATCGCCTGCCGGTGTCTGAGAGCTGGCGCCGCAACCCGCCAGCCTCTGGTCCGCGCCGGCTCAGTCCTGCACCACGTGGTGATCGGCCAAGTGGTAACGCTCCACCCTCACGGTACCGTAAATCAATTCCTCAGTTATAGCCTCCGGTTTAATTTAATATGCGATTGGGTCATACCATAGTCACTAGTGTAAAAAACCAACCAATTTTCATAACTTAATTTCCAAGGTTCACCTCGATGAGTTATCCCTAAGTCCGTTCCATATGTAACTTAATTGTAAACCTGTAAACTGTTATCCCGGATCCTTCCGAGCCGAGGTAACTTAACTTTCTTCCATTAATATAATTTCTATAAATCTATTTCTTAATGTGTTAAATACTGTAATATGCTACCCGGATCCTTCCGAGCCGGTGTATCTTAATTTAATTTAATTAATTTCAATTGTATACAACTATTTCCCATCTACCTGAATTTGTAAAACTTACTTGTGCATTACCCTATATTATAAATAAAACAACAATTTAATGTGTCTCTCTTCGTTTTATTTGGGTCATGCCACCTAGGTATAAGTAGTTAGGTATAGTAAAATAGTTTTGTAACAGTGGGTTAGGAGATTTACTGCGGAATCAATTGAATCATATGATTACTTGTGTGGGGTTTGTTGTGTAATCTTTAGTGAGTATAATCCTTGTTAATTATTTTTTTATTGGTACTGCTTTTCATGAGTAATATATAACAATAAAAATAAAATTTTATTTGATCTTTTTACAAAGATACAGGTACATAGGTAGTTGCAGGTGAACATTTGAAATTGTTCTATGAAATAGGGCTTAATATAGAATGTTAGGAGAAAAAACTAGACGTATTCTTTTGACTTCTACAAAACAAAATAGTCATTATAAAAACTTTCAAAATGCCTTAAAAAATTACGTATTTACTCATAACAGTTTCTTACCTTCTTACTAACTTCAAATAAAAAGGACGTTATCATCTGGAAATTATACATCATCTTTGTATAACTTCCTGAGGTTATTTTAAAAATAATGGTAATTTAATATACCGCCCGCGGCTTTGCTCATATTGTGTTGACATAAAAAGTATCTTATGACACTTTAAGATCCTATCTACAATGCAAAAATGATGATATTTAATGGTTTATTGTGAAAAACGAACAAACAGATCAACTTGTACATTTTTACTTTATATGAATGCCCGTGGCTTCGTTTGCATTATTTTGAGATAAAAACTAGCCTATGATATTTTTAAGACCTCATACTACCTACATACCAAAAATCATGATGATCCTTTCAGCCATTTTTACGCTATGGGCAGTTTTCTAAAACAAGTGCAAACTCTTGTTAAAAAAACATATAAAGTTACTCTAGTCCTCATAACTCGTTATTCATCAATCAATGTCAACGGATATCGTAGGCGACGCCCACTGAAACCTATGTAGGACTAGGGCTTAGAACTTTACTGACCCTGGCATTTTGGGGCAAAGACCGGCATTCTAATAAGGGTTACTAGTATTTCTAATACGTTTTGTTTGTTTTGCTATTGTTGATAATAAAAGATTTTTGGAAAAAATTTCGTCATCATATTATAGTAAAAAATATGATTGTGTTAATATTTCGTATTCGAATGTTGTTTTTGTAACGGTAGAGATTTTGATATAAACACTAGCTGTGCCTGCGACTTCGTCCGCGTGGAATAGTTATTTTGGGCATGAACCGATTTCGCAGCGCACGCAACGGAAGCCCTCAAAGATGAATAATTTTCCCCGTTTTTTCCAGATTTTCCATTGTTTCTTCGCTCCTATTAGTTGCAGGGTGATGTTATTATAGTGTAAAGCCTTCCTCGATAAAAAGGTCTATTCAACAAAAAAAATATTTTTCAATTCGCACCAGTAGTTCCTGAGATTAGCGCGTTCAAACAAACAAACAAACATACAAACAAACAAACTCTTCAGCTTTATAATATTAGTATTGATTTTTCAAGTAATATTTCAGGTCATAGCTGTTGTTTTAAATATTTGACCGAAGTTAGAATAAAAGCAAATTTTATGGCAGTTCAACGAAGCGACTGATGTGCGTATTTTTTAAATGTAAGTAGTTGATACTGTACAAATTGTTTTACGGTTAATTTTGTAACTAAAAACCTCTAAAATGTCTGATATAAGTCATTATAAAGGCTACTAATTTTCTAAATACAACGCTAGGCGTTTCTCTCCAAACAGTGAAATTTACATTTCAAGTTGATTGAACCTAAATTTAGTGTGTCACGGACCTAGCTGCCTGAGGGCCGAGGGCTATGACCTTCGTTTATAGGTCTTAGGTGTTTAACTAAAATTTGTGTGTAAGCAAATTGTAGGGCGGTCTGTTTTAGTTCAATAGTTGTTAAGATTAGTATAAGGTAAGACGGTTTGTCTTGACACTAGCTAGAGTTTACTGTTATGTACATAATTGCGAAATAAATATGTTCTATAACGATCGATTTTAAACATTATTGCTTAATTTTTCCATTTCTTTGGAAACAAAATGGTATTTGTCTTTATGAGGAAAAGTAAAATTTCTACACGTTATACTGAAAGTCGAAGAGGAAGAGGAAGACCGAGGAGGACATATATCGATCAAATCAAATAGAAGGCAAGCGTCATGTCATGTAAGATAGTCAAGGAATTGGCCAAAAATCGAAGAGAGTGGCGCATACTCCACAGACAAGAACATCGCTCTTAAATTTTGAATGAATGAATACTGAAAGTCATTCGTTAAAAAACATTTCAGGCTCTCAATTCCGACTATATGTTATGTCCCGTTTCGGTGTCTATGAACATACCCAGTACTACATATCTACCAAGTAGTTGCTAGGCCATGACTGGGCTAACATTGCAGTTTGCCTGCAAGGCCGGCGCTCGCGTGGGAATCCATACTCTGTGATTGTCTACCAATATACTGTAGTTTGTTATATTTGTAGTTAGCAGTGCTGCGTGGTGTTATACGCGTTGATTTAGTAAAAAGCCTTGGTCTTTTTTCTGGATTTTATATAAAAAATAAATAAATATTCCGGGACATTGCACACAGCGCCATCTAGCCCCACACTAAGCAAACGCTTGTGTCGTGGGTACTAGATAACGGATATAATACTTATATACTTTTTCTTTTGTAAATACATACTTTTTATACATACAAACGACCAGACACTATATAAAACACAATGTTAAAAATCACGACGAAAGCGGAACAAAGACAATAGAATTTATATAATATTATGATTTGAATGTGGCGCTTCAAAAACCACGTAAAATAAAAAAGTACAGGCTTTGTTAATGTCCAGTAGTTTATTAAAATATTGGTTTAATCTGAAAATATTTACCGACTTTGCAGTCAGAAAGCGTAAAAAATCATTTCTTTAATACGGTACAAAATAAAAACTCAAAAAACCTAGCTTAAAACTTTCAATAACTAAAACCTATACTATATCACAAACCGTTAGTACTAAACTTGCAAGAAAGATGGCGTCTCGCCAGGGTTCGTGTGGGTTCACGGCAAGTCACTAGTCGCAGCCTTGTGGTTTAATATGGGAAACTGTGTCTAGGAAACTACGGAATTAATCGCTGCTTTAGGCAATTATACTGCTGTTTTTAGTGGAAAAAAAACTGCGGTATTTTTTTTTACAATGATAATTTTCATTGTCGGTTAAGTTGCAGTTTTTTAATTCTTACAATCCTACAAAGTTGTTTGTGACGTAGCAGTACACAAAAATAAAATATTTTGTAAATAATTCTTGAAATGACAATTTTAGTGACATACTCGTAAGTTAACACTGAAAAAAAAGAAGTCAAATAATTATTTCCTTCTAAAAAAACCGAAACAAAAACTTTTCCTTTTTTAAAATCATTAAAAAATTGCCATTTTATCCAGAGACGTTGCGTTCTTTCGCAAAACTTATAGGTACCTAACACTAAAATAATAAGTCCCATAATTCCATCTAACAAATCCATCAAGCATAAATCTCAGCACCTAATTAATAAATCTCATAGTTTATGTTCTTATCATTGACCCTAATTTCAAGTGGGAATTTAGCTGCTATCGATTAATCTGTTTTGTCACAAAATGGTCAAGGTTCTCACTGTTAACTTAGGTTAGTTAGGCTCGGAATAGATTCTGTTTTTTCCTTTAGATAGCTTGCTTAGTTCCTATGGGGCTACATGGCGCTGTGTGAAATGACCCGGAATATTAAAAAAAAAATGATTATTTTGCATTAGACTTATGGCATAACATTGTATGAAAATCCAAAGGCATCTGAACTAGTTAATAACTGTGTTTCGGATACCAATGATTTCTCCCAGTTTAGTGAGGCTCGGAATAGATTCTGTTTTTTCCTTTAGATAGCTTGCTTAGTACCTATGGAGCTACATGGCGCTGTGTGAAATGACCCGGAATATTAAAAAAAAAAAAAGATTATTTTGCATTAGACTTATGGCATAACATTGTATGAAAATCCAAAGGCATCTGAACTAGTTAATAACTGTGTTTCGGATGCCGATGGCTTCTCCCAGTTTCTTAGTTATTTGTTTATGGTGACCAAATGTGTGACATGACTGTACCATGTGGAATATAAATAGCTGTGACCATTGCAGCTGTAATTGCGACTAGTACATTGATTTTGAGTTCTGCGTGTGTGTTTTTATTGTATATACCATAGTTTTCTGGTGTTTTAGGGCAACGTATGACCACATATTCAATAGAGAGGATATCGTAGGCAATTGGCGTCCTATTAGGCAAATGTACTAAGCAGAAAATAATGACTAAGCGTGTTACACCCTAGACTGCAACATGTTTTAACATCAGGCGTGTTGTGGTCAAACGATAACATATCCAACATACTGTATTTTGTTTTGTATTGTAAAAACAACCAAAAATGTCGTGAAGAAATAAGGTCTTTCGCTACTTCTTTTATTAATAACTTACCCCCTGCAGTGTTAAATTACCTACTAAATATGACTAACAAACTACGGATATTAAGATATTTAACAATAAGAGTACGCACATGTGATTCTAAGGAATTAGGTCTTTAGGCTAAATTTAAGCTTCTGAACCATATGTCTTAGAAGAATTTAACATGATACAATTGTTACGAATTTGGAGATGAATGAAAACTGATATCGAAATAAAATGGTTTTACTTTGAATAAAGAGTTATTGTTTTTTTATAGTTTTCTAGTACAAATAGAATAGTTTTACAATTTAACTTCGCTATATTGTAAATCAATTTCTGTGAATTTAGTACCATGTCATATCTATGTATATGTATATATTTTATTTGGGTAGTATAAAATATAAAAATAAGAGCTGTTATTTTCATCAGCCGACTTTAAAACAGACTTTTTTACTTTGTGTTAGTTTGTTTTATTTTTGTGTAAGGATTTTTTATTTCATTTTTCAATTGGATAGAAGTTATAGTTAAGATATTGAATCAGGCGTTACTTTGCGGAAATCCATTGAAATGAAACTCTGGAGAAATATGTAGGTGTGAACACCTACCAAGTTTGTTGTTTGAAGTCGGTTAAGGAGGAGTCAGCAGAGTTTCATTTAGAAGATATAGTGTATTTGCAGCATCAACTATTATTCTAGTACCTACTCGGTATCTAACACATTCTAACGATAAAGCGTTACCTTGCCAGCGAGCGTTGACGTCTGTTTTGTCCACACGACCTCTCTTGTTAATAACAACCGCCAATTTGTTACATCCCGTTTACTCGTATACGTTTAGAGTGGTGTTAGAGGGAGATGGGTGTATGAATGACGATGATGAAGTGCTAACTGCAATGAAGGGCGGCTGTTGAAGGTTAGGTTGGTTTTTGATTGTTGGTAAGGACTTTGTGGAAAATGGTAGGGAAAAAGGAGGTTTTAGCTGGATTTATAGAAAGGAGGTTTTGATTTTGAGTTTGATTTTGAAATAGATTTGGAGCGAGGTTTTAGCTGGATTTATAGAAAGGAGGTTTTGATTTTGAGTTTGATTTTGAAATAGACTTAGAGCGGAACTGACACCTAATCTTCTACTTTGAAGCAATGATGGTTTTTGAGAGAAATATGAAATTGAAAGTAATTTTATAGAAGTAAGATTTAGATTATACATATGATTAGATAACTTAATATAGGCTTTTCCCGTACTTATGTGTAAATAAATAAATACTACTTAATATAATTTTTGTTACAGAATTTATAATTTTTTTACATTGTTTGTGCCGTTATTCCTGTGACATTAAAATATGGGAATATTTATTTGGTATTTATTCGTTTTTAAATTGGAGATTACTTTATATGTATTTCTAAATTTTGATGCGCAAAGTCTACATATCTCTGGATTATTGGGCATTAAACAACTTTTTTTTATACATATCCTTCATTTATTTAATTTTTCAATACTATACAAATAAAAAGATATCCTATACCTCTGTTTTTAAAATTAACAGACCACCGATGCATCTCGCAAATCATTTTCTCTCAGTCAAAACCAAATCAACGCCAAACCAATCTCAACCATAACTACATACAGCAAAAGTTGAAATTTGTATGGTTTTGTATGCAAAATATATACAGTTTGGCCAAGGACAGTGAAAGTTAAGAGAAAGGATGCTGATGACGTCACGTCACGACTTTGTTCTATGTTTGTGAGTAGATTATACCATATATTGTTATGGTGAAGCTTTTTCTTAATTAATTCAATTTTAGAAGTTAATTTTGTTTCTAATTAAAAGATTTTAGCAAAAAAAAGATAAATTTATCTGTCTCTTTTCTTTTTTCGCTTCTTTCCTAGGTTTTGAAGAACTTATTATTTATTAACTGCATACATTCAATTTCTACTAGTGTTAATAAAATATTTTTAAAATATACATTAGTATTATTTTAAATTTGCTCATTAATAATTTACTAATGATAAAAGACTCATTTCAAATCGTATACGTATTATAAGTTGTATTGTTTGTCAACAAATTTGTACAACTACAATAGGTACTGAAATAAATATTGATACAACATTTTTTATTCGTACAAAGTCTACAAAACAATTAATTAATAAACCTTAATTCCAAAGCTAGTACCAATTTTATCAATCAGTGCATGCGACAGGTTACCACAGATAACCTCAACGAAAATGCGGACACGCAAGTATGAAGATAATGATGACTGTACTATAACCTCCTTTTAACCAAATACGTTTTTGTAACGAAACTCTTTAGTTCGCTTCGATCACGAACTTTATAACGTGGCAATAAAGATCAAATTTGCAAAGCAAATGTATTAACTATTAGTGGTAATAGTTCATAGTACAACCTCCCGCGTTAGAATAATGATGGCTGTACCATCACCTCATTTTAACAAAAGATATTTCAAATTTTATTCATGTCTATTGCGTACCTTATCACGTAAAACTAAAGTTCAAATTCGCATAAAATTTCAATCGAACGACGGTGTTAAGAGTTCATAGTATGGCCTTTCGCGTTGGAGTATTTGCTAGATAAACATATAGGTCAGTGAACCGACCTAGTTTCAGAGAGGCACCAATTCGGTGTTGCCAATTAATAATTCGCGGCTTCTGAAAATGCTAATTGGGTTTTTGTGTTTTTTTTTAATTTGGAATTATTTATTTGGTGGAAGTGACATAGACCAATTTATAAATGAGTGGTAAATAAATGATCTTATTACGGAAATAGATTTAAACTTTGGTATGGCTAAGAATAAAACCCTTTATTTACGAAAATAACTAACAAACATTTACAAATATTCCACAAGTATATACAAAAATGACTAATGGCTAAGATCCCAATAATAAAATGTTTGTTTGATCATTTACTTTCGAATCATTTCATAAGTGTTTCTAGCTGAGTTTAATCGTTTAGAAAAACACATAGAACAAAGACCATGTTCTTCGGATACATTTTTGTTATTAATTTTAAGTTTCATGTTTACCTCAAATCTAATCACGTGACAAATATCGACATGATTTTATGTAAATAAGAAGTAATGAGTTAACAGTAGTAATCTGCCGTGTCGAAATATCTAGACATTTTTCAGAATCAAAATAATGCTTATTTTTAGTTCATATAATGTAGCTTCTAAGCAAATCCATAAATACAGTTTTTAAAGTACTTTGTTCTGCTTGCCATCATTGCTAATAATGTCGCTGACAAAAGTGCAGGTAAATTTAAGACTCTGGCAACACTATAAACCTACGCGATGCGACCGCGTGTGTGGTTAGCATGAAGTTATAGGTAGAAATGGAGAAAACACTCCTAATACCTACTTGATTCAAATACCTACGCATTGCTATCCCACTCTAAGTGGTGGGAAGTCTCTTTCTAGTGTGGTGTTCGGTATTTTTATATAAATACTCAAAACTCCCGAAACTGGGTAAATTAACCTATTAAGTTTAAAGTTCATCTGTCACCAAATTATTATTTATATGAGTTTCTAGTGTTTCCAGTTTGAAAGGAATTTAATATGAATTGTTTAAGTAAATTATAATAAAAAAACAGAAAATACAAACGGAACATTTAAGTTATGAAGACAATCTATACCAGTAGCAGATTTTTTTTATAAAATGTTAAAACAAATAATAGAAAATCATTACGAAACAATTACTAATGTGTATTTGGCAATTGGAGGATATCAAAAGATTACCATATATTTTGGGAGTTTCCTCATGCGGCAACACTTTATCTATCCGCCATCATAACAATGCCTGTCATTTGAACTGTCATGGCAGAAAAACAACAAACATTCGTCGATTCGCGCTTTTGAACGTAAAAATTAGCTTAAAAAGTATGAAAAATGGTGCAACGATGTATTGTGCGTGGTTGTGGAAGCGAGTGGTATCCAGGAACACACATAAATTATCACACGTAAGTCCTTAAATTGGATTTTTATAAACACTAAGTCTATCGACTGATTTCACTTAAATATCTCGAAAACATTATGATTATTACAGTGATGAAGCCTTTAACTAGTCTAAATTAGCATATATAATGAATTCTAATTGTTGTAACACATATATTTAATGTTTTATCAAAGTTATTAATAAATCTTAAAAATGGAGTACGGTGACCATAAAATATTTTTTGCGGATATCTCACGTAGGTATTATGTATGCCATGTTCACTAAATCACAAAGCACTCATTTGCATATTTGTTATTAGATATAGGTACTCTGTTAGGTAACAAAATAATTGAATCTCTAAAAAAAATATATTTGAAAATAAATTATTATATTGACTCTTTTTAATGTCATAACATGTTGTGCTATTATTATTCCTATTGTAAAACTGTGCTCTGTTTTCAGATTTCCCAAAAACAATGTACAAAGAAGTTTGTGGTTAGCAGTTATACCATTGAAATCCAAGTTTTATGAAAGTGCTCGGATATGCAGCCTACACTTCAAGGCATCTGATTATGACTTACCAAGTAAGAGATTGAAGGCAACGGCTGTACCATACTACATTGAAAATGGGACCGACGAATATAATGTATCATCAATTAGCCAGGTATATATTGATTGAAAGCTTGTGTTACAAAAACGATTTTTATCTCAAAGTTTGCTCAAAGTCAGAATTATCACATATTACACTAGTACCTATAGTTACAAGTGGATTAGATTAAAAAATACTCGTGTTTTGGAGGGCACGCTATACCGCCGGTTCACAGCTTGGTGGTAATATAATTTACCCGACCGGCCACCTACCACCTCAAGTGTAAAATCTGTTGCTAAGCGCCTAACGGCGTGTTTCAACAGCCTTGTTTGAGAGCCAGTTCCATTCCATTTCGGTTATGCTCTACCATGGGCCAGAGTCGCTTGTCTGATCAAATACCCGGCTGTTAAGAGTAAAAAATTGCTTGTCTTACTAAGCATATATAGGCGGGTATATAATTATATTCCATAATTAACTGACCCATCATGTGAGTTATGTTTAAAAGCTGGTCTATTTTTATAAACTGACATCCGAAGTCTCATTTTAGTAAGAAAATTTGCCAAAATATAAAAATTGGATTTTAGGAAAGACAATCACAAGATCCGAGTAAAGCACCATCTAGTATCGTAACGTCGCCTAGTACTTCGTGTTCTGCGAGATTGAAAGCTCCTCAAGCAACCATCGGTGCATCACCTTCATCCTCGAAGGATATGAGTGGAGTTAATGAACATTCCTTTGAAGAAATTGTTAAATCAAGTCCGAAAAGGCAATGCCTGAAATCAATAGAAAATCTCGAGAGTGTTGAGCAGGTAAGTTTGCTCTTAGTAGGGAGAAAAGTGCTTGTGAGTTTACCAAAATTATGTGACAGTCCACTTTTTACAAAATTTTGAAACATAGCATTTAATTTATTATATGTATGATGTGTTGCAATATTAATCCTTTCCTTTGGCTAACACGGCAGTTAATTTTCTTGGGTATACTTAGTCCATCATTTCATTCGACTAATAATAAATGCTCTTTTCAAAAATTATTATTAACACATAATGTATTTTTTTAGATTTACAACGAGGCAAACATACCAGTCAAAAATGTTGAAGTTGGCGTACAAGCTAAAATAAAAACAACAACAGAAGAAAATCTACATAAACAAAATAAAGCTCTAAAGCAGAAAGTGGTTCGGCAAAATAAATGCATTAAAAATATGGAATCATTAATCGCAGTGGTAAAAAAATACACTGATAACAGTGAAATTGAAAACATAATTCAGGGCCGTTTTAGTGATTTATGTAAAGAACTAAATAAATCGCCTACAAACCCTCATGGAGTTAGGTACAGCGAAGAGGTAAAAGCGTTCGCGCTGACTTTACATTTCTACTCGCCTAAAGCATATGAATTTCTTAGGAGTGTTACTGCTTTGCCACATGTCGCCACACTTACAAAAAGATCACCCCTATTTTATAGACATTCAAAAATGTCTGAGTTTCACAACATTTGTGAACAGAGGAAAACTTTTGTTTCCATCTGCTTCAGCTTTCAAAGTCGTGAAACACAGCGATAAAGTGTATAGACAAGCTGTGAGCTCTAGCCAACTTCATACAAAAAATATTCATGACAAACTGCTCAACGTCATTTCACAGCATTTTTCACCAATAATGCATCAACTATTTGACCATTCAGCCCCTGATTCAATTACTGTTTCCGAGCTACACGAAACCATAATTATGAAGCAAATTGCGAGTAAATTTTTGAAAATTCGAATGCGGGCCTATTTGAAAACGCATTCACAAAATCTACTGTCCCATTTACGAGGAAAGAGACAAAAACTCCATAAAGTAATACTTTTTAGCCACGTGTAATCTTTTTAAATAATTTTCCAATTATGATACGGTCTGGTTACAGAACATTATTTGATGAGTTGTTCTCAACAAGTCCTTTCATTTGATCTCATGTTGTAGAAGCGCATTATTTAACTATTTCGCCATCTTGGATGATCCGCCATATTGGTTTTAGAATGACGCCACGTACCTTATCATGCATTATCATCCAAACTAAACGTGTATACAAAATCTCAGCTCAATCGGTTGAAGATATCTAAGTACTTTAAAATTAGTTCCGAGATTCCGCCCGAACAAACAAACATACCTATACATATAGTGCAAGCTAAATAAAAGTTTTTAAAAATCAACTATGTCACTGCATTGTGCTCATCATTGCAAGACATGTTACAATAAATAAATAAATATTCCGTGACAGTGCACACAGCGCCATCTAGCCCCACACTAAGCAAACGCTTGTGTCCTGGGTACTAGATAACGGATACAATACTTATATACTTTTCCTTTGTAAGTACTACATACAAACGACCAGACTCAACACAAGTACTTAATTATAAATTTTAAAATTCATATATACTTGTGTCATGCGGGAATCGAACCCGCAACCCCTAGATTAGAAGGCAGAGCCACTACCAACTAAGCTTACAGACCAGTCAAGACAACGACATGACATGGCCCTTGGGACTGAACGATTTGATTATTTTTTGTAAATACATACCTATGTAATGGCACAGGTAATGGTAAATTAAGAGTGCGAATTTCTGTATATGTTATTTTCTGTAAATAATTTGTAGATGTATGATTATGTATTGTTAAATGCTGGCTTGAATAGAAAAACTAAACATGTTAATCAACTGTGTTTTTTATTTAGTATAGTCTTTCCCTTAAACATTTTAGGAGTTAATTAGCTAATGCAAGGCGTACAAAACAAAAAAATAAGCTTCCATTCTGTAGTTTTCATAAAAAAATACAGAATAATAAGTATTTTTAATTCTATATTATTTTGACATATCTCTTTGTACATTTATTATGGTGAAAACTGATACCTATTTACTCTAGATTTTTGTTTTGCTATACTATACTATTGTAAGGCGGAACAAAGTTCGCCGGGTGAGCTATTTTATCATAAATCAGATTTATCTAGGAAAGATATACAAAAAATAATACAGTTAGCTATTATGATTTCATTCTCATAACGATTAATTTATGATGCGTCCTGCTTTTAGGCATACATGTTGGGTCACCCTATTAGAAAGAGACTTCCCACCACTTAGAGTGGGATAGCAATGCGTAGGTATTTGAATCAAATAGGTATTAGCGCCGTTCGCTCCATTTCTACCTATAACTTCATGGTGGTTAGACAAAAATGCACACATACAAACATGAACGCACCAATCAGCGCACACATGCATACATGCTAAATATTTATGTATGTGTGAGTAACTCATAGTAAAATTACACGCACACATTTGCATATGTAAGTCCTGAAATATGATAGCCAATGTGAAAAAATACTTTTCAGATAAATATATAATTGGAAAATGTTGTTAATAATAATCAAAACCATAAAGTCTTAAGTCTAAAAATTGTTTAAGCTTTTGAAGCGTTTTGTATTTTTGTCTATTTCATTAAAATTAATACTGTAGTACCTAATGGGTTTGTCGTATTTCCTCATGACTGAGGGTCGTGACTACTGAGTTTGCTTGGGCAGATATATCGTGGTGGGCGCCCAGGTCCTTCCACGGAAGACACATGTCCTCGGATATTGTGGTTCTCAAACATGTCGGTTTCTTCACGATGTTTTCCTTCACCGTTAAGCGAGTGCAAATCCACACATAACTTGAAAATACAAGTCATCAAGTGCGTCTGAATGTAAAGCAGACACTGGAACCGCTGACCCACACTCGCTTCACAATAATTCTTTAAGTTATCACAAATCTAGTTTAAAAAAGATAATTAAGTTCATTGACCTCTAAGGCCAAAATATTGAGGTTAATCCATAAAAGTTAGTCATTAAAAAATATCAATAAACTCTTAATGTACCAAATACACCTATCATGAGACAGTTTTTGATAATATCATCAAAACAAATGACGAGCATTAATAATGTGATAGCCTATATTTTCTTTCAGATAATTATTATTTATTTAAATACAAAGAAATTAGCAATGGCGGCATTTTTCTTAAAAGTGGAAAAGAGGATTTATTTATTTAACTTAACTTTTCACCAAGACTAGTCGACTGTATATACACAAAAAATTACTTTAAACAAATTCTTAGATTCTTACTGTTCCTACTAAAGATAAAAATCATGACTTCTAAATTTTTAAAGTAACAATATTCTTTAAAATATGTACATTTGAATGATTAATCCTTTAAGTTATCATACCGTTTATATGAAATGTTATATCGTATCTAATTAACAGCTTGAGTTTGAAACAGATGGCAGCACTGGTAGTGCTAATGAAAATCCAACATGGCCGCCGTAGATTGAAATACGTCACTTTAAAATTGGTTTAAAGGTACTATGAATTATAGCACTCTTAGTTGTAGTACAAGGAATAAATTAATAATATTGAAATATCGAATATTGCCGAAATATATTCGTTTTATGGCAAAACACACAAAAGATGTTTTTATTTTTGTAATTGCTTTAAACTCTATTTTAAAATGGTCAAATGTAATCATTCTTAAGCGTTCCAATAGCAGTTACGTCTTCTATAAAAATAGTAATAACATAAGCAATCGCAATGTAATATTACTTAAATAAAATATTTACTAAGCACATTTAAATTTTACACACAACGACAAATGGACATAATCTAACAATGTATAACAGATAGGTTGAAAATAATGTCATTAAAATAAGGTAAAAAATTAAAAAAAAAATTATATTCCTTTTAGGGCAATTTTTCATAAAAATTTAATGATAATAATTTATAATTGTAATTAATTATATCAATGCTAGGATACCATAATACTTTAGCTACCTTTTAAAGCTTTAGTTAAAGTGACCTAATTGATAAATAAACATTTTGTTCGCAAATCATGATTAATTAAATATCACTAAAAATACATTTAAAAGAAATAGATAATACAGCCCGATTGTATGTCTTAGAATCGTTATTTTGACAGTGACAAATCTCAAAAACCATTCAACAGTTTAAAAAACCGTCCCGCCAACTTTCACGAAATGTCAAAATTTTAATTTAGAATCCTAATCTATCATTACCTACGTGCAGTGTGAGTGACCGTACAAAAACGTTATGAATGAAACAGTGCATGCAACGTGTAAAAAAAACGAGAAAAAAAAAACATTAAAGCGAGCTCCAGTTCTCACCATAAAACATTTTGTTTTCGCGCGCTCGTGTCGCCTGGTCCATTCAACAGAGTTTTTTTTTAAAACAGTCCATCACTGTACCATGTAGGTCGTAGGTTATAGGTTTTATTTATAGTTTTTATTCGATGCAAGCCATGGAGCTGACAGCGCGCGCGGAAGTGGGTTAGTAACTAAACTTTGTTTGCGTGAGGCTGCGGCGCGGTGCATTTGCTAGCTAGTGCCGTCGCCCGGGTTTGGGCGGGTTCCCTGCCCCCCGCCGGCTTGCTTCATCGCCCCCCGCCCTGGTTCTTTCACTTTGGGGTGGCTCTGGGCGGGCGGTACGGCATTCGAAGCAATGGAAGCGATGTAGCGACTGCTTTCACAGAATTTCTCTAGGGGTTTCTGGTGGGAGTTCTCGAGACTGATATGAGTCGATGTTGTATGTACAATCACGTTAATTGAATAACTACCTAAATTAAAAATATACGTCAAAAACATAGGTAATTCAAAATATTAGTAATTTTTGTGATAGAATTAAACATTGTTTTTCTTTTATTAAATTGCTCATTTATTATTTAAATCACACATTTACATTAAGTACATATAAAAAATTTATTTAAGTTAAATTTTTATATTAATTTTTTTTTATTTAATATTATTATTTTGTTAATTATATTGTATTTAACTTTTAGAGTTATAAATTTATTTCAATATTAATTTTATTGCAGTTATTTTTTTGTGTCTTATTAATTAATTTCTTTAAAACTTTTATACTATACATACACGAATAATAAACAAAAACCTACATTAATACCTTAAAACATTACTCAAAACATCATTCCACAAATCCATTCCAATCTTCATTTTCAATTTATTTTCCATTATAACAAAATTTTCCGAATCGATCTATAGACGACAATGCAGTTCTAAACAACATTCACTAAATCTTCATTAAATTCACAACTAAACCTATACTAACTCAACCTAGGTTGTAACTAATTAGTTGCAAAGCCTAGGTTACTAACCTAGGTACTAAAAGATCAGGCTATAATTTACAAGAACCAAGGAGCACTGCATATTGCGACAGAGCATTCCGAGTCGATGCCTGTCTCTTAGGAATAGAATGTTAGGTTTTAGTACGTTTTATAAGGAAATCTTATACTAAACTAGTGGGTGATCGCGGCTTCGCTCGCATAATAAGTAAAATTTTAATCCCCTATTTCACCCCTTTAAAAGTGGCATTTCCAAAAATCCTTTCTTAGCGGATGCCTACGTCATAACATCTACTTTCATTCCAAATTTCAGCCCAATCCGTCCAGTGGTTTGGGCTGTGCGTTGATAGATCACTATATCAGTCAGTCAGTCAATCAGTGGTAATTGAATTTTATATAATATAATCTATCTAAATTTTAGAAAGATTTTAGCTGTTCTTCTTCTTCTTATCGAATGAGAGTGGCCAACTCTGGTGTCAAGAGTTTATCAAACCGACCTAAGGGCCTCTGACATGGCTTTACAACTGCCGTACTAGACCATCAGCCGGGACCAAAGTGGAATTGTGGGCGCTACCGTAGGTCGGATAACACGTTAAATTATACATAGATGTTGAGTTTTAGGATTAGATTATGTTGCTAGTTTATTAAAATTAAGTTTTTGGTAGTAAATACTGTTGTCATTGTTTAAAGAATATAATGTGTTTAGAACACCACTCTCAAGATATTTAGTGACATGTATATAAAAGTATAAGTATGTATATATGTATTATATCCGTTATCTAGCACGACACAAGCGTTAGCTTAGTGTGGGGCTAGAAGGCGTTGTATGCAATGTCCCGGAATATTTATTATTTATTTATTTATTTATGTCTAGAAGATTCTATTTTGACCTTGTTTATTTATAAAAAAATACTTACAAAACATATCTAGGAATTAAAACCAATCAGAACATTAAGCTACTTTTGGCTCGTCGTTAAGTATTTCCTAGAGACTTTTGTTTACTGCTTGTTTAATCAGTGTTGTGTCTTTTCTCTTGTCACATTATTATCCTTGACAATAAATAACAAAACAAAAGAGCTATTCAAAATCTGATCTTTTTTTACAAGTAAACGCCAATTAGCAATAAAATTTGTCACAAAAAAAACAGTAGTCAGATAGTATTTTCCAGAACTTTTCCGATAAGTCCAGAAATTTCCATTAGCGAGAATGATTATGGTCAGTTTAAGTTTACATTTATAGTTTACAAAGTAGGTTACGTTTGGTGTTTGCTATTGACCTTTAAGATTTGGTTTAGTTTTGTAACCCTAAGCATAGTCGAGTTTGTTGTTCTACATTATTGTAGAACGATCTAGAAATTTGTAAATTGTTCTACTAGTTTCGATTAGGGTATTAAAATTAGTACAGGGGTATGAAAATGTTGAAACTTGGAATTTAATGGAATATTGTGCTCTAAAATAATAGAATATTAAGAATACATCACAAAATTTGAACCCAAAACCACAATCCTTTCGCGATTTCACAGTAATTTACTTTTTAGCTTTTAACACTAGATTGTACCCGTAGCCCATATCAAACTACTAGGCTTTCAGAAACGTGGACTAGAATAAAAACTGTATGTTACAGCACCTACTGTTGTTTGTCTAAAATATTCATGTATATCTCAATCACGCTCGTAGACTACCATGATCACTTACCATCAGGCGAATTCTAGTCAAGTGCAAACCCTTTTCATTAAAAAAAAACTTCTGTCTTTGTTTACCACTTCCACCTGTTCCTTAACAGGCTACCAGGATCCAAGACATACCGAAGAGGTAACTAATAACCATTCCTAATATTGATGCCACTTGCCTGTCCCATCCCATTTACCAGGATCCAAGATGTGCTAAAGAGGTTACTATTCCTAACACTGAAGCCACTCATTCATTCGAAGGTACTAGAACCTCAGACACTCAAAGAGGTTACTTATTGCCTGTCCCATTCCAAGGTAGGTATCAAAACTACAGACATTAGAACTCCTAATACTGATGCCACACGCCTGTCTCATCCCAAGGTACCAGGACTGCACACACGCCGAAGAGGTTATCCCTAGTACTCACGGTACATCGCACGCATTAGAGCGCCCATTGTCGCTAGTTATGTTGGTTATGTAAGTCGGAGGCCGCGCGATGCCTCGAGTCAACGTTCGGCATTGACACAAGCGCTCCCCCCGCCTCACGCCCCTCTACCCCGGTGCTGAAACCAGCAGCTGCGAAATTGGGTCACGAGTCGCCGGCCAGCGCAATAAGACACCCACACACCTCACTGCACTTTAAAACGCAGGGGTCAAATGAATATGGTTGGGTGTACGTTTTACTGACCAGTGTACAGAGACACGCGTATTGCCACGTATTGCGTAGTGAAGTTAATGAGGGTGGGGTAAGGTAGGGGTCAGATGAAAATGGTGGGCGGTACGTACGGTTGGAGGGAATCTGACGTTGGTGTTTCGTAAGATGGACGGAGCGTGGTGCGGAAGGCGGATGCATCGGTGGGTTTTGACCTTGATTCGGTACTGTGATGTGTATGATACGTTACTGAGGATAAGTATTTTAATTTGTATTTATTAGTCAATACTTATATTGTGTTGTATATAAATTTTAAAACACAAATGCTAAAAGTGTAAAAACAGCACGCAAAATTCAATACGATGGTAATAAGCATCTATCAGTAATTTCCAGTACGACTACTATTAAATTAAAATAGACTAGGTACCTCAAGAGTCCGTCAAAGTGCATTTTTCGTGCTCTAGCGATTTTTTCAAAAGCAATTAAGTACATACTTTAGACTTAATAATACATTTCATACTTTAAAAGCGAATGTGAGCAAGTTTTCTATAATAAAAACCCTTAGCCAGATCCATTTTAAACAAATTCGTATAACATACAGATAAATTATTAAAACCTAGCTATTATGTATAAAAATTAACAATAAAACAATATCATCTCCAACAACAAACAGAAACAACACCATAAAATATAGTAAACAGTTTCTAATACCTATGTATGAACTATGAAAACGGAGAAGGAAAATATAGTTACGCCGACATAGAACGCGAAGTCAATGAACGTTATTGACCACTCATTTCATACTATTTTCACCTTTAACAGGTTATAAATACAGTCTAAAATCCTATAAACTTAGTCTACAATCTATGATTAGTAGCTTCATACAATTTTGATTTATATATGTAAGGAAATAGGGCTCAGATTGGTATGAAATAGGTATATAATCTAGCCTTGGCTGCAGTGGCCTGCCTGACTTAGACATTCTATCTATTCGTACTTTTACGAGTACATAAGGCTAGTATATAGGTATGTATATAGTAGTGCAATATGCAATGACTATCGCTAAGCTTTATATAACGTTCTAATTCTTGGTAATATAAGGATTACGTTTATTTTTCGCGTAGGCAAGTGCTTTAGTGTATGCTCTGTTATGTATAAATACTATAGTTATAATAAATAAAGTATATTGTAAAGCAAAGGATCGTAGTAGTCTGAAATTATTATTTATGTATTGGTGAATACATAGATCATTTTGTCACTACATTAAGTATATGTATTTGTTTGAATACAAAGGCAACACATTCAACTATTATTTTGTATTATGTATTCTGTGCTATTATTAGAAAATTATGGTGTTTCATAGATAGATTAAATAAAAAAATAAAAATAAACTAATAAACCTTAAATTTATTAAAAAGTAACAACAGAATCATCGAATTCCTATTTCAAATCAAATCATTTCAAATTTGGAATGCGCGAGCGCACGATTCAAAACACTGAATTATTTGCATAGCAAAACTTTCTAGCACTTCGCTTGCAAGGTTGTATTATAAGATGTATTTTGTACTACGCACTTAGTTGTGCTCGAAGGACGACAGAATGAGGCGATTTTTATTGATCATAAAAGTTTCAAGTGGTTTAACGGATTCTGTATGTGTAAGATTGGTTTCATTGAGTAACTTTCCACTACAAAGTTCATTTAATAGTATTAATAATTTAATAATAATTTACTTTATTTACACAAAAATCCTTAGATAATATACATCATTGGTACTTAAAGAAAATAGGATCAGACAGGGTATATCAAAATGGGTAAATGATGTTGACTGTGATCCCCACACGAGGTTACCCTGTGTCGTGGGATTCATGCTCTTCCAAAAGGAATCTAAACATAAATGATAGGAGCTATCATATACATATATAGGATCTATATATATATATACAATTATTCGATAAGTAAGAATACAAGAATAATTACAAAATTATCTACACAGGAATGGACCAATTTCAAGTAAGTAAAAAAACTGCCTAATTCTATTTGCTACTACTAGCTATCAAAAATCTAAATCTAAGTATTAATATTATTATGATATGGCTTCGAAAAATATTGATAACATAACTTATACTGACTGAGTTATATTGCGTTATATTGATTATCTCTCTTGAGTCGTATTCCTCATGACTGAGGGTCGTGACTCCCCCGCAGAATGAATTCGTTAAGGCAGTTCTCTTGGGCAGATACATCGTGGTGGGCGCCCAGGTCCTTCCACTTCCTTCCATTTTGATTATATTATGTGTGAAAAAAAACTAGTCCACATGTAATATATTCACTCGAAAATAATTTAACTTACTTCATAAAGATCATAAGATCTGCGTGACAATGAAAGAAGGCTGCATTATGTACGTACCTGAAAATAAAATAAAACATAGTAAATATATGTATATTTCATGATTTTATGCATAACATATGATATGAAGATAACATCAAATTATAGGCAGTTTAAAGTTTTCATTATATTCGAAACCGACGTCAAGAATCTTGTCCTTAAAACGGTGTTTTTTTTTCTGCCACACATTAGGTATTTAATACATCGTTCTTTGATTTTAATCGTCTTGAAATAATTATTGTGCTGTCTTATTTAACGCAACTAACGCCACAGAACATTACTTGTATGGACAATCTTGTCCGTGCTAAATACATGCAATCGATGTAAATTTACATTCGAAGTTAACGTCCAAGGTCATGATAGTAATGATATACTACTTGGCTATTAAATATTTGCTACTTTGAAATCTTAGATGATATATTTTGTATGGATGTGGCATAAGAAAAAAGGAAGGATCTAAGCGCCTACCACGATGCATTGCCAAAGAGAACTTGCCTATTGAAATAATTCTGTGGAAGAGTCACAGTCCTTAGTGAAACCACTAATATTACTAAGGCAACGTTTATGCTCAAACAGCTGAACTGACTTGGATGAAATTTGGTGTAGAGGTAGACACATATGTAGGTATTATCCTCCATTAACGCAGGTAGCGGTAGATTGGGCTTCCAAAAAAAAACATAAAAGTTAAAATCCACCATTAAAACAGCAATATTTTTATATTTGATTTTTCATTGTTAATGTATGACCTACAGTATAGACACTATAGACAATTACGAAAAAATCTGTGTAAATGAATTTTTTGGCTGCAAGTTGAGTGTTTTTAAAATAACATAAACGTGGAGATATTTGCCTTTTCCAGCGTCATAGGTCTATATAAATTAAGAACTAATTACCGGCCCGACGTCATTTATCCCATCTATTGTTTTATTTCATCTGTGTCCATTCAACCGTACATTTGTCTGAGAAAAGAAACCAGTTAAATAGAAAAAGGTCAGGATCATAAGGTTTTGTTAACACGAACCATCATCATTATCTTTGACGTCGCTTGCCTATGTCAGTGGACCCTGGGGCAGTTCAAAAACTCTTAACTGTAGAATTTGCCAGTCGCCAACCAATCATTTATTTATTGACATAATTAAAAAGGCACAAGTTTTTTATAAAAGTTTAACCGTCAATATATTTTGTCATTTTTGTCCTACGTATTTGTTTTAAACAATGTACCGGTAAGTTACCGGTTCTTACTGGGTAAGCACGTTCCATCCTAGACCGTAATGGTTGCTTACCATCAGGCGAATTACGGTAAAGTGCAAACCCATTCCATGTAAAAAAAAGTATGATGATTTCTATCAGAATAGTGTACTCTAGTGTCTAAAGTTTTCAACTGCTCTAATTGCCTCTAACAAGGCATAGTTTAGCTGAATTACTATGAGGAGCAGTTGATACTTATAATTTAAAATAGCTTTTAGAGAGTTGCACCTTTGTTTTAACTTTGATAATCACGTATGAACAACCCAGCTCAATGACCACGAGCATCTATTTCTTTTATTGCAGAAAGTAAACTCAAAGAAGTCATACCAAAACCAGTACATAAGCGAGTATATATCGCTATATACTAGCTATACATACTATACCCTCCGACCCACTTTCAGCTTGTGTTGCAGTGGGTGAAAGACCGTCACTGACCTAACCAGAGCCTTACCAACAATTCCTACTATTTTTATAAAACCCACTGATCGAAATATTTCGATCCAACCGCTAACTCTATCACGGTGAGATAAGGTTTAGTTTTCTCTGGCAAAGTTGCTTACAACGTTACACTACTTTTCGAATCCACTAATTAAAAATTTCAGTCCGATCAAGAACTTTATCACGATGAAATAAGGTTCAGTTTTCTCTAGCATGTTTGTGGTGGGGGGTCGAATTGAGGTAGTGGTACATGCTTTGGTACCTGCGCTGTGCGCTCCCCCTGACTGTTCCCCCACTGATAATAATATAACGATCTTTAGGAATATGGCATTGAAAATAGGTACTCGAATAGGGTTGTAGACGATAAAATGAGGATTGGTTTACATTAATTCCTTTTTAATTTATAGTAATATTTGTAGCAATGTATCTTAATGAATATTGAATGGATTGGATAAAATATTGTTGTGGAACTCCCTTCCTGATTCCCTGTTTTCCTGGAAGCACAATCCAGCGATCTTCAAAGCGAGACTGAATCGGTTCTTATCGGGTAAGCACGCTCCATCATAGCCTTTGTTTGCCACCAGGGAAACTATAGTCAAAAGCAAAAGCGTTTTCGTTAAAAAAAAATTGGACTCTGATGTGAGAACTTAGTGTAGTTTTTTATATCTTTTTAGGTAAAAACTACCTGATATCAAACTACATGAACTCGGTCGATTGTAAAAAATCTTCGCAATATAATGACCGTGATTTGAAAATGAATACAAAAATCTTTATTCTATAGTTTTTTAATGCACGGAATAATTGGAAATGATAAAAAAACATCTTAGATATTAATATCATCTTAGAGATTCTTCTTCTTCTACTAACCGTTCTTTGTTGTTCTTTCCCTGAGATCCTACGGATATTTTGAAACAATCGATCGGACCCTCGATAAAATCAAGACATCTGAAGTACTTAGTTATCTTAACAGGCTTTATACAGACAGCCCTAGTCACATGAGAACGTCAACGCATCCCATACGTCATCATCAGCTAGATCAATACGGGACGCTGGATCTGGGACACTCGGCGACCGATGACCTTGTACCTCGTACATTTTGACCCTACTGATAGCCTAACATGGAGTTATTGGGATCTTTAGCAGTAGCATTATCTAGGCAATCACTAGGCCAATTTCGCTATAATCCAACCCTAGACATCTGATTGAACCGTGTATTACGTACGCTAAGTTTCATGATGATTGATCTTATGGTGCTCAAGTAATACCGGGAATCTTCTTCTTATCAAATGAGAGTGGCCAACACTGGTGTCGAGAGTTTGGCTAATGGCTTCAGACATGGCTTAACGACTGCAATACTAGACAAACAGCCGGGACCTACTTTTAACGTGTCATCCGACCCACGGAAGCGCTTAAAATGGAATGCCACTTTCGGTCACCCATCCAAGGACTGACCGCGTCGACCTTTGCTTAACATTGGTAATCGCATGCGATTGCCAATTAATATTTATTTAGCGTACCTATAAAACTTGGCTCAAATAATTTTAAAAACACTTTTCAAATCTAATTCAGTCTAAAACGGGATAATTCCGAGAAATTTAAAACTATATTAGAATTTTGAACTAAAAAAGTTGTTTCCACTGTTTCATGGAAATAAAACTTTTGAAAGAAGCCTGTAAAATACAGCCTCTTTTATTAGCTTCATAAATTGTTGAGGTAGGGCAGGGTAAGACCTAGGGCAATGAATGTTAGGTATAGAACTGACCTAAAAACTTAAATAAGTTAGTTTATTTATAAGGAAAATAGCAGGAAAACGACGGGTTTTTAATGGTGGAGAAACAAGTCATACAATTTATTGGTGATTTCTATACTGTAACATAATAATATTTACGCCACATCATAAAAAAATATTATTGAAAATTATTTGTAATTTATTTACAATAATAAATAATCTTTATTATAAACAAAAATGAATTGTTGTTCGTTAGTCTTTAGGAAAGCCTAAAGATAATCTAAGTGCTCCAGCCCACTACCAGAGGGCAGCGTGCCCAGCATACTGGCCGCATTACCACGCTGGATGGCAAAAATTATTGAGTAGTGTATATTCTGTTATTGTAAAAGATGCACTGAAACGGTTTGTTATTATAATATTTTATTCTACTTGTTCTTCTTTACTTAAAAAAGGTACCTTTAGCAATAATTAAATAAACACATTAATTACCATATCAAAAACCGTGCAATAAATTGACTTATTAACAATTGACAATTAACTAAAAAGCTAACAAACACTAAAATTCAAACATTTCATTTCAATCATATATGTACTCATATTTCCATACACAATAGAATAATCTAAAAGTGAAAAGTATTTATGTCTTTTCAGTACTGACTATACGCCAAGACCTAGGCTAACAAAACGTAGGCACCGAACTAACCTACCTCAACGTGAGGAAAACCTAACCTACGTATGTATGTAGGTTTACTATAGCATAGACTGCTAGATAGTCACGTTTTTATGCATGGCGCGTGTTTTTTATACTGTGTTTTGTGTGTTTTTTTGTTGTGTGTTTGATTTTTTAAAGTAAGCTATATTGTGAGAGGAAATTTATGAGAAAAGGTAATGAATACAGCGTTCGATTACCTTTTATATAACTATTAAAAATCTGTTGACATAAAAAACAGTGGTTTAAAAATATGTAATGCTTGTTGTTAACAGAAAATTTATTTCTTATGAAATTTTCCTTAATTCGCTATGTTAGTAGCTCTATTCTACGTAATGAAATTTCCCAAGGAAGAAAATCTTTTTTGTATACATTGTCTAAATAATAATTTAGACAATGTATAAAAAAAGATTCTATAAAAAACCTTTTTTTCTTCCACGGATATCTATTAATAAAATAATAAATATTTCAGAACATACCACACAGCGCCATCTAGCCCCATACTAAGCTAACGCTTGTGTCATGGGTACTAGGTAACGGATATAATACATATATACTTTTTTAAGTAATAATCGTACTTCTTCTTCTTTCTTGGTAAGAGCTACTAAGAAAAAAAAACTAGAAATAGTTACTTCTGTAATATTTGGTTTATTTTCCTTGGAAGAACCTGGGCGCCCACCACGATGTATCTGCCCAAGAGAACCCCCCTAACGAATTAATTCTGCGGGGGAGCCACGACCCTAAGTCATGAGGCGTATTTCCTCATGACTTAGGGTACTAGTCAAGAGAGAGAGTATTATTTGGTACAGAAAATAGTTACCATGGAAAAAAAACTATGCACAAACCCTTAAGTGCATTATTGAATAACACCAAAGGTTATCCCCATAAATTCGAGGGGTGAAACGAGGGGTTTCTCCCCCCATAAGGGGACAAAGGGGGTTTAACACGTGCCTACTGCAGTGGGTCAACGAACGTCATTGACCCACCTTCTAGCCCTACTTATACAGAGCTGATAACACCCCCGCTGATAAGGTTGCCTGTGTGCGTGTAATGCTAAAAAATATACGTATGTATGTTTACAGTTGGTGATATGGAAGTGATGTGGTTGTAGATTTGATTGTGTTTGGAATAATTCATGTTTATATGCGTTAGATTTTATTTGCACAAGAGACTGTGTACATGATTTTTTTATATACTTACGCCTGTTCTCATAATATTTATTTATTTATTATTGATTTAGTTTATTTAGTATTATGGGAAATATACATGTAATGCCACCGAACATATAATAGTGTTTTCTGTTTAATACTCAGTTCCATTTCAGTACATATAAATAAATAAATAAATATACCGGGACATTCCACACAGCGCCATCTATGCAAATATTTGTGTCGTGAGTACTATTTCTGTATAATACTCATATAAATTGACTTAATAATTAATATGATTTATACAAATATACATAAAAATAATGTTTGACATGTTGGTATTGTGAATAAATTGATTTTATTTAAAAAATATATTATATATGTACATATATGGGTTTTTGTAAATACATACTTACCTTCTAGTGAGGCGGCTATCGATCGAGATTCATGGAGGGAGTTGGGGGAGATCGTTGCCCAGGAGTGGGACAGCACAGGTTTATAAAGAACTTGTTATACTTAGAAACGATTAGACTCAACACAAGTAGTTATACATTTTAAAACAAATACGCAACTAACCACCGGATCATTTTCATTTCTAGTACTTTTTTTAAATTTTGTAGTTCCACCATTATTTCCCTCAACATAAGTCAAGGACATTTTCTGGCTGAACATTTGCTTAGGCGTTGTTAATTTTATGATCGGTCTATTAAAACGTCACATTTCTAGTACTTTGATATATACCTATATGTCCAAAAGTGTGCGTACAAAAAGTGACACAAGCAAAGCAAACTATATTTTTTTTCATATAAAAAAACAGTAATGCAATTTTTTTTTATTTATATTTTAAAATAGTTCATTCTTACGGCAGCTCATTTCACTTTTTTTTTTTTTTGAGAATTAGAGTATTTACTATTTCTATGGCCAGTCATAGAAATAGAGGTCGCCCACCAATGCGGTGGGTTGACGACATTAGAATAACCGCAGGGAGCACCTGGATTCAATCTGCGCAGGACCGGGACGAGTGGCGTACTAGAAGAGAGGCCTATGCTCAACAGTGGGCGATAGCGGGCTGATGATGATGATGATAGTATTTACTACACTACCACAGTACATACGCAATTCACACACACACACACACAAACATACATACAAACATATTCTGCGTAAGTATTGAATGACCTCGTCTAGCAACTACTATTGATAATGTAATTTACTTATTAGTGACTATTAAAGGTCAGCCCTTTGGAAATGCAGTACCGTAGTTGAAGGTCATTGAACTAAGGCTGAATTTTAATGATAACATTGATATTCGAGGCATTTTTTGGTTATTTTGTTTTAGTTTGAGGGTCAAAGCTCAAAAGTTTTAAAGTTTTCTATGCTTACAATTTAAATAAAACTGTATGTCTGTCTGTGCATGTCATATATAATTAAACATACATATTTTAAATGTCTTTAATATTATGAGATAATCAAAAGGACATCCGAACCTACATTTGATTAAAACAATTAACAATTTTTTGCCATATCTGTTTTTTTGGTATTACAATATCAGCTGCAATAAACCGTATTGCAATTTCACAGATATATATGAAAACTTAAATTGGAATAATGATACAACTAAATTATATACGTAGCTCAGCTAGCGGAGGCAATCGCATGCGATTACCAATGCTAAGCAAAGGTCGACGCGGCCAGTCCTTGGATGGGTGACCGAAAAGTGGCATTCCATTTTGGGCGCTTCCGTGGGTCGAAAGACACGTTAAATTATAGGTTGTTTGTCTAGTACGGCAGTCGTTAAGCCATGTCAGAGGCCCTTAGGGCGGCTTGATAAACTCTCGTCACCAGAGCCATGGCCACTTTCATACGATAAGAAGATAAAAAGAAGACATATAAACAAATCCTACATTTTAGAATTAAGATCCTAAAACCTCTTTTCGCTCCTTCAACAACGCATCGTTTTCTTAGAAAATCAAATGCCTTAATGTTAATGTTAAGGCCATACATTATGCCCCCTCTTCACTATCGGCCATGATGGGCGATCATAAGCGATCACGATAGTGTAGAAGGGCTACTCGACTGTAGTCGCCCATCATCGTTCCTAATCGTCGTCGTAATTGCCGTGATCGGTGACTTGTCGGTTTTTCGGGCACGAATCAAAGGGAATCGGTTGTAGTTGTGTGCGTGTGCCCACACTATCGCCGATCATTCGTTCGACGGAGGACAGCGAGCCGTGCGGACGTTACTTCGTTTTATTTTTTTAATATTTTTAAGATTTTTTAAGTTGGTAGGTAATCATAACTGGGCACTACGATCACCAATTAAGTTGTATAGGTAGGTATATATTTACTTTGTTCTCTTACGATGAATGCTCAGACACCACCATCTTCTCTTCTTCCGTTTTTTTTCGCAACTTTCGTTCAACTACGTTGATAAAATGATTATACACGGAAATTAAAGTAATGGTAGTCGCAGCTAAAACCTCTACGTCCATCTTGAACGCTTGCCGGTCAATAAATGATCACGGACATAAGTGTGGATGCTTGTACGATGACCGTGACAATTACGCTGCCGATCACAGACGATAAACGAGTGTCGATCATGGCCGATAGTGAAGAGGAGGCATTACACATACATAGACAACCATTTTCCTCTTAGCCGACTAATTTTATGTCAATGTCAATGACTAGATTAGTCACTTTACATTCTCTGTGGTTGTAGAATAGTTAAAATACTTATACTTACCTCTTTTATTGAATTTATTCGTTTATTTTGTGATGTGTATCAATATCTGATATAAAAAAAATATATACGAGTCTTGATTTGTAATCCAACGTACCTAGGTTCGATCCCAATGCTGCAATTCCTGGATCTTTTTGCATGTTTTTAGTAGAATAATTGTTCTTATTTACCATTTCTCACGCAAACGCACCATGGCGCGATCCCGACCCAACATTATCATGTCTTTTTGCAAGTTTTCTATTTATTTACCCATCAAATAATGTCAACGGAAGATCGCGCTGCTCTTTGCTCTTACGCAGCCAGTATTAAGCTAAATGAATTCTGTGGCTAAGCTGAGGTTATGTTTATTGTTTATATTTCTTTGGCTAGATGGCGCTGTATACATTTTCTCGATTTTTTTTGTGTTTTTTTTGCAAATACTTTTTTTTATTATGTTTTAGTTAATTGTCACACAACATAGATACATATGAGCTTTCTTTCTGTCATTTCGGTATTTCTTTTCAAACACGTGTCTTACCAGCAAAATTTACTTTCTTTTCAAAGGAAAAAAAACCCTATCTCCGTGGTATCATCATCTCCATAAATTCCACTGCACCGGAGTGCCACTTCCGGCCTCGAGCTCCCGATCAATACGAATCGGGGAACGAACCCGCGACCTCGGCTCGGAAGTAGGACGTCGCGCACGCGCCCTGCCATCGTCGCTCAGTGCATCCTGACGGCTTGGTGACGGCGTGTGGGCTCGGAATTGATCGGCAAAGTTATGGTTTGGCAGATAAATATATCTACCGTCATGTTTCCTCATGATTGAGGGTCGTGACTCCCCTGCAGAATTAATTCGTACCATTATATTACAGTATTTTTTCCCATCTTTGCCCACATCGTCGCATATGAGACTGTCTCCACTCTGATCAATTGTATTGTAATGTACATTCAAGATGAATTAATATTCGCTTTGAAGCAAGGAAACGTCACGCGATTATTTTTACATTTGTAAGGACAATATCGCAACTACATACGTAAATTTTATGTATTTAAGATATTTATAAAAAAACCAGGCACAAAAAAAAATCATGTAGTTGCAAACCACAGAAAAAGAGGATTTGCCCCAAAAAAAAATTTGACAACGCCTTTAAATTTCAAATTCTTAAAAGCCTCCCTTCAAACTGCGAGTGTTCCTGAGATGCACTTTGCAATTGAAATGTGCATTTTTGTGCACTTCAGAGTTTGAACTCGCTCGAACTCTGACCTGCCTTCAGGATCAATAGTTTCAGGGCCTATTGCGTGGAGCTTATTTATTACTGACTTGACTGGCCTGTTAGCTTAGTTGGTAGTGGCTCTGCCTTCTAATCTAGGGGTTGCGGGTTCGATTCCCGCTTGACACAAGTATCTATGAAATTTAAAATGTATAATTACTTGTGCTGAGTCTGGTCGTTTGTATGTATATTAAGTATGTATTTACAAAAGAAAAGTATATGAGTATTATATCCGTTACCTAGTACCCACGACACAAGCGTTTGCTTAGTGTGGGGCTAGATGGCGCTGTGTGCAATGTCCCGGAATATTTATTTTATTTTATTATTTATTACGTTAAACGAGTCTGGCTTTGAAAAACAATTAAAAATAGAAGATCATAGATAATTTGACTGCTCTGCTAGCTTAGTTGGTAGTGGCTCTGCCTTCTAATATAGAGGTGCGGGTTCGATTTCCGCAAGACGCAAGTTATTATGAATTTTAAAAATTTGTAACTACTTGTGTTGAGTCTGGTCGTTTCTAAGTGTGTTAAGTATGTATTTACGAAAGAAAGGTATCTGTTATCTAGTACCCCAGAAACTGCTTACTTTTGGGTAAAATTAGATTATATAATTTCTGATCAGAATATTATGTACATCTTAACAGTATATACATTTTCTTGAAAATAGTGCTGCCCTTAGTTACTTGCTGAGTTATTATGGTATGTACTAGGGTGCGTACGTGACGTCTGTCAGCTGTGATTTACTTCAAAACTCAAATAACAAAAATAGGGGCTAAAAGGGAAGGGATTATTTGTATGTAAACAATATGGTTTTACTGTTTTACAAATTTAAATTATTTGAAAATATCTTTTTTGGGTCTCATTTGATGTAATCCTTCTAAAGTATTTATTTTATTATTACATAGCTCATTAAAAGTTTTAAAAGTCACCTAATAATAGTAAAAAAGAAACATATACCTATGTATGCAGAATACAAAATTTACCACCTAAATTTAATCACCATATAAAAGTTAAATATTTAACTAAATAATTAGAGGGTTTAAGATTAGTTAACTAATTTTAATAATTTTAGGTGACAGAAACATCTTCATATGTTTACATATACATTTTGATACCACGGTGTCTAGCATTAATTATGATGCCTATACGAGTAAAGAGAAAATAATTTTAAAATAAGATTAATTTTAACTTCTTATTTTCAGTTAAACTGATATCCATTCCCAAACTGAAACTGACCTTTTCAACCGAGAGACAAACAAAGCATCCATATTGGTGCCAAATTCTATATATAACTGCTTTATATAAATAGACATATTGGTAAGGCCAATGTAAAGGTGTGTTTGCACTAATTGTGAAATTCAGTTAATTACAAGCTACTGCAGGTCGATATTTTTCAGAATTTAAATTTTTATTTATTATTCAAAATCAATTATCCGTGTTAATCCAAAATAAAAAGTTTTCAAAGGGAATTCCATCAAAAAGTGGGAAGAAGAAACAAATTGACACAAAGTTTCGAATTTAAAAATTCTTATGATAGCAAAATAGAATTTACAGTTTATAATTTGACGACCCCTGTTTAAATTTCGGCCCTACGCCAATAACTTGTTTTTCAAATTATGTGTGGATTAGCATTCTTTTAACGGTGAAGGAAAACATCGTGAGAAAACCGACATGTGTTAAGACTAGGACCACAAAATCCAAGGACATGTGTCATCCGTGGGAGGACCTGGGCACCCACCACGATGCATCTGCCCACGAGAACTCTCCCAACAAATTGATTCTGAGGGGGAGTCAGAACCCTCAGTAGTGAAGAATACGACGTATCCCGAACCAGAAAAAGAATGATAATCCGAGAATATTCATAATTCCTCCGTCTCTTTTCCACCGTCGAACAAGCAGGAAATCAGCGGGGCGTCACCGGTTCATGGTGGAAGTACCAAAGACTCGCACGAAGCGCTTTGCTTCTACCTTCATAGTAAGGACACCGAGACTACGGACCTCTCTACCTGGAGCCCTGCTCCCAGAATATTATAACCCAGTCTTCAAATCTAGAGTAAATAGGTTTCTTTGAGGCAAGCGTGCGTGACTCCAGTGGTGCTTAACATCAGGCAGGCTATAGTCAATCGTAAGCATATTTCGTGTTAAAAAAAAATTTTATCCACACAACCTAAAGTCTAATATCTACCAAGCAGTATAACACCTGCATTCGCAACGCAACGCAGGTGCGTACGACTTTATATATTTTGACAGCGAGCGCATTGCCAAGGCGACGGAAGGCTGAGGTCACATCAATGTCAGGGGCCCTTACATCTGCATTGTATGCGGTTGTAATGAAGCCTTATTTTAAGGTACAGGTGATTGAGGAAGAACATTTTTTTAAGATAATTCATATTTTACGTTACAAACGGGCCATTCTATGAATGTATTTAAATACATTATAGCAACATTTGATTTAGCATTTTTGTCTCTAAATACGTTAATGAATTGATTTGTAATGAGGCCTGACAATCACTTAATCATTTTAGTATTCAGTTTTCTACAAGACTCTTGTTGCTTATTAAATACCTTCTATAATAGACGTTACACCCGGATTGCAGCAGGTTATAGTCAAACGCGAACTTATCTACGTAAAATAGCATTCCATTATAAACCTAATTCATAAGCCTTGTCAGAGGCCCTTAGGGCGGCTCGATAAACTTTCGACACCAGAGTTAGCCACTCATTCGACAAGACGAAGATTTAAAACAGGCGTGTTAGGGCTAAAAATAAGAACACAAATTTGACACTTTAAGTTTCAAGGTAAAAGCAAAGTTTAAAATTCTATATAATATGTGTTACAACTGAACCAATTTATATGGGAAATTATGATATGGAACTACTGCTATCACACAAGCATTTTTTCGTCCAGAATTAACTTACATACATATGTCACTGTCAAACGTATACCACAGTCAATGCCAAGGGCTTCAAGATTTGTCTTTGAATTGCATTTGTATTCAACGCAGTCCACGCTCCATTCATAAAAAGTTAATTGAGGAAGCATCGCAGAAGCTAAACGTGTCTTTGAAAGAATAAGAGTAATAAAAATAATAATCTCAGTAAATTATTTATTTATTTTCAGGTCGACGCGGTTAGTTCTTGGATGGGTGACCGAAAAATGGCATGCCATTTTGGGCGCTTCCGTGGGTCGGATGACACGTTAAATTGTAGGTCCCGGCTGTTTGTCTAGTACGGCAGTTGTTAAGCCATGTCAGAGGCCCACGGAATCGCCCGAAATGGAATGCCACTTGTCGGTCACTCATCCAAGGAAGAATCGACCGCGTGGATTTTTAGTATAAAATAAGTAAATAGCAAATAACTACACTCATAAAAACAAATACAATTAATTAAAAAAAATATAATAACAGGTCACTCCTTCTGCATGTCTTTTAGCACTAACTAAATAGCCTACAGCTTTCGCTAACGATTTATTTCTAGGCTATTGAACTAAGAGTGTTTAAAAGTTACAAGTCTAGGCGCCTACTATTGCTTTTAGCCATTGTGGTTTCAAAACTTAACGGCAAAATCGCAAATCATATTTTTTGTTTATTTCTTATAACCACTCATTGCCTCAAACTACTCGTTATAAAGATATAAAGAAAGCTTTTATTTTAAGCTACGGGGATTTATATTATACTAGCCGACCCGAAAGACTTCGTCCTGTCTGTTGACTCTTTTACTTAATTTGTCTATGGTTTTACTATACGTTTTGGTAAGAAAACGTTTGTATGGGAAAAAGAAAAGGGCGGTTTTAAGGGATTTTCCGGCATACTTCGAATTTTTAATACCATACTTGAATTCAACGAATATTAAAAAAAAATTGGCCAAATCAGTCCAGGCGTTGTTGAGTTATGCGCTTACCAACACATTTTGTGATTCATTTTTATATATAGGTATAAGTAGATTTCACTATACTTACCTACCAGTTGAAAAAAGCTGTATGTCTTTAAAAATTGACTTAAATATTTAGCAGAGGCCTATGCTCAGCAGGCGATAACGGTATGCTGATGATGATGATTCAGGATAGTTTTATTATTGCATGGTAATTGGTAACCCCCTTAAGAGCATGTGTTAAGCATGTTGTGTGGGATTGTTGTAATTAAGGCCACACACATAACTCAAATAGAATAAAAATATTGTTTTTGTTTGTGCTAAATTTAGGGTAGCTTTGGAAATTATACTTTACACAAGTCATAAATTCTATTTTTTAAGTAAATTTTTTTTTTTTGTAAAATAAGATGTCCAATCCAAAATAACAGCAGACATAACCGTATAAAGTTGTAGAAAAAACTCAGCATAAAATTAATTCCTCTAAATTAAATTTATATTTGTAAAAAACTACCTTTTTACTCAAATATATGTATGTATAAAATTGGTATTATAAAATTTGTAATAAAAGTGTTTTTTTTAATATCAAGAAGTTAATTAAAAAACCAAGTAGATAACTATTAAACTTGATTATTTTAAGCTATGTCTATTATTATTATTATTATTCGAGACGTGAGTTCTTCATGGATGATGTTTGCACCTGGCAGCTGGCACGTTCAAGGAGAGGCCTATGCCCAGAAGTGGAAAAGAGAAGGCTGTAGATGATGATGATGATTAAGCTTGTATTAATTTGCTAAATTGTTCCAATAGATGTAATTTCTCTCTTTCTTTCTCTGTTAACAATGTCTCTTCCTCTCAATCTTCCTTTTTTTTGTCACTCCCTCACACATTATCTCTCAGCACAAATCATCATATAAACACGCCATCAAACTCTGGAAGCCCTACAACAGTACACGCATACATACAAATCGGCCCGGGTTGACCTCTCCAAATTTCGAAGGTCGAGCTAGAGATACACGTGGCTTGTATATACGTATAGCCATAACTGCAGTCCTACGGATATAGGTATAGGCGCAGTTTCTGCGAAGAGTAGACCTCTTGTCAAAGCAAAATTGTGGAACATTCGAGTTAATAGTAAAAAAAATTAAGTAAAATTAGACTTTTTTATGTATCAAGTTGGCTCTTCTATAATTTGAGAACTGGCACAATTTAAAGTTATAGCCAAAAAAAAAGGTGGCCCTTCAGTCGTTTTTATTACGACAATCAAACATTTGAACAGCAGTATGTGTGAAACGACACCTGTAAAAATAATTTTATCGTCAAGGGTGAGCAAATATTGGATTAGAATTGATTAAAATTAAGATCAGAGTTTAAATAAAAGTAATATTTGATGTTTCTAAGACGGCTGCCGGGATCCTCTGTTAGTTGTTTGACGAGAGATTTTACTAATAAGGGTAGCTAGCCAATCGGCTACTAGAATTTATTCTCCACGCCACTAACCATGTCGGAGACCTCAAAACTACACTACATTTTCTTTTTTACATGAGTTAGGCTCACGCTTGACTACAACTTGCCTGATGTTAAGCAACGCTATAATCTACGATCTAGCGAATTAATTTCTTGTAATTTATTTTTAAATTCTTGCAACGAATTCATCTTTTTTACTTTCGACAAACAGCATTTGACTATCGAAGTAACATAGGCACAAGTCATATTACACTCGAAGCCATAACTGTAATAGAACGGAATTTGCTCTCAATATTGACTTCCTTCTTTTCTTTTTTAGGAAGGATAACTATCTGGGTACCAGCCTCCTTAGACAAGAAGCGTGTTTTGGTAAGCATACTTATGGAATAGAAAGAACATTGTACGGGAGTGACGTAAGAATTAACTATGTGATGTCAATCCCATCCCATACATTGCTCTTTCTATTCCATAATTAAGGACCAGTATGTACGCTCACTAAAATACGGCAGTTGAGTTAGCCCTGATAAAGAGTATCTGCGCTCACTGCGCTCGCTCGTGCAATGGCAGTGACAGTGGCGGCCCCCTTTGACCTAATTTCTGGTCCCTTCCTTGGTGACGTCAGATGTAAGCTGTAAAGTGGGATATTATATATATTTGTACATACACGTATATATGTGTTGGGGGGAGTGGGGAAGTAAATTAAAGAAAATATGGTATTTGTAGGAATTTTTGGATTGTTTGTGGTTGACGACAATGAGGTTTTTTATGAGGTCGCGAGGGCTTAAATAATGATTACGTTTGTGTTTATCCTGCTTGATGTTAAGCTTCGCAAGCTTCGCAGCTGTCAGATGTAGCTCTATGATATCTAGGCAACTAGACTTCTGAGGTTAGATACAATCTAAATTATGCTCAAAATAAATCGAACACATAATAAATGCTTACATTTTATGATCATGAAAATATCCAACCTAGGTACGTGAAATTTTCCTTAAAAGAGTTATTAATTATTTATAAATTATTTAAGTTGTATATATGTACATGTTCCCAGTGTTTGTAGATGCACCTCATGCATCCATTTGGTGACTAAATTGCTTTGAAACTCATTCGAACATACTTACTTTATCAATGTTACAAGTGATTAAGCATTAAAACCTGTCTGTTATCTTTCTATCTGTCTATCTAACATCATCAGCTCGTTATTGCTCACTGCTAAGCATAGGCCTCTCTAGAACACTATACCTACTTCTTTCCATCTATAGCCATCCTATTTATAGACTCTTCACAATACCTACAACCGCGTTCATGTCTTCCACCCGCCCCAGCCTGAATTCTGGTCTCGCCTTGTTAATTATCTTAGTCAAAATCTGTATAAATATTTCTTCTAGCCATCTATCTATAGCCTATCCTATTTATAGCCCCAATCTTGATACCTACTAGCCTACGTGTTCATGAATCCGCCCAAGCCGCCCAAACCGCCCGCCCCAGCCGGCTTGGGCCGTCGCCATGGCAACGCTGCAGCGACCTACTTCGCCAAATGTTAATGACCTCCAAACCTGGGTCGAAGTTCACGCTTACACGAGCGACGGATTCTTACTACTTTACTGGGTTAGTGTTTGTTGATGGTCATAAATCTTTAAGCCTAGAGCCTGTAAAGATTTGAATTTGTTGTTATGCACAAAAAATAAAATAAAACATGTATGTATTTGAAATGATTAAACTATTCAATTTATAATCATAATTTGTGTTTTTCTTCACATTTAGCACTTTATTTATTTATTTATTTATAATGGTACACAAAACAGAATGTGTTCCCAAATAAGCTAAGTATACATTCAAAACTAGTTTTGATCCAGAACAAATTCCTAAGATAACTGTACTTTGTATACTTTGTTTTGTATTTGTGATTGTGACTGATTCAATGATAATTATTTCCTGTCATATTGAAATTCATTTGTTCAAATAATTAATACGTAAAGGTCAGAGATTTGACCAGTAAGCTCCTTGATTGAACATCTTGACCAGCATGCTTAGAAAAAAATGAGAAGAATTCTATTAATGTTGAAAAAATCTATTTCTATTATGTTTGTTTGATTTGATACATCAAACTAGAGCTATTTAGAACGAGAGAATTATTTCGTGATCTTTTAGTGTAAACGATAACTCGAATTCAGCGTTTTCACCAAACGAACTAAGAGTTAAACTATACAATGCACTGTGACTGCTCTGTTAGCTTAGTTGGTAGTGGCTCTGTCTTCTAATCCAGGGGTGCGGGTTCAATTCTCGCATAACACAAGTACCTATAATTATGAATATTTAAATTTGTAATTATTTGTGTTGAGTCTGGTCGTTTCTTATTAAATAAGTATGTATTTACAAAAGAAAAGTATATATGTATTATATCCGTTATCTAGTACCCATGATACAAGCGTAAGCTTAGTATGAGGCTAGATGGCGCTATGTGATATGTCATGAAATATTTATTTATTTATTATTTATTTACAATAACTATACATACACATAAAACAATATACTTACGTAAAACGTTTTGAAATGCCCTCTTTTTCGGCAGTCGGTTAACCAACCCCATGTTAGTCTGTATAATCCTGTGCCCATGGCTTTTTACGGGTCGCACCGTGTATTGATCGCAACTTGAGATGGTATCTAGGTTAGAGGCTCCGATTACAAGTGTTATTGTTTGTTTTCAAATTCAATTGTTGTGGTCAGGCGTGACCCTACCTATATCTATCTTCAATATATATAAAACTTAAAGGTGACTGACTGATTGACTGACTGACTAACTGATATAGTGATCTATCAACGCACAGCCCAAACCACTGGACGGATTGGGCTGAAATTTGGAATGAAGGTAGATATGTTATGACGTAGGCATCCCGCTAAGAAAGGATTTTCGGAAATGCCACTTTTAATGGGGTGAAATAGGGGATGTAAGTCTTACTTCTTAATGCGAGCGAAGCCGCGAGCACCCACTAGTTTATATATATAATAAAGCTAAATAGGGAAGATAGTCAGAACATAAAAGATATTTAAAAAAAAATGTTTGAAGATACTTCGAATTGATAGCATTACACGTTCCAACAATTTCTAGAAACAGACAATAGAATAGAATCATGATTTTTGGTATGTAGGTAGTTTGAGGTCTTAGGAGTGTCATAGGCTACTTTTTATCCTGAAATAATGCGAGCGAAGCCGCGGGCGCCAACTAGTTTGTTATAAACCCAGAGTTGCTGAATGTCTGTGTGACATGTAATTCAGTTCATCAACAGTTTTACAAGTGATAAATGCATAATAGGATAGCGATCCGTTTTAATGTGTTGTTGTGTATGATTTTGTTTAATTGTTTTATTAAACTATTAAGTAGCTGTGCCTGCGACTTCGTCCGCGTGGAATAGTTATTTTGGGTAACCTCTTCAGCTTTATAAATTATAGCTGTTACCCACGACTTGAACCGTTTTCGCAGTGCACGCAACGGAAGCCCTCAAAGATGAATAATTTTCCCCGTTTTTTCCACATTTTCCATTGTTTCTTCGCTCCTATTAGTTGCAGCGTGATGTTATATAGCCTAAAACCTTCCTCGATAAATGGTTTATTCAACACAAAAAGAATTTTTCAATTCGCATTAGTAGTTCCTGAGATTAGCGCGTTCAAACAAACAAACTCTTCAGCTTTATAATATTAGTATGGTATAGATTACAAATGTTTTCAAAGTTTATGGTTAATTTCATAACTCGCAGAAACTTAATTTAATCGACTTAATTCAAATAAGATTCAATACAAGTCATTTATTTATGCACTTATGAGTAGGTACATACACATACAGATGTTCTATGTATGTATGTTTACGAAAAATCTAGACATCGCGCCGCCACGCATGTCTTGTTTTGAAATTCTTGAAAGGTTGGCGCCCATATAATGGCCGTGAAAAATTGCAGCTGAAAAAGACAATGCCTATTGAAAGAGACAATGAACAAATTCAGCGGAGATTTATGTAACATTAACTGTAAATTATTTTTATTTTGCAAAGAGTTTGGCGATTAATCGGACGTTGATATTGAATGTACAGGGTATATTGTGTATGTATATACAGGGACTGGTAAATTAAGTATATACCTAATTGAAATGATTAATACTTCAACTTTTCAGTATTGACATAGTTACTAGCAGAAACATACAGGTTATATACGAAAAAAACTAACTAATATTTACATATAATTCACAAGTATATACAAAAAAGACTTACACATACAGAAAAACTCACAAAGTATAGTCTATATGTACCAATCTTTCTTACTTCTTCAAAGATGATATATCATCCCACTATGTTCTTTAATTTTAATTTAATATTAATAATAATATTAAATTAAAATTTTCAACAACATATTTGTTTTATTATAAGATTAAAAACCAGTGTAGATTGAGGGATAAATTTTGTCTGAAATTGTTGCTATCCAAAGAATTAAATGCATTTTTTACATAATAATATTTATTAGTACAAAAAGTTTTTGCTCTAAACCTTACTAAACATTAGCAAATCATGCAACTACAAAATTTTGAAAAAAATAATGAAATCTTTATCTAGACATTACGAGGTCTAGTTGAACACAAACTATTTGTTACCACCTCTCTCTCTCTCTCTCTCTCTCTTCAGTAGTATTTCCTCATGTCTGAGGGTCGTGACTCCCCAGCAGATTAATTCGCCCAGGTCCTTCCATGTTTTTAGATAAAGCTAGATGCATCAGTGTTTCTAAGAATACATATACACTCACACATAGGTATTATTAGTGTGTATTTGTGTGTGTGTGTGTGTGTGAGTGTGAGAGGAAACCGCGTACAATGTTAAATCATTACTCATTTGCCTATGAATTGTCTATGAGTGTTCATTTCATAGTCTTTGGTATAAATTACACGATAGATCAGTTCTTTGCCTAAGTACTTCAAAAAACTTACATTCTATAAGTTTTTTGAAGTACTTAGGCAAAGAACTGTTATAAGTAAATGGATAATAGGTAAATAGGCAACAACACATTTATGTGAAAGTTTTGAACAACATCGTTGCAAGTAAATAAAGAGCCTGGAATAGTAATTTCTAATCTAAATGATTAAATACAATCTAAATACATAGTTAAGATAGATAGGCTCACGTATACATACATAATCAACTTAATGTTATTAACCAAAAACCTGACTTGGCCTAACGATTGCCGTCCTATGACAAATCATCCGACCTACCGAAACACCCAGAATGGAATGCACTATATAAACTTATGTAATATACCACACAGATATTTAGTACACATGATACAAGCGTTAGTTTAGTATGGGGCTAGATGGCGCTGTGTGATATGTCTTTAAATATTTATTTACTTACTAGCTGTCCCGGCAGACTTCGTACTGCGACCTAAATTTTTTTTTTCCCCTTTTAAACCTTCCCTAGACTTCCACGAACATCAACAAAAAAAAAATAAAATAAATATTAAATTACTTAAAAAAATCAATTCTTACTTCACTATTTTGCGCTAATTTGCGATTAGGTTTACACCTTTGAACTTGGCTTGAACCCGAAACCCTGTTTTTGGACCTTTTACACAACACATTAACTCTTTTCAATGAGCTGTAAAATGGTTTGTTGACTCGTTGTTTTGTGTTACAGCTCTTAAGTGTAGGTAAATAGTAGCAGAGAAGTGTTTCAAATTAGTATAAGTTTGAAAAGAAAAAATCTATGTATACGAGTAAGAACAACATATTTTTAATTACTTACTGCTTGACGTATGAGTAAGTAAAAGTAATATATTGTTAAAGTAATATTCTGGTCGCTTTTTTTGCTTCTTACCGTACGAGAGTGCTTTAATATCGATAGTTTTCAATCCGCCTTAGAAGCCTCTGACATATACCAACCATCTACTTTTACCTACTTTTAAAACATAATATAAAATACAAAATTATGATTGTAGAATAACGAATATGACGAGACACAATATGATTTTTGACTATTGTGACGTTTAATTCTTCAATTGGACAATAAATGAGTTATCTCAAACACTCAACATACTTTTGTTCCAGCTAAAATTACAAACTACACCTACATTATATGACCCATTCTTTCAGAGAGTTCTAAATATTTCGCTTCACGTAAACGAAGATCGACATAGATCTTGATTCTTGAACCTCTCTGTTCTGAGAAGTAATTTTTGTGTTGGCACATTGCGCGTCCGGAGTTTTAAAAGGATGTCTGGACCAAGGCATATGAGGTAGCGGGTCGCTAGCGCTCTTGAAATTGGCGATTTTATGTGAATATTTAAGATGCAGTCACTCGTACGCTATTTCCATACAAACTGTTGTATATTTCAACTCAAAACTAAGAAGATAGCCTGATGGTTTATATCTCAAATTGTTAGTATCAAAACAAAGATCTTTCTTCTAGAAAAGCATAATAGGTATAATAGGTTTTGTAGTTTTTAAGTTTTTCAAAAAATATGATTAATACGAAATGTTTTTTCGTTAAATCTTCAAAACTACAAAACCTATGCGTTTAGTTTTCTAGATTTTTTTGTACTTAACATATATGTAATTTTATTTTCTGCATATGAATGTGTGTGTAAGTATAACTTTTTCTAAAAATCTAAATCGATAATCTTTTAACCAAAAGCAAAGTCATCCAATTTTTTCGTAGTTAGAATAGAAATGAGAAAATTTTATTAAACTAGAACTAAGGAAATTTTATATGACCTCGACATTCCTACCCGCTTCCGCTGCCTCCTATACCCCACCCCACGCCCCTCGGTCGGTGGCCGGCCTAGTTTCGAGCTAGGAATAGCCCCGCCCGACCACTCCAGCTAAGTATGAGTACTCGCCAAAGGACACGACTTTCCACATTATGGATGCATGCACTCGCCCTTTCAAGCGGACCTTTGAAATAATAACAAACAACTTGCACCTTAACACGTGGAAATAGAGTTCATATTCGCATCGCCCTTTTTGCCCAATTTGTCGGTTCCTTGCAGACCTTTGTAACTATACTGACTATACCAAAGGAGTTGCAATCTAACACGTAGCTATAGAGTTCATTTTTGCATCGCAATTTTTGCCCAATTTGCCAGTTCCTTGCAGTCCTTTGAAAGTGACGGAAAGAACATGAATCTTAGTATTGCGTGATAGAGTTTAGTTTTGCATCTTTATTTTTGCGCAATTATTTGTTCCTTCCAGAGCAACTTTAAAAGTCTTATACAAACAAACACTTTAGTACGTGGTGATAGAGTGCAGTTTTGCATAGCTATAAGTCTTAGTATCTATATGCCTAAATTGACAGTTCTTGGACCTTTAATAACTGCAGCAAAAGCCTTGCATCTTAGTTCTATGCAATAGAGATCACTTTTGCACCGTTTTTTACGTCTAAAAGTTTAGGTCAGACCTTAGACTCTATCAAAGTATGTTAACCTTAACACGTTAGGATAGAGTTCAATTCTGCATAGTTTTTTTGTACACTACCAAAGTATTCTTCACGTATATAGTATGGGTGTCAAAGGCATATGCCTTAAAGCACTAGCAATAAAGATCACTTTTGTTCGACACATGTCCTAGGTTCTAAGCTGAATGATAGTGGTATGGTAGTACTATAGAATCTACAAGTGTATGTAGGTATACTCGTATATGTGTATGTATGTGGTGCTTAAGGATTTCTGAAGAAAGTCTGTGAAAGCGGTTTTTCAAAGGAAGCATCCTTTTCAGGGCTTTTAGTGCCCTTTACTTGTATTACGAGAGTTTTTGGTAGCTGATGATTAGGTTTCTAGGAAATAGGAAATAATTACAAACCATTTTTTTTCGCTAAATAGGCTAACGTTTGACTATAGCCTGCCTGATGTTAAGCACCATTATAGTCTAAGATGTAGCACGCTTGCCTAGAAGAAACCTATTTACTCTAGATTTGAAGACCCCTGGGTTTTATAACACAATAGTTCATCATCATCATCAGTGCCTTTATCGGCCACTGCTGAGCATATGGCTCACTTCTTGTACGGAATTCATCCCGGTCCTGTATAGTTACAATGTATAAGATTGGCCCGTTTCCCAAATTGGGTAAACAATATACTTACCTATATTTAAATGTTTTAATTTTCAACAAAACAAAGTAGAAGAAATTTATTCAATAATAATAACCAATATATTACACATATACACTAAACTAAAAAAGAGTATGTACATTTAATCTAAATTTAGAACATCCACATGTGGTATGGAGCCAAGAACGCTGGCTGCATTCCCACGCTGGATTGCTATAGAAATCCTTTGCGCAAGGAACCAGCCAGCGCGGCGTTCTTGTCTCTAGTGATGCCAATATATGATATACCTATTCTGATATAAGGTTAAAATTAATATTATTTTAAGATAAAGAAACATATTTATTGGATTATTGCCAAATTTTCCAGACTGCGTGTTTTTCCCTCCATGTGTTTGATATTAATCCTGTTTAATAAATATATTTTTTATGACGATTTTGATTTCGTTCTTGTTATTACGAAAGTGATTAAATATCTATAAAAGTTCTATACTTGACAATAACACATGACGACGACATAATCTATACTAATATTATAAAGCTGAAGAGTTTGTTTGTTTGTTTGTTTGAACGCGCTAATCTCAGGAACTACTGGTGCGAATTGAAAAATTCTTTTTGTGTTGGATAGCCCAGTTATCGAGGAAGGCTTTAGGCTATATAACATCACGCTGCAACTAATAGGAGCGAAGAAACAATGGAAAATGTGGGAAAAACGGTGAAAATTAGTCATCTTTGAAGGCTTCCGTTGCGTGCGCTGCGAAAAAGGTTCAAGATAATGAAAGAATTAGTGCCCAAAATAACTATTCCACGCGGACAAAGTCGCAGGCACAGCTAGTATTAGATAAAAAAAACTCGTAAAATAATTTGAAAATGAATTATTATTGTAAATTGTGACCAATGTCTGAAATAAATGATTTTGAATTTTTTGAATTTGAATACAACATAAAAACTTGGTTGTTCAACACCAGACTTTGCCACTCATAAAACATGGAAACTTGGTTGCTAGACAAAGGCTAAAATAGAAAGTGCAGCGCCTAGCAATGGCGATGCAACCGATGCATGGCAACTATGGTAGGGCCTTGAGTTAGATACCTAGTGCAAATGCACTTTCACTGGGTGCATAAATTTGCATTAGTACCACTAGTATGTATAATACAGAAAATGTGTCTTTGTTCACGATAATTTACACTAGTATGTAATCCATGAAGCGAGTGTGGCTCAGCGGTTCCAGTGTCTGCTTTTCATCCAGACGCACACTGGTTCGAACCCAACTCTACACCAATGACTTGTATTTTCAAGTTATGTGTGGATTTGCACTCGCTTAGCGGTGAAAGAAAACAGAAACCGACATGTTTGAGACCACAATATCCGAGGACATGTGTCTTCCGTGGATGGACCTGGGCGCCCACCAAGATGTATCTGCCCAAGAAAACTCCCCTAATGAAATAATTTTGCGGGGAGTCACGTCACGACCCTCAGTCATGAGGAAATACGACTCACAGACAGAGAAAGAGACCACTAGTATATAGAACCTTCGACTTTTTCACGATAATTTACTGGCACGAATACACGGTACGGTACGAATACAGTAACTGCCCTGTTAGCTTAGTTGGTAGTGGCTCTGCCTTCTAATCTAGGAGTGCGAGTTCGAGGCCCGCATAACACAAGTAATAACGAATTTAAAATTTGTAATTATTTGCGTTGAATCTGGTCGTTTCTATGTATAATAAGTATGTCATATCATGTATTATATCCGTTATCTAGTACCCACGATACAATTGTAAGATTAGTATGGGGCTAGAAGGCGCTGTGTGATATGTCCCGAAATATTACATTGAACATACATTTATTTCACGTTGAATAGTTTAGTATAGGAATCCTGTGACTTATTTCGCGTTAAAAACTAAAAGTTTACTATATTCATGTTCATCGTCTAGATCGTTTTAATTTATCTATAACATAACATCCTACAAGAAGTATTATATATTTATATTTATGATTTTAATAAATATTTCTTTCTTTCTTTCTTTCTTAGTAATACATAAAATAGTCTACATATTATGTCAGCATCTCTTCAAATCATACTGAAAATCAAGTTTTGTTTGACAAATCGATTTTGATGTTATACCATCAAATTTGACAAACAAAGCTTGATTTTAAGTTAGTTGTAAAGTACCCCAAGTCTGCAAAACACATGATTTTTTAGATAAATTTTCATATATATAGCAAATTGCTTATATATTGAGTTTTTTTATAACAAAACATGAGAAATTAAGTGCTTTTGTAATAAGCTAGATAAAGAACTTCTAAGATTAAAACCAACAGAAAACTATGAAGGAAATACAAATTATCGAGAATCCTGGAAAATATAAGAATGAATGCGTATTCATGCACTTTCACTGCTAGTACCTACATAATATGACTGGCCTGATAGCTTAGTTGGTAGTGGCTCTGCCTTCTAATCTAGGAGTTGCGGGTTCGATTCCCGCTTGACACAAATATTTATGAAATTTAAAAAAAAAAATTGCTTGTGTTGAGTCTGGTAGTTTGTATGTATAGTTATAATAAGTATGTATTTACAAAAGAAAAGTATATAAGTATTATATCCGTTATCTAGTACCCACGACACAAGCGTTTGCTTAGTGTGGGGCTAGATGGCGCTGTGTGCAATGTCCCTAAAAATTTATTTCTTTTTATTTTATTTATTTTTATATACACTAAACTAAAAAAGAGTATGTACATTTAATCTAAATTTAGAACATCCACATGTGGTATGGAGCCAAGAACGCTGGCTGCATTCCCACGCTGGATTGCTATAGAAATCCTTTGCGCAAGGAACCAGCCAGCGTTCTTGTCTCTAGTGATGCCAATATATGATATACCTATTCTGATATAAGGTTAAAATTAATATTATTATTTATTTATTATTATTATTTAATATGTTTACATATGTATGTATGTACATAGTTGCTAATATTTAGTAACTACAAGTGAAATATGGGGCAGAGCGTTGGACTTGCTATCTGGCGTATTTTGTACTAGAATACAGAGTTAGATCCAAAAACAAAATGCTATAGCTAAGTAAAAATTTCAATTATTAGTATGAGGGATTTGCTCTATTTTTTTGTTTCTTTCTTTCGTTTAGCCCTCAAAAAAAATGTCGAACATAACGGCAATATGTACAAATATGTAAAGTGACTACATATTCGTACATGTTGCCGTTGTAATGTAATTATATTTACATTTTAGTACAGGGAAAACAGATACATGCATATTTTAATGTTCAAATTTTGTTGATTCCCGTAACTTATTGAAATCGATATTCATGACAAAAACGTATCGTTCTGTAAAAACAACCAACGTAATAAATTATTTGCATTGCATTGCTTATTTCTCATATATTTGATCCAACTTAAATCACAATAAAGATGCTATGTGACGTATGCTATGTGTTAACGCTGTACATAAAAATAATTAAAAAAAATGTTTTATCTTTATTAACTCTTTTATTATCAAAAATCAGTAAATACATTCTACATAAGTCTGTAGTATTGTATATTTTGTGTCATCTTATCGCAAAATCCTTCGCCGGTTCGGAAACTAGTCTAAAAACAGAGTCACGGTCGGTTGTCGATCTCCTAATTTTTTTTTTTTTTTTACTAGAAATGGGTTGCACTTGACCGTAATTCGCCTGATGGTAAGCAATCATTACGGTCTAGGATGATACGTGCTTACCCAGTAAGATCCGATTCACTCTCGCTTTGAAGATGGTCACTACGCTATAGTTGACAGTACAAGAAGCTGTGTTTCCTGCGAACTACAATCCAGGAAACGTGGCCATTGCTGTCGTAAATCAGAAGTGGAAGAGGCCTAAAAGGTCCTATGACACTTGACACACGGGTGCATTAAAAAAAAAGAAAGCATGAGTGGCTTCGGCGAGTTCCCACCGGAGTACCCGGAGCCCTAGTTATTCTTTTTCTTTTTTAATGAGAATGGCCACCAGGGGGGTTTTATTGTGGTCGGATATCTTGCTGAAATCTAGAGCTAACAGTTATCTTCTAGGTAAGCGTGTTACAGCCTAGGCTGCAGCAATGCTTAACATCAGGCAGGCTGTAGTCAAACGTAAACCTATCCCACGTAAAAAAAAGTTATCAAAACTGGCATCGAATATACTTTGAAGCAGAATTTGATGGTAACTTCACTACATAGAGTATAGCAAAGTCGCTTCCTGCGTCTGTCCCTATGTCTGTGGGTATGCTTAGATCTTTAAAACTTCATAAGTGATTTTGATTCAGTTTTATTTAATAGATAGAGTAATTCAATAAGAAGGTTTATATGTATTATCATACACGTGCAAAGCCGCGGGTAAAAGCAAGTAAAGAAATAAAGCACCCGTAGCTTAGCTAGCGGAAGTGTTTGCTCAAAATTGATAGCCAAATTAAGATGCCTAAACTGAAAGAATGAAACGGAACTGGCTCTTGAATGAGGCTTCCAAAACACTCTGCGCTTGGCAAGTTGTACATTTGAGGGTAGGAATCCAGGGAGAGACCAAAAAACCTTCTTCGTGGTGAAATACCTGTTTGTTCAATGTTTTAATATCATATTCATTTATTTTCGTAAAGCCTATTTACACGTCCAATAATAAATATTAACATATCATCATCATCATCTTCAGCCCTTGTCCCACTGCTGGGTATAGGCCTCCTCCCCTAGGTGCCATTGGTGTCGGTCTTGCGCCGTTCTTGTCCAAAGCTAAACAAATGTCCACGTGGTCAGTCTTTGGATTGGTTACCAAAACTTACATTCCATTCGGGTGCTTCCATGGTCGGAAGACAAATTAAACTGTAGGCCAATAGAAGTGAGTCTCAATGTAAAAACGCACAACTTCCGGTAAATTCTTTCAATCTTCTGCCGTCATTATAATACTCGTATATGAGGCAGCGATTTTTCTGTATTTAAGATAATAATCGAATATGCTTCTATCAGTCAGTCAGTCAGTCAGTAAGTCAGTAAGAAAAATGTGTCAGTATGAAAAAATATGCTAAGTTTTGTGTCATCTTATCGCGAAATCCTTGATAGGCTCGGAACTAGTCCAAAAACCGAGTCACGGTCGGTTGTCGATCTCCTAATTTGATGGTCACTTCGCTATCGGACCGTTTGGTGCTGCCTTGAGATATAAATAATAAATAAATAATAAATATTTCGGGACATTGCACACAGCGCCATCTAGCCCCACACTAAGCAAACGCTTGTGTCGTGGGTACTAGATAACGGATATAATACTTATATACTTTTCTTTTGTAAATACATACTTATTATACATACAAACAACCAGACTCAACACAAGAAATTATATTATTTTTTTTAAATGCATAAATACTTGTGTCAGGCGGGAATCGAACCCGCAACCCCTAGATTAGAAGGCAGAGCCACTACCAACTAAGCTAACAGACCAGTCAAAAATAAAAATAATAATATAAAGCGATCGTATGTTGTTAATTTATAATAGATATTGTTCTCGTATGCTATCTTGTTTGTTTTATTAGAGTTAGAGTGAGATGAGAAAACATACAAAATATATTTGCACTCGCTTAGCGGGAAAGGAAAACATCGTGAGGAAACCGACATGTTTGAGGACCACAAAATCCGAGGACGGGTGTCTTCCGTGGAAGGACGGCGCCCACCACCGATGTATCTGCTCAAGAGAACTCTCTTAACGAATTTATTCTTCGGAGGGGGTCACGAACCTCAGTCATGAGGAAATACGACTCAAGAGAGTGATTTGTGGCACATCTACTGTTGCTACACATCTTGTCAATTGAAAGCCAGACCAAAACCAATTTAAAGAGTTATTCTAACCTATTCCCTATGTACTAAATAAACTTCCCAAAAATACTGGTCACTGTTACAAGTTCGTTCACATCTTTACACTGGTATAAAAACCGAGCAAGTTCGCGTTCCACTTACTGACGTGTGTAAACACGCCATAATTTTACATGGTAGGGAGTTAATTGGTCAGCAGAGTTAATTGTACGCTATTTAATCACTATTCTGATCAGCAGATTTTGAATGGCAAGGATAGAAATCGAACGCTTATTATTAGAGTGACGTTGTTTATCAAGTATTCAAAATTTAAAAAAAACATGAGGCAGACCACCAGCCCGATGGTCGGATGACATTTCTAAGCAAGTAGGTAGGAGATGGATCAGACAGGCTGGAGACCGTACTATGTGGCATGTTGGAGAGGAGGCCTATACTCAGCAGTAGGCGAACACGGGCTGACATGATGATGATGATGATTCAGGAATAAAAACATAAGAAGAACATTACAGTAAGTGATACTTGAAATGAAAACCGAAATTATAGTTATACACTAGCAACATTTTTTTAATGTATTGATATATGCGAACCCTGATTCTACCTTCAATACTAATTCTATATTGCAAATTTTGTTTTTACTTTTTTAAGAATTTTATTAATATTACAAGTAACCTAAATTAACATAAGCGTAGTATGGAATGGGATATAAATTTCTTGAAATAACCAAGCTTACCAAAAATTGGTTTATAAATAGAACTACTTTCAGCTGACCGAATAATTACACGTCACATTTGAGATTCGCCAACATTTTGGTGACCTAATTTATTAGAATCGTACTTTTTATTTCTACACTTTTATTTTAGTTCGGGTGAATGTCAGGTTTAAATGAGCAATCAAATTATGAGGACGAATACTGCGGTTTCTTTTAAGTAGATGGTAGTAGCTATGTAGGACTAATTGACTACAAAAAATAAATCACACGCATCTTTGTTTATCATGTACTTCATTTCTTCAAATAAGGAGGTAGGTAAGGTAATTTAAACTATTTTACAATAAAACTTTAATCAATAAAACATAATAAAAGTGAAGAAAATATGTAAATCGTGATGTATTTTGTCTTCTAAAATGCGAGCTAAGAAGAAAAATTTCTAGGAAACTATAAGCGATATGTCATAAATATTTTTGTTTGAATTACATTTTCAAATTTCATCCGAATAGGGTCATCTTTTTGAATTTCTGAAAATCCAATAGAACTATAGTATATACCTATTGGTATTCATTTACTTTAGCTCAGTAATTGATTTTTCTTCTTCTTATCGAATGGAGTGGCCAACTCTGGTGGCCCTAAGGACCTCTGCCATGGCTTTACGACTGCCATACTAGACAAACAGCCGGGACCTGCAAGCTATAGCATCTTGTTACCACTTGAGCTGGTACAAATATAGATGCACTTTGCACTTTCTGATACTAAAATCAATAACGCGTTTCAACTAGGCGGTTACTTGTTAAGCTAGAAAGTTAAGCTGATTTTATATACAATTGTAGTTTCAGTAGTGGCGTTGGTGGCTTTGGGAGAGGCCTATGTCCTGAAGTGGACGACTGTAGGATGATGATGATGAAGATGAGTTTAAAAAAAAGCTATACATAATAAATGTATTGTAATGTACTGTACGTAATGTAGAAGTCATAGTTGCAGTTCGTGGATCATAGACGTAACTTATAACTTTTGTAAATGTTTAATTTACATGTAATATTTTAATTACATGTAATTTGTGTTTATATTAATCTAGTTTAAGTCCTCATAAATAAATAATTGTAAATATCTGTAGCATTTTAAGAACGTTATATTCCTCTAGTAATCTTTAAGAATAAGATTTTAGATTGAAAAAAAAGTCTATTTTTACATGCATTTTCTTACTAAACCAAAGTCATGAATTTAATTAAATCTATGTGTTAAAAGGATTTCCACAAATTCCTCCTACAAAGTGCATGTCACACAAGAAGCACCGAGTTGCCGCGAGAGGGCGCCGCTGCGCTGCTGTAACCTACATCCCGGTCAACACTCCGCACACTCGTTACAGGGACGTTGCTGCGTTTGAACGGGACAGTCCACTGGAAGAATCACTTGAACAACTCTAACATAGTAAGTATGACTAGATTAGAGGGTCAATTTGAAAGCCCGGTTGTTGTCTTTTTGCAAGGTTTTGTGAACTTTTGTGTCTAGCTCCATATAAATTGCAAAAACAAGCATTTTAATGAAAGTTATTGGGTCATGGTTTTATTGATTTGAAGCTTGATAAAACCGTCAAAAATGGGAAAAATATGACGATAAAATGATTATAATGAAATTTTGAACACAGTTACTTTGGCTGACAAGTGGATTCTTTATTACTTACCATTTAAGAAGATGCTTCTATTATTGCGTCTTGTAAACAAATGCAATTACTTACCTGAAAAGAAAATAAAAGATTATATTAAACATGTTAAAGAAAACACCACATAAACAAATATTCATCCACCATAACCGTGCTAATGGCCTCAAAAGTGTCAATTCCATGGATCTTATATTTATACAGTTGTATTGAAGTCATATTGTTTCGATGACCTATAAATTTGTATGAGTGTGTCATTATGCAAACAAATGGTTATTTCCTGGTGTTGCAAATAACATTATTAGTTTTTTGCACATGACAAGTATATTTTTGATTAGCAGGTCACCTGAAGCGACATCTGTACAAGAGATTTTGTAGTTAAAGGTAAGTAGCTAAAAAAATATGAAGATAATGGGTACCTGTACTGAATTTTCGAAATTTTTAAGTTTAGTAAAGTGTAGATAGTCTTTGCTAATACACCCTCCAAAATAATAATTCTACTAGTGAATACTTAGATTATCCCGATTAGAAAACAGCTGAACCAAATGAAGCATCATTCAGGTTTAACAAATAGTTTGTAACGACTCGCAAGGGTTCGTCATGTGTTTAAGCTAGTGTATTTCTCTGATATGAACAAAATCGGTTCCAAATAACTAAACCATTCAAGTAACAATTCCAGTAGCTCGCCCACCAACTGCCCCAGTTCCAACGCACTAACGCCAGCATTAGATGCGACTAGACAAGGCCACAGCTATCACTGAAATGTGGAGAGAGAAAGAGACAGACAGTGTTTATTGCACACACTTCTAGTGCAATTCACGCACACATGTGCAAGTTTTCTATTTCTATGATTAGTAGAGTTGAGTGGTGTTTGAAGAAAATAGTTTGTAAAGTACATAGTGAAATGGTTGTATGAATAAAATCATAGAGTATATATAGAGTAGCCATCTTAAGTACCGATCAAAGTATTATTATATGTTCGGCATCTTAAGATAGGTAAAGCTCAAATTATATTTCGGGACTCTGTGAACTTGGCACCCGACTTTTGAAATGTAGTTTTTTTTTGCTTTTTTGTTGTTTTTTTTTTCAAATTTTTTTGGAATGTATGATGATATTTGATATCCGATATGGATTTTAGGTTTATAAATAAAATATATATAAAGACATTTATTTCAGGCTATATATTCTATCTGACATCAGGCTATAATATATATTCAGGCTATATGTGTCTATCTTATTTTACTCTTATTGGTTAATTTATTAAATACTGTGGCGTTTTTAACTTGCTCTGAATATGTTACAATCTCTGCAAACTACAAATTATAAGTATTTATTAATAAGTCAGAAAACCATTACGTAATGGAAAAGTTACAAGTATGTGTCTTCTTTAAACTTGAATTCATGCACCGTGGAAGGACCTGGGCACCCATCTGTTCAAGAGAACTCCTCTAACGAATTAATTCTGCGGGGGAGACACGACCCTCAGTCATGAGGAAATACGACCCAAAGAGAGAGACGCTTGAATTAAAAATGTAAATCAATTATTTTCGTCAGCAAAAGCATAATAATATTATTCGGCTTTAAAACTAGGTGACAAGTGCTCCGAATATTTACATTGGTGGCGCAATATGCTGATAGCATGATGTTATAAAATTATTACTTTAAAATTAATGATTTGGTCAGCAAGATTTTAAACAGGATGCAAGGCCAGTTAATACACTAAGCTTAAGTTCATATTTTCATATGTTATGTAAATTTCTGTAATTTGCTGGTGTTTTTAATAAAGTGTTTCTTTTTTTAAAATTAAATCTACTGAAAATAGCGTGGATTTCTTTAAAACAACTGATAAAAAGGATAAGTTACTTATTCAATCTTTAATGTCAGAAGAGAGAGAGCTCTCTCTCTTGAGAGTGAGAGAGAAGAGATGAAATCAGGGAATCAACCTAAATTAATTTAATTTAATAATTGCAATGATTTAAAATATTGACATTTCTATAATTTTCCTTTTAAAGTAATTTGAGCAGACAGTCGATATACTCGTAAAACATAATGTTGTTATTCAACCCTGATATATAATAGTTCAATCAATCAGTCATACTCAAAATTTCAAAAAATATTTCGTGATATAAACGATTCCAACACCCATAAAATCATAATCTAGCTCCAATTTATTCATAAAATGCTATTTAAGTCCGGTTCTATATTGTTTTTAGCATGTCTGTTAAGGTATCTGCTATGTTGTTTTTTGTACGCCACAGACTTTTACTTTTTTCTTTCCTAGCGATCTTTACTAAGGTTACTTGGAAGAGATTGCTCTACGCGATAAAGCCGCCCAATGTACCAAGGTTAAGTAATATTTTTGTAAATTGTTTTGTATATCTGTGCTTTCTGGAGTACAATAAAGTCATATTGATTGATTGATCATATTTCATCAACTTCAAATTTACACCATATCTTTATTTGCTAATTAAAAAATTAACTTAGCTAAATTAATAAATATTACGGGAAATTGCACACAGCGCCATCTAACCCACACTAAGCAAACACTTGTGTCGTGGGTACTAGATAACGGATATAATACTTATATACTTTTCTTTTGTAAATTCATACAAACGACCATAAAAGCTGACCCTTATTTTTGCTGACCGATTAATTTTTCGGGATTATTATAACAATTCGAAGTATTGAGGGTACTTGAGTTCAGGCCGGGTTCTAGGCCACCGCTGTCGCAAGCAACAAGTTCGACTTATCTACACACTATCTGATAGGTGTTTTGGTTATCAAGTGGGAATGTACAGGATGATTGGTTTAATGTAGACAATATGCGTTGAGTTCGTGTCAAAATTGCTAAAAATATAAGGAGATGATATGTGTAAAAAATATCATATTATATTACTGATGTTTTAATGTAAATATATGAAGTCTTGAGATCACTTCCTCAATAGTAAATTTTATAATTAAGAATGGAAGGAGCGGAACATTCTGTCCCATAAAAATTTCAGATAATTCGTTACATTATTTTACAATACCAAATACATATATACTTAATGTCAATGTTCATCACTTAACATAATACATTTAATAAATTTTATTTCAAGTGTATAACATTTTTTAACGACGAAGTAAAATTATAAGTAACAATTTAACCATAGCTTAAGTTTTATTTCTAATCTCAATAAGCATTTTTTGAACTGAACTTGAAATCCCTAGTTTTGGAAAGAGTCAGTTATAAGAAACTGCCTAAACAAATTGTGAATGCACAGGCAACTATGCAGCCTACTTAAAAAAAAATAAAAGAAACCTACCACCAAGCACTGTTAAAAAGGATCACCCTATATCTACATATCCGTACCAACTCACCCAGTTTTTTCAGCGATATCTCGTAACCTCTTTACTGTGTATCGACCTAGACAGCTTTTACCTCCTTTGTTAAACATCTTTTTGACTATAGACAAAGAAAATCAACTCTTTCGACCGCTTACGTCAAACTTTGAGCTAATTTTGTTGTTTGTGGCTAAAACGATCGGGTTTCGTATAGTATTTTGCTATTTTAGGTTTGTGTAGGCATTCTTGTTGTTTTAGTTCTGTAACTTGAATTTGTTAGCCTACAACATAAAAATAAAGAGTTTTAGGTAAGTATAATATTTATTTATCTACTTTATTTATTTATTAAATGGTTAGATATGATGTCGACGTGGCTCTGTGATTATATCCCACCATTGCCAAATTTTGCACACAATTACCAAAGTTGAGCAATTCTCGACGCGGACAGTCCTTGGGTGGGTGACCATCTACCTATTTGGTCACATTCAATTTGAACTAACTTGTCACTGTAGAAAGAAGAAAGAAAAAAAACTGTACTGTGATAGTATTATTAGAACATGTCAGAGGCCCTTCGTGCAGTTTTAAACTGTTGAAAGTCGAAACTAAAATTGGCCACTTTCATACGCACTAAATAATAATTTAAAAAAATCAGGACACATCAAACAGCGCCATCTAGCCCCATTCTAAGCAAACGCTTGCATCATGAAAACGAAAAAATATAATACATTATATACTTTTCTTTTGTAAAAGTATACTTATTAAACAGAAACGGCCACACTCAACACAAGTACTTTCAATTTTTTATATTCATAATTGATTATGTTATGCGGGAATCGAACCCGCACCCCTAGATTAGAAGGCAGAGCCACTACCAACTAGGCTAACAGAGCAGTCGCAGTAAAGTAACTTATTTATTTACTTACACTCGACTTATTTATTTTGTAAATCTGCACTATGTTATGTATCATCATATTATGTGTTCCGTACACACAGTTCCCATGGAAATAAGGTTATCATGACAGATTGTTGTACCTGAAACTTGATAGCGCAGTTTCAGACGAAGAATTCTCAAAAATCTATCTATATATAATAGTATAATAAAGCTGAACATAGAAGATAATATTAGAAAAAAAAGTGTTTGGATTTACTTTAACTTTACTTTAAATCGATAATAAAACAAGTTTTATATAATTGGCTGTTTATTTAAACGCTCATCGCGCGAAAACGGCTGAACGGATCATCATGATTTTTGGTATGTATGTAGTATGAAGTCTTACGAGTGTCATTGGCTACTTTTTATTCTGAATTAATGCAAGCAAAGCCGCGGGCGTCCACTAGTTTAGTTATAATTTCACATGTTTTCTATGAAAACAACACAGTCGGCTATGGTCACACCGATGACTAAGTAATTATTCCCTGGCACGTTGCCAAGTCAGAATTTAGGACGAAATGAGACGGCGGCCGCTTTAGGCGTTGAAAGGTTGAGAGCATCGTTCGACGGTGAGTCGTGGCATGCGGTTTTGACACACATTTTTGAGACATACAGGTGGGAATACGAAAATTTACAGACATAGTAAAAAAAAATCGGGGCACCACCATATGAATTAAAATTTATATCAAGCATTCAAATGTTAACTAAACATAGTTTAAAACAATAAGCAGGTTATATTCATACGTTTAGTAATAATAAATTTTGTAAATAAAGAAACTTTTCACTGAAATCGATATCGAGTGAAACGTTACAAATACAAATACAAATACAAAAGCTTTTATTGGGCCAAAAACAATATTACATCTAGGTAACTACAATACATTATGTCTTAAGGATACAAAATGTTTTATTACCTGTGTTGTGTTTGCACCTTGCAGTAGGTCTCATAAGAGCCTATATCTGATAATAAGTTTTCATCAATTATTTCGAGTTTTACGAATATGTTTATATATATTATCTATTTATGTTGTCTGATAGAAAGTAATTCTTTGTAAATTTCGTAGCTCTAAATAGAGCTATCACTAAATTGATTCCTAGCAATTAAATTGATTAGTAGGTGATAACAAAAAATCTGGAAAAACCGACACTCCTACGATAATTTTGTAATTTAACTTTGCTGATTCAAAACAATCCCTTTATTTCGAGCATAATTTATACTGTTCGGTCGTAACCTTTTGGCGCGACCACTATTGCCATCTGTTATCGGGGCGTGGAACTGATTAAATTGGCTACTCGCCGCTAGATGGCGCGATCGAATTTACTTTATTTGTAATACGTCTTGATTGTTATTATTTTATATCATGTATTTTGTGGTATTTTGATTCAACAAAAAAATATGAAATTAAATAAAATTATGAAGCTTATTGCATGTCAGGATGATTTACAAATTTCACTCATTGTAATCAAAAGACTGATATATAAGTCTTTTAAGAAATTTTATTAAATTAAAAAGTGTTTTGTTTGTGAGATATTTGACATCAAGCCACCGTTTTATCGTCTACTATGCACCACTTGTAATTTCTCCATACGTATCACATTTCCGTAGATAGTATCTACGCATACGTAGTACGATGCTACGAGAAATGTAGACATCTACGAAGTCTCATTCTCCTTTCACTTTCCTCTATAATCACATAAAAATAACGGTAAGAACAATTTATCGTTAGTTCTCACTTTTATAAATAAATCAACGATCAATTAATAGATTTCTGTTATTTTTTTAGTTATTCGTAGCTGAGACACAGTATTCACATGCGATTACCAAGGTTGAGCAGCTGCCGACGCAGTCAGTCCTTGGATGGGTGACCACTAAGAGATAGCCTATTAGGGAACTTCCGTGCGTCTGCTGACACTTGAAATTGTAGATTCTAGCTGTACGTCATTGTAAACTGTGTATGAAAAATGGTAAAATAATAAAGTTTGCATCAACAGTTTGCTTTGTGAAAACATACAATATGTACCTAATTTAACTTAGACTATGATACTTAAGAACAATCTATATTACCTAGAAATCGTTACAGACAGCAACTTAACTTTGCATTCTCCTTTTGCTCGGTCAACAACATGTTTTCCTTTGAACAAAACTGTGTAGGTTTTAAAACACCTACGTTCAGCAAATACAAAGAAATGCGCTTTAAAAATTTCTAGGTACATTTTCTGAGTAGGCGTAAGTCTAACAAAAGAAAATGGAGTTTGCGTTATGCTTGTTAATTTTTTTGTGCATCATTGCTAAGTAGGCAGATGTATAGAGAGATATTTATTTTAATGTGAACAAAAGAACAAATGCACAACATAAAGCCAATTTATTCTAGTACTCGTAAAACAAGGTAGATAGATAGACAGATAGAAAGAAAATTATTTATTGCAGCACACGAAATTAAAAACGAAAGAAAAATACTTATTAAAAAAAATACTTTACAATGATTACCCTGGACCAAGAATCCAACAATTATTAACGCTAAATATCATCATCGCATCGTTTACAACTTTACCGGCAATACGCTACGAAACAAAAGTTTTTTTTGACAATAAGATTGATAAATAAATACAGATACTAACCGTCAATCTCCGTTACAAAACTTTTGACAACAGAGGTCGCTAATCTTCTCGTAATATCTGTCTATCATAACATGTATTTACTTTATTTACAATAATAAAATATAAAAACAAGGGAAGAAAAACTAAACATACTACTTCTAACTAATACATAAATAAGGGGCACATAGAAAATCTTTAGAAAAGCCTAAAGATAGTCTGAGTGCTCCAGCCCACTACCAGAGGGCAGCGTGCCCAGCATACTGGCCGCATTACCACGCTGGATGGCAATGCTGATACGTTGAGCCAGAAAAAGGCCAGCATTTTGGTCATGCGTCGCGTTAACCAACATTGATACAAATAACAAAAAACACATAATTGGACGTTAACTATAAAACACACATTCCCAACCTCATACTGAAAGTTGTACATGCATAATATTAACAAACTCTGAACAGGCTGCATATGCCGAAACTCCTATTTGTTGACTCTGCTCTCTAATTTACAGTTTCCGCGAACGAATTTGTGAAGAGATAATATTGGTTGGTGTAAGGTCTTTTTGATTACATACATAAAATAAACTGTATAGTTTTTTTAGATTATTGATATTTTTTTCTCAAAAAGTACTGAACCAAATGAAAAAAGGAGCACCCCTGAAACATGTCTCATAAAAAAAGATTAATTAAAATGTATTCTTATATATAGGTATATGTAGATGATTATTACACTGTACTTTAAAAACGAATGTGAGTCTCCATTAAATAGCGGAGATTTACTCCGAATTTCGATTCCGATTTACTTTAATAAAAGAATATCATACTAATTCGATAGATAGATACATACTTTATTAAATCATCATCATCAGCCCGCTATCGCACTGCTGAGCATAGTCCTCTCTTCGTGTACGCCACTAGTCCCGGTCCTGCGCAGATCGAATAAAAAAAAGAAAACAGAAAAAACTAAAAAACACCACATATAAAACAATACAATAAAAACATATAAATAAAAATTAGCGTCTCAATTAGCCTTATCGGTAAGAGCGATCTCTTCCAGGCAACCAATCTGGCAGGGATGTAATCTTCAAATGAATGGTTAGAACGAGGTGTTCCACCCATACCAAATCGTCCTCTTTTGAAGACAGTTAAAAAACATTATCAAACTTTTCGATAAGCCCGTCTCTCGAACCATAACCTACACAGACACGGTGCATGTGTAAGTCTAGACTGCACACAGATGCAAGTCGTCTGCATGGCCTACGTTGGGGTAGGTCGGGACTTCCAGCTACGGTAGGTTGTAGTTTATAGGGAGCTGCTTTAAAACGCAAATTCTTAAATAAAACTCTGGAAAAATATGGTGTTTTTCCGCTGCGACTGCTCCTTAACCGACTTCAAACAACAAACTTGATGGTTTTTAGGTGTGTCCCTCCATATAGATAACACCGCCACACCTCTCCTCTTAATCAAAGTGGCCTCCGTAGCTCTTAAGATCTTACCAACACCGCACCTTGTGACTTCAAGTTGTGAAAAAAAGAAAGGAATTGCAAAATCAATCAGAAAAGAGAAGACTATCTCTCTCTCTGTGAGTTGTATTTCCTCATAATTGAGGGTCGTGACTCCCCCGCATAATTATTTCGTTATGGGAGTTTTCTTGGGCAGATACATCGTGGTGGGCGCCCCAGGTCCTTCCACGGAAGACACATATCCTCGGACTTTGTGGTCCTCAAACATGTCGGTTTCGTCGCGATGTTTTCCTTCACCACAGCATGCCTATTCTTTTAATATACCTATACTAAAATGGAATTAGCTCAATTTATTATTAACTGAATCACCCTGAGCATATCTGTCACTACGTAAAATAACAAAAACATCAGGCGGGCTGCATTGGTCAAACGTAGACTTATCCTACGTAAAAAATAACGTAGATAAAGTATAGATTTTATGGAAACCGTGGGCGTATACATATACATACAAACTCGTAGGTAAAAGTGTGTAGGTTTGTTTGTTTTGCTGCGATCAAGTTGTCGACGCCATGCTGCTGTTGAAATTAGATTTTCTTGTTTTACATGGCTTGGAAATTGTCCTTGGTTGTTTTGATGAAAGAAAGAAAAAATATTCTTAACGAGAAGGTGGTGGTGGATAGGCTATTTCAGTATTGGAAAATAGCTGATATATTGCTATATATATATTATTATGCAGTTATATATATTGCATTCCATTTAGCAAACTCTAGTCATTAGACCAAAGCTTGCTTTTGTAAATAAAATTAAATCAAAACCTTGTCAATAAACAAAACTTGCCTCAATGTTTAGTTGTCTTGTTTTCAACATGAAAAATCATAACCTTTTTTTGCTAAGATTTTCACATCTTCTTTAACAGATATTATTTCTATGATAACGAAAATTTACGTATAGAGAAAAAGAACCCTAACTCAATTAAACCTTGAAACTCGAAACACTAAAAAAACAAATTAACATAACACAATAAAAAGGAATAGCTAAAACAACAAACATTCCAACTGAAGATCAAATGAAGTGCACAAAAAAATGCGACTTTTGCAAATAAATTAATACGTATTTTTTGTTTGTTGTATCCTGCAGGAAAGAGAAGTTAAACAGCAATGGCTGCAATGTTTTTTAACTTTGCTAATCACGAAAGAATAACCCATTAATTCAATCTCCGAGCACACTAGCTATAAACGATGTTAAAGTTTAGTCACAACAAAAACACCTACTATAATTCCCCAATCATTCAATTTTCGAGCCCTCCAAAGACAAGAGAACTCAACATACAACAGAACTCAACATCGTCATTGTAATATATCGACATCCATTCTACGAAATCAATTGTCGTTCAACTTTGCTAATCACGAACGAATATCCCATTCATTCAATCTCAGAGCACTCCCAATACTACAACAAACACTAGTTCAATATCGACGATACAAAAAGTTTAGTCACAAAAAAACACCTACTATCAATTAACTTTGCTAATCACGAACGAATATCCTATTCATTCAATCTCCGAGCTTTCCCACTAATATAACAAACACAAGCCCAATATCGACGATGCAAAAAGTTTTCTATGTGTGAGTGAGGGTGGATTGTAGATATAGATATATCTAGATATCTAGGTGTACTAGATGTATCTGTATGTACTAAGTGTACAGATATAGGTGTCTGGATGCATCGGTGCATTGTTGGGGTAGGTTTAGGGTAGGTCGGTATTAGGGTTATATTGGGGTAGAACTACATAGAACTATGTAATTGGGTAAATGCATTTTTTAAGTCGGTTTTTATAGAATTTAATAGCGTTTTTTTTACACTTAAGCTTATTAAGGCGGTTGCAAAATGAGCACATTTTGAAGAATAACTATCTAAATAAGTTTATAAGAAAGTGGCTAGCTCTGGTGTTGAGAGTTTTTAAACCATTTCTTATGTTTTTTTTTTGTTTATCAGGGCATTTGCATGTGGTATTTGGCATGTCATCGCAATTATAGACACGCTCAGTCCTTGGATGAGTGACCAAAATGTGCTTTCCATTTGGACGCTTTCGTGGGTCGGATGACACGTTTTTTTTAGTCCCTGCTGTTTAACATTGAAGTGTAGGTATGCATATGCACCCTCGCACTTTTAATAGTTTAATCAGTAGAAATCGGAAACTTTTTGTTTTAATAAACATTTATTAAAGCAAGGAGTTCTAGCAATTCTGTGCTCAAAAACAATTTAGCAGATTTTGTCGATAGCGAATTTGGTTTGTTATAGGCAAGCACATTAACCTCAAGATGACTTAGCACCAGACAAATGATTAAACGTAAACCTTTTAGATATCTGTTATATAGAACAAACAATATATAAGTAAATAACGTAAAAATATATCAGATTTGATCTTATTGCGAGTCTTCTCAAACTTACTCAACATTGTAAATTGATCCAATGAATTTACAATCAATTAAATTCGTTTAAAATCGCCAATAGACTATTATCCGATATCTTGTTATGTAATACATCACTGTTTATTTACCAATACATCTTCGGGGTCACTGACCTCAGCTCCTGTTCGGCGAAATTCGGCAGAGTCCGGTGTTAAAACGAGACAGATGCACACAGGAATGTGAGTGTAAGACAGAGAGGTGACAAGGGTAGACTGAAGGGACCTTGAGCTCGCAAAATCAAGGGTAACCTTTGCATGTGTGCGTGACCAGCTGTGTATGAATAAGGTTCGTTTTGTATGTGCGAGTGCATTCGGTGTTCTGTAATATTACGTGTGAAATGCAAAAGTTGTGATCGTCTTTTGTCCAGCCAACTCGATTAAAGGGCGTTTGTATGAGGATGTTAAACTCTGGTGTAAAGAGTTTTGAAATCGCCATAGATGTCTCTGATATGGCTTAACAACTGCTGTGCCATGAATTTTGAACTTATGTGGCATCCAATCCACAGAAGTGCTCTAATGGTATTATAATTTATCAATAGTTGCCCAGAAGAGATCGCTTTTAGCGATAAGGCCGCCACTTGTGGCACTAGTATAAGTTATTATTAATATCTTTCTATGTATTTTATTGCGTGTGCTATAACAAAGAATTTTCTCTCTATCTACCTATTTATGTCAGCTATTTAAAGGGTGACTGTATTAAATGTTCTAAGTCAGATACATAAGCTAACGGCACGTGATCTGCTTTATTTAATGAATTGTTTACAAAGCTGCTTATATTCTGCAATGGTTACCTTCTCCCAAGGATTTGATAAGTATCAAATCTTATACCTTCACCATTTTAATGTCTTCGCCCCACTTTAATTGCAAAGCGTCTTACGCCAAAATAATTCGCTTAAATCTAATTTAACTCATCAAACAAGATGCAAATTCCCACCGACCACTTATGTAACGCTAACCCATCCGTACCCGACATAAAAATAAAAACGCCATGTCAACAAGCAACAACCAAACCACGTGCTATCACCAAAATAGACACACATACACGCACACACACACACGCACAGAGCGCTAGGAAAAATCAATATTTTGAGCAAAACTACTTCCCCTTACCTCCTATGTGTGTGTTATTACTCCATCCCCAAACAACTTAACTGCAATTCCATCACAGTTCAATTTCAACCCTAGCATTTGAGCTATAGCGTCTAAAATAGCGTATTACAAATGAGGGTAGTTGACTAGTAAGGGTAAGAAGTATAGTCGTCTCGCTTCGATCAATCGCGCGGTCGCGTGGCGCCGGTCAGTGACCCCTGGCGGTTAGTGCTCCCATGCACCCTGCTACCCCGTACTGAACGCACCCTATACCGAATTGGATTGACATTGAAGGAGAGTTCGATGACCTTTGCTTCCGCTTCCTATGATGTAGTATTTTTGATATGTGTGTGTGTTTAATTGTGCAGTTTGGTACTGGGTTGGTGGTAACTCAGTTGTTGTTTTCAATCTGCATCTTAAATCGTGGAAACTAGAGACAGCTAATCCATAAGGCAATCAAATTGTTTGTAGTGTAAAGCAAATCAGAGACGCAACATAGCTTTACTAAAATATATCTAAAGCATAGATATAAGAAAGAAGACTTATCTTCTTATATATATGATCTAAAGTTACGTAGGTATATAGATTATATACGAGTTGCAATGGATTTTCGTTATATAGCTTAGCTTTGGTAACCTCTAAAACGTTTGGAGAAGAATCGTAACATTTTCGTCAAATCTATATTATATTATAAAGCTGAAGAGTTTGTTTGTCTGTATGTTTGTTTGTTTGATTGAACGCACTAATCTCAGTAACTACTGGAGCGAATTGAAAAATTATTTTTGTGTTTAATAGACCATTTATCGAGAAAGGCTTTAAGCTATATAACATCACGCTGCAACTAATAGGAGCGAAGAAATACTGGAAAATGTGGTCAAAACGGGGAAAATTATTCATCTTTGAGGGCTTCCGTTGCATGCGCTGCGAAAACGGTTCAAGATATCACAAAAATATGTATGAAAGAATTATTTCTCTTAAAATAATCTAACAAAATGTTCTCAACAATATATGTCTATCTTTTAAGGTTAACTCACTAGAACCGTTTTTATGGTAATAACTATTCCACGCGGACGAAGTCGCGCGCACAGCTAGTAATCTATAGTAGTAAGCAGATATTGCAAAATCCTGGATTTAAAAGCAGTGTTTCCAGAAGGAAGTCTAATTTTTACATCTGAATGATAGCACCACACACTCAATATATTTAATTACTTATACATATATATATGATCGTATTGTAATATACTGTTTTCGATCTATGAACATTTTTCACGATACTTAAACCAGCTAAACCGCGAGCTCAAATAATTTCTACAACGGCAAGTAATCATAATTATAAATACTTTTTACCATAATATCATATTTTATAATACCTACCTACATTATGTTTTTCACCTAACTCTGTACTATCTAGTTTCATATGCATCTTATAGTCCAGTTTTATTTTTAAATCGTTCACGAGAGCACTTAACAGAATAGAGTTATACTCTTTGATGGCTTCATAAACTCGAGGCAAGCGTGAGTACATTCATAACAGAGACAAGATCTATTGGAGTACTCAAAACGCCCTAGAGGCCCTTTCTTCTTCTTATCGAATGAGAGAGGCCAACTCTGGAGTCGAAAGTTTATCAAGCCACCTCTGACATGGCTTAACGACTGTCGTACTAGGCACACAGCCGGGACCTAAAATTTAACGTGTCATCCGACCAAAATCGCTAAAATTTATAAAATTTGTGTTTACACACCGCCCTAGTGGCGTCTGGTATGTCTAAACATATGTATGTATGTACTGTACTTCTGTGCTGAACACAGTCTCTAAGTATATAGATTCAAATTTCATCCTACCTACGGAAGCGTCTATATGTGGACACCACTTCTTTAGTGTTTTTTACACACTTAACTAAATTTAAAAATGGTATGTTTGATGGTGCTATAAATTCTGAGTAAGCGTTAGTAAAAACGTTTCATGAGTCAAGTTTTACAGGCACCTGAGACTACTTTATCAAAGCTGCTTCAAAAGCTTATAACATACATATTATACTCATATGTATCTACAGAAGCGAGTGTGGGTCAGCAGTTTCAGCGCCTGCTTTTCATTCCGACGCACCACACATGGTTCGAATCCCGCCCTATACCAATGACTTGTATTTTCAAGTTATGTGTAGATTTGCATTCGTTTACCGATGAAGGAAAACATCGTGAGGAAACCGACATGTTTGGGAACCACAATATCCAAGGACATGTGTCTTCCATGGAAGGACCTGGGCGCCCCCCTAACGATTTAATTCCATGGGGGAGTCACGACCCTCAGTCATGAGAAATACGACTAAGGAGGAAAGAACCCGCTGCTTAGCTGACTTAGATATTTGCACGTAATTACCAAAGTCAGATAACGATCGCTCCAGGGTGTTAAAAAATAGGCATTAGATAAGGCGCATCAGTGGGTTGGATAACACGTTTAATGGTAGGTCTCAGCCGAATGTTACAGCACAGGTTAGGTACAGTACAATACGTAAAGTTGTTAAGTCATGTCTCTGTCGCTCTTAAACGCACCCAATTCAGTCAGAAACTGAAATAATAAAAAAAACAATTAGATGAAACCATCCTCCTTTTTTAAGTCGGTTAAAAATCAAAATCCATATAAGAGAGAAACGAAAAAGAACATTCGTAAAGTGAATGAATGAAAATTAAATGCTTTAATTGCATTGTGACCAACAAGCTTACAAGATGCAAATTAGTAAAATGCTATTAAAAGTCATTCTGAGTTGAGAATAAAACTGCAACATGCACTGACTGAGATTTTAGCGGTGTTAAAAATAACAATAAAAATGAAAAGGGCATCTGTAGTCGGCTTTTTTAGTTATCGTGGTCCCGTAGGTTTTAAAGATATTTGTGTAAATAAATCTATATTAATACAAAACACTGAACATAATAAGCTAACAAATACACGTACTATTTGTGTAAGTGCATTTTAATTTGTAAACGTGATTAATTTTATTACTTAGGTATTTTGTATGATAATTTCACAACATAAGAAACATTGTTTTTTTTATAAACAACCAGGATTTTTTGAACCTACACTGCAAATTTCTGCCAATAAACCTATGTAAAAAAAAAATTTTGTATTGTTAGTTCAGTTCACTTCAGTTTGTATTTGTTATTAAATTTTGTATAAAAAATATCACTCGACACGTCAAACAACAAAAAGACACGATCAGTTTGGTCAATACTTATTCAGCAAATTACCCTAAAATACCACCTTCCGCGAACTTAATGAAGTGACTAAAAGATCGTTTCAAACTCATTACACATCTTTTAACACGAATCTTTTATTTTTAACTTTAACTTGAGAGTAATCTTTCAGGGAACAGAAAAAACTTTATTTATTACTCTGCAGACATGTAAATTCGTACTGAAAAGTTTAGGAATTGTCGAGGTATTTTTGAGAAGGAAAAAACAAATAAATTATGGTTTTTATGACCTTTCTTGATGTTGCTGTAGGTTTCTGAAAATTTTCAGCATGCTATGTCTAACAAATAACTTTTTTCTAGGCAAAGTTGATGTCAATTTAGTGCTACTAGGGAAATCTGATAATACTTAGGTTTCATATGAAGAGTTATAAAAACCAACCGGAAAAACACATGTTGTTTTACTATGCTGTATGTGATTTGTCAATAAAATTTAGTTCGTATGAGAATCACCTACTTTGGTACCAGAGTTTTCAAACCGCCCTAGGGGTCTCTGATCAATCATTGATTTACACAGACTGTTTTCAGCCTATGAAGCCTAATTTGCGATTTACGCCCGCGGCTTCGCTCACATTATATTAGGATAAAAAGCCTATGACCTATGGCCTATGACACTCTTAAGATCTCATACTACCTGCATACCAAAAATCATGATGATTCGTTCAGCCGTTTTTGCGTGCCGAGCTTTTAAATTTAACATGAAAACAGTCACAATTTCTAGAAATTTTTGAAACATGCTCTGCTATCAATCCAAAATATCACTAATTTTTTTTTTAAATATTCAACGTTCAGACTTTCGACCCTCTTCAGCTTTATTATATGTATAGATTCCCGAAGACAGCAGTATTCTCCCGACGATACCCGAAGGTCTCCCGGTTTTCCTCGGAACGCGGAAAGCGTCACATGTTGAAAATACGAGGTCGTTGAACCCTGTCCTGCACAGCTGTTGCAGCATATATGGATACATACTGCATATAGATAGATAGATGGGTATCAAAATTGACTTAGTGGAAGTTAAAAAGACGGTTACATGAATGTTGCCCACCAAATCATTTAAACTCCTATATTTAATTGAAGATATTTAGCAACAGAGCTATATGGCAATAAAGTAAGTTTTTCTTTACTCCCTTTTTTATAAATTATACGAGAATGTCGTGTGATGATACTAGTGTAAAAGGAGGTAGTATAACTTTATCTATCTCTATACATATCTCCATTTTAATAGTCTATTAATTAACAACCAATGGTTACTATATAGCTATACAATTGTGTGTGTGTGTGTGTTCAAACTCAAACGGCTGGACTGATTTGGATAAAATTACGTACCTATGAAGATAGAAACACCAGATCCTGACATAGAATATATAGCTTATTTTATATCAGATCACGACAAAGCCACAGGGCGACGCAAGCTAGTCGTTGTATGTACACACCGACATTATTGAGAAAGATACGAATATGCCGAATAAATATAAAAAAAAATATGATAACAAAACTGCACTTTCATCAAACTGTAAACAAATTTGTACAATGAGAAAGTGTCAAGTTCGGCGGCTCGAGGCACCGGATGAAAAACACAAACAATATTATTGTTTTCATATTGTTTCCTCGGTGTGATGGAACACTACCACTCAGTGAGTTCACATGACTTATATGTAAATTTTAACTGATATACAGAAAAATGAGAAGGTTTCGCTTTTAATTAATAATGTTAAAAAATTGCGGAAATCCATTGTAAACAAAACTCTGGAGAAATATTTGTGTTTTTCCGCTGCGACTGCTCCTTAACCGGCTTCAAACAAATAACTTGATGGTTAAGGAGCAATCGCAGCGGAAAAACATTATTATATTTCTCCAGAGTTTCATTTACAATGGATTTCCGCAAAGTAACGCCTGATTCAATATCTTGTATAATTAACTATTACATGAAAGCGTAAAAACAAGTGCAATATTTATTCAGATAATAAGTTTTAAAATAACTATATAACATCACGCTGCAACTAACAAGAGCGAAGAAACAATAGGAAATGTGGAAAAAACGTGGAAAATTATTCATCTCTGAAGGCTTCCGTTGCGTGCGCTGCGAAAACGGTTCAAGATATCAAAAAAATATGTATGAAAGGATTATTCCTCTTAAAATGATCTAACAAAATGTGCCTGACAATATATGTCTATCTCTTAAGATTAACTCACTAGAACCGTTTTTATGGTAATAACTATTCCACGCGGACGAAGTCGCGCGCACCAGCTAGTTTTAAATATTTAGGAAAAACTCACTATAAATTTTTCAACGACACCGAAAAATAAGCGTAAAAAAAACAAGTATAACATAAAGTATGAGTCAGAAGGTGATCACAAATGAGTTCGTAAGCTAAATCTACTTGTGTGTCTTTGACAATGACATTGGATCTCAGATGACATCATTAAATGTACGTGGAATAGAATTCGATCTTGAAATTACCGTTCATACAACGTGGACAGGAGTATTGTTGAAATAGATATGTACAGACAGACGAGTAAATAATCAAAGAGTACATATGTCTACTCGTATGATGTGGATATACAGTTGAGGTTCCAAAGATTCGCACCAAGCGTTTTGCTTCGACTTTCATCGTGCGAACAGCCCAACTGTGGAACTCCTTGCCCGAATCTCTATTCCCCTTGAACTATAATTTGTCGGTCTTCAAGTCGAGAGTAAACCGGTTTCTTCTAGGCAAGCGCGCTAGATCGTAGATTATAACGTTGCTTAACATCAGGCAAGTTGTAGTCAAGCGTAAGCCTATATCATGTAAAAAATAAATGTGAAAGTTCTTTAGATAGGATAGTAGAAGACTGTTCTGTTGATTCCGCTGTGTTATATAGTGTTACAGTCACTAAACCATGCCAGAAAATCTTAGGGCGGTATGAAAACTCTTGCCACTAGAGTTGGCCACTGTCACAAGCTAAGAAGAAGACTATCTAAATATTTATAAAACTCAAAGGTGACTGACTGACTGATATAGTGATCAATCAACGCACAGCCCAAACCACTTGATGGATTGGGCTGAAATTTGGAATGAAGGTAGATGTTATAACGTAGGCATCCGCTAAGAAAGGATTTTCGGAAATATCACTTTTAAAGGGGTGAAATAGGGGATGCAAGTTTAACTTCTTAATGCGAGCGAAGCCGCTAGCACCCACTAGTAGTTTTATATGTTTGAGAGGTATTCACAGTTGTACTGGGTAAGTGTGAGTCACGCTGGTCACGGCCAGGGAGGGCATTGTCGCTCGAACTTGAACCCGGCTGGGGAGAGTGCACCAGTGGGAGATACGCGATACTATACCACAAGTGTTGATTTTTTCTTGTATCATACATCTCTCTCTATCTGCCAGAGAAATCTAAAGCAACTGTGAGGCTATGCTATGTCGACTTCATGTGTCACTAAAAAATTAATAAATAATTTGTTTTCATTTTTGCGACTTCACAATTCAGAATTGGGAGTAAAGATCATCTAATATCTATCAAATTATTAAAACTTACAATCGTATAAGTATACTTATTGAAATCCGTAATCTTTGGAGTCGGTGCCATTCGCAACAATAACTATCAGGATAAGTTAGGAACAAATCCACAGCCGACTGGAATTGCGACTTCGACAAGCGTCGATTTCGTTTGACCAGTGGCTGGCACCGACAACAAATATTACGGATTCTTCTTTGTAAACTTCTTTGTAAAATGTTCCTCTGCTTCAATGTCTGTCACACAGTGCTATACTTTGCACACCCATTATCGTGGTGAGCGCCCATGACCTTCCACAAATGACACCTTGATTTTGTGTTCTTTAAACGTGTTGATTTTTTTACAAAGCATATCTGCATCTACAAAGGATATTAGGTATGTTCGAATAAGAGTGTCCAACTCTGGTGTGTATTCAACCTATTTTTCAGTTTTTTTTTTATAATAAGTATTTTTTTTTAAACAGCACTATTTTATATGGTTAGTACGTTTTTTATATACTTAGCTTAGCTCATATAGCATATCTGCCACTACTCCACAGCACTACCTTGTTATCACTGGCAGCGGTAAACAGTCTGACAATGACTTCGTCTCGAGACACAACATGTGCAGATAGCCGACCAATCACACCGCTGTTTACATTTGCACGAGTGAATGAGTTGAAAAGATTGATATTTTTCCTTTCTCGTAAATTATATTTTGATTAAAAACTAGTGAGGTCTCGAAGATTTGCTCGCGTTGTTTTGCCTTATACCTACTGCTGTCATATAACAAAAATAAAAAGACCAACAAACAACAAATGCACGTCTTTCGCTTTTATAAGATATATATATAGATAGTAAGATGGAAAACAATAACTTTAATTTCATTTCTTCAAAACTCTCAAAAACTAAGAAAGCTGGATTCAACTCCATCTTTTGAGGAACGAATACAAAATATTTGAAATAAAAAACATATTTTGAGAAGAATGCATGCATCAATACTAGTTTGTACATAATTTGCAATTGCGTATTAAGCAAAACTTAAAAACCCCGTAGTCAAATTCATAACACACAGATTTTATTGGAAATCAAAAGAAAAGTAAAAAAAAATAAAAAAGATGGTAGAACTTTTACTCCTCATACCCTTTCTTTCTTAGTAAATCTATAAATAAACACATAACCACTCAATAAAGTCATGTACTAAACATCAATTCATTGTCAGCAATTGAATTATTTATCGAAAGCATGTATGAAATCATGCGTAAATGTAAACATTTCACACTCTCCACTAACTTAATGGCTTATAAATCGTAATAAATACATTATAGAGGATAAACGTCTGTCGATGTGTCAAATAGACTGTCTTGAAGTTAGTCCCATTGTACTTAAATTGTATGAAAATCTTTTAATATAATGAAAGCAGCAATATTTGAGAACCAAATATGAGTATTCTTGTTCTGACAACAGTTAAATCATTATACTCTTTGTGTCACTACATAAAAACTAAATGGGCTTTAAAAATATTGTCTATTCTAGTTTTTTGCATCGACATAACTAAATTAAAATGATAAGTAATACATTATTTGGCATCAAAACGACGCAGTTTGCAAATTAGTCATTCAATTGATATTATCGCTAAAATTAATGAAATTGAAATTGATTGAATTGATTCATTTCGGAGAGTGTGCAGAGGAGCTACATGAACTGATTCCCTCAGCTCCCTTCTATAACCGAACAAGCAGAAAGTCCGCAGGTAGACACCGTTTTATGGTGGAAGTGCCGAAGTATCGAACACAGCGCTTTGCTTCAACGTTTATTGTACGGACGGCAAAGCTTTGGAACACTTTACCAGAAGCTGTGTTTCCTGCGAACTACAATCCAGGGGTTTTCAAATCTAGAGTTAATAGGTATCTTCTAGGTAAACGTGTTACACCCTAGGCTGCAGCGATGCTTAACATCAGGCAGGCTGTAGTCAAACGTAAACCAATCCCACGTAAAAAATAATAATAATTGAATTATCTATTTGATAAAAACTAGACGTTTTGCTACTAAGATGATCTGACGAATAACCTACATACTTAAATATAAACTAGCTGATAAATAAAATAAAATAAAAAATAAACTAGCTGATATGCACATTAAATTAGTTACAAAATCGATTCACACGGTTTGGTCGCTCAATCAGTTTACCTACGACAATATGTATGTAAAACTAAGTTTTGAATAAGTACATAAAAACTAGAATAGCCACAAACTACATCACATAATCGTATCAAACAATAAACAAGCTCGTAATAGACTAATAAACATACAATACCTAATAAAAGGTACAGTTCACATCGAGCATTGAACTCAGATAGCAATATTGGAATCCAATGTTGACTGACGTAATTTTCAATGTCAGCCTTCAGTAATATTGTCAAGGTGAGAGTTTGTCTTTTTGTTTGTTACTTGTTAACGCTCAAATAGATGGGCCAATTTGGATGTTATTTAATTTGTGAGTAGATATGCATATGGCACTTTATTATGATGACTAATGGGGCTCGCGTTTCCGCTCGCATTAAGAAGTAAAACTTGCATGCTATTTTGCACCCTATTTTACCCCTTTAAAAATGGAATTTCCAAAAATCCTTTCTTAGCGGATGCCTACGTCATAACATCTACCGTCATTCCAAATTTCAGCCCGATCCGTCCAGTGGTTTGGGCTGTGCGTTGATAGATCACTATATCAGTCAGTCAGTCAGTCAGTTACCTTTGAGTTTTTTATGTGTAGGTATATAGATTATTACACTTTCTCTTTCTCTCTCTATGAGTCGATACTCATGACTGAAGATGCTGACTCTCCCGCACATGTAGTTCTATTACAACATAATCTATTTTAGTTCCTCATTATCTCAAGTAACACAACGGCACATCGCTAGTAAATATAACAGTCCACAGGTCGTTGACTCGTGATAGTAATATAGGAATCCGAGTGACGTCACTTTCAATGTCACAGAAGAACAATAGTAGGAATGTAGCCATTTATAGAGACTAAATAGTCTGTTTAAGAAACTATTTTTTTTTACACGAAGTAGGCTTACGTTTGACTATAGTCTGCCTGATGTTAAGCACCACTATAGTCTAAGATGTAGCACGCTTGCCTAGAATTAACCCTATTTACTCTAGATTTGAAGACCCCTGGGTTATAATTAACTGGGAACAGGGCTCCAGGTAGAGAGTTCCATAGTCTCGTTGTCCTTACTACGAAGGTAGAAGCAAAGCGCTTCGTGCGAGTCTTTGAAACTTCCACCATGAACCGGTGACGCCCCGCTGACTTCCTGCTTGTTCGACGGTGGAATGGAGACGGAGGAATTATGTTGTGAAGCCCCGTCTAGATTATAACTGTTTCTTTTTTGGTTGTGAATTGGAATAAAATAATTTGTTTGTTCTAAAATTGGGGATTTTACTTTCTGTCTAAATTAATGTTAGATCAAAGAATGAACGATACCAGTTAGACACAAAATGTATCTAATTCTATCTACAAAATTTCTCGATCACCAAAGTGAGAGGGAATTGATTTTAACTTCATAAGCACGTTCTATGATTGCTTACCATAAGGCTAAAACCATGTGTTAATTAAAAATACTAAAAAAATACAAAAAAAAATTGATAGAGAAACAGACAAATATCCATCCTGTTTATCATAGTAAGACAGTTCTTGGGCTCTGAGGGCCGTTTACAAACTCTCGACACCAGAGTGCACCACTACCATACAATAAGAAGATCACTCTCTCTCTTGAGTCGTATTCCTCATGACTGAGGGTCGTGATTCCCCCACAGTTTTCTTGGGCAGATACATCGTGGTGGGCGCCCAGGTCCTTCCACGGAAGACACATGTCCTCGGATAAATAAGAAGATCACGCAGACTATTTATCACCCACTAGCTTTGCCAGCGACTTCGTCCGCGTGGATTAGTTATTAGGTACCATAAAAACGGTTCTAGTGAGTTAGTCTTAAAAGATAGACATATACTGTCGCGGACATTTATTCGTTAAATCATTTCAAGAGGAATAATTATTTATACATATTTTTTTGATATCTTGAACCGTTTTCGCAGCGCACGCAACGGAAGCCTTCAAAGATGAATAATTTTCCCCGCTTTTTCCACATTTTCCATTGTTTCTTCGCTCCTATTAGTTGCAGCGTGATGTTATATAGCCTAAAGCCTTCCTCAATAAATGGTCTATACAACACAAAAATAATTTTTCAATTCGCACCAGTAGTTCCTGAGATTAGCGCGTTCAAACAAACAAACAAACTTTTTAGCTTTATAATATTAGTATAGATTCATATCATATTGCAAGTGATCAGAGTCCACAGTCAAGGTATCTATTAAGATATCAGCAGATTACATATATACCTATACATGTATACATATATATTGTATATAATCGGTCATGAATGGCATTGACCTGCTCCGATAAGAGGTCAGTCACCTGTCCGTGGCGTTCTTATCAATTCAATAAGGTAAAGAAATGATGCTGTAACGTTTTTATTGACGATTGAGTGTGGTTTGGAGTTTGCTGTTTCTTTGAGACGTATTTTCTTTAGTGACTCTTCTGTAGAGTTAATTCGTTGGGGTATTTCTCTTGGGTAGATATATCGTGGTGGACAACCAGGTATTTTAGTGGGTTCGTCCACAATTTGTTTACGATGATTTTTTATAGAACCTAATGAGAAAAACGTATTACACACATCTAACATACATTGACTGGCCTGTTAGCTTAGTTGGTAGTGGCCTTCTAATCTAGGGTTGCGGGTTCGATTTCCGCGTGCAAACTTATGTACTTGTGTTGAGTCTGGTCATTTATATGTATAATAAGTAAGTATGTATAAAAAATATATATATAAGTATTATATCCGTCAGCTAGTACCCATGACACAGGCGTTTGCTTAGTGTGGGGCTAGATGGCGCTGTGTGCAGTGTCCCGGAATATTTATTTATTTATTATTTTATTTGTCTTAAGCCCCCTTTTCCGCAAATTTATTATAAGACAGCACTAACGGATCTGTCCTCAAGAGATACGCAAAAATAATAGGCCACAATTATTGTCAGTTATATACGAAAGGATGTAAAAAAAGTTTTCTAAATTACTCATCATTTGACCTTGAACTAACCTCATGACGTGAATTGATGACGCGTTAAAAATTCTTGGAAAACGATCAAGAAATCATTAGAAAAAACGTGAATGACACTCGCAAAACATAAAGAAAGATTAGGCCGAAAATAATTTCTTGTTATTAGTTATGGGAGTTCGTCACCCTAGCTATAAGGTAATGACCTGATATACAAATACAATATTCAATGTACCTACATATGTAAAGTACATATGTACTTAAAATATTTCATACAGAGTGGAAATCAGATATACATTAGGATTTTATTTTACAATACAATACAATACAATATATCTTTATTGCACACCAAAATAAATGAATTAAAATAAAAGGACTTAAACTAAAAATAATGTACAAGTGGGCGGCCTTATCACCTTGAGTGATCTCTTCCAGGCAACCTTAGCAAGAAAGCGTTATTTTGTTTCGGTTATCGATATTTTTTCCGTTTTACTGATATTTCAAATAATATTTTATTTTCATTTAAGAAATTAAGTTTGAAAGATTGTTCTACGTGATTGTTTATCGATTTCAAAGTCTTTTCAGTTACAAGCCATTTGTGGATTCTTATGTTTTTTTTTTTAGTTTTTGTTAATGACTTGAAGTCAGTATCAAATAGCAATTAATCCAAATTGATTCCAAAACTGAGAATCATCTCTGGTTTTCAGAAGTTGATTTAGAAACGAATCAAAATAATTATAAAATTATTGTGAAATGTCGTTATCCTCTTTCGTAACGTATGAGAGTGGCCATCTTTAATAATAATAATAATCTCTTTATTTCAGATACAAGATCCATAAAAGTACATTTACATGAAACATAAACTATTGTAATAAGTATTAATGTCGAAGGTTATTTTTTTTTTGTTAACCTATACTATCCCACTCCTGGGCAAAAGTGTCCCCCAACTCCCTCCATGCGTCCCGGAAAATATAATAGAAAATAATAATAAAAATAACAGTATAAATAATATGTTACTTATTCTTAAGTATTTAATTGTAAAGGACCTCTCAGTGTTGGCTACGGCCCCACTGATGCCCTAAAAACCAAGCGTAAATCTCGAGAGGATGTAAACCGAAATAAAGTAGGTATAATAAAAATAATAAATTGTACGGTTATTGTTAACTAACTATCCAGTCACTCTGAACAGCCATATGACTAAGAAGTGGAATCCACGATGACGTCACTTCTCAATGTCAAACAGTTTCGCCTTGAACCTCAACATGAACTGAACATTTCAGTCTCAATTCCTCAGAATTGAGACTGAAATGTTCAGCGCCCTGTGTTACGGTTACAGTGATTTATTATAACACAAATATTTTAAAGAAGTTTGTGCGTGTATGTGTGTGTTTGCTGCTTTTTTACGCTCGAACGGCTGAACCGATTAGGATGAAATTTGGTAAGAAGATAGATTAGATTTTTGATTAACACAAAAGTTTCTTTATATCCCGGATTTACGCGAGGAAAACCGCGTGGAGCCATTAGTTCATTATATCTGTTAGAGTTGGAATTTTGTCACAAGTTAGATTTGCAATCTCATAAAAAATATTTGGTTGATATGTTTCTGTCTAAATCTAAAAGAAAGCAGAGGTAAAAAATTGAAAGAACAAAGTACATATTTTCCGTCACTATTTTTTTTAATAAGAATCTATGTTTGATGGAAATATCTAGATAAGAACAGCGCAAGACAGGGTTTTCTGAAGCAACTCCTGCAAAAGTAACTCAGATTGAAAGAGCATGCCAATAATGACATTGGATCTCGATTGAGGCAGCCGAAACACATCGTTGGGTGCTAAAATGTGATAACGAGAGCAAGCCAAGACCCTGATAGTAAGCAACTCGTTTATTATGCTTCAGTAATACTACTAATACCCTGGGTTTTGAATTTGAAACCCCCAAATTAAACTATAAGACGTTATATTTTATGGAAAAAAATGCCCTTTTTGATACAAAATAAACCAGAACATGGAACATTAAAACACCAATATTTATCATATCAGTGATCTGTGAATACCAAGAATAATTACGGGTTCTTAATTGATTAATTACCTCCTAAAATTTATTAAAACTAATCAGTTACTCACCAGAAAACTCCTCGACAAGACATAAGTCTCACAGACACACACACACTCTAACATTCCACCCCTTGGATAAGGAGCCAATGTGAAAATATTTAAATAATTTAACACAACAAAATACGTTATAAATTGATTAATATTTCGTTTCTTCCTCAGCACTTGAATGACAATCGTTAAAAATCACTCACACGTGTCCAGTTCTCATCAAAACCATTTGAAAATTCGTGCAAAAATGTCACTAAAATCCACTTTAAAAACTTTCTTCCTCAGCACTTGAATGACAATCGTCAAAAATCACTCACATGTGTCCAGTTCCCTTCAAAACCATATGAAAATTCGTGCAAAAATGTCACAAAAATGTTATAAAAATCCCCATAAAAAACGTCACAAAATCAACTGTCACTAATCACAAAAACAACTGCCGATCCCGTCAAATCTCCGATCAGCGCCGAAAACAAATGCACAGCGCGCGTGTAGGAACAAAAATACATCGGAAACATTGAACAATAAAAATACGCACGATATTGGAAGTTCAGCAGCCGCTGTGTGGGGTCAGCGACCGTCCTTAGCGAGGCGAGCGACTGACGGAACTATACCCATCTAGCCCGCACGGAACATCTCGCTCGCGCGTGTAGATTAGGTAACAGTTTGTTCGGAACGCGAAATGTGTTGTATTCTGTTCTGTGGTTTATTGTGATGGTTTACTTTAGGATTTGTAAAGTTAGTAGTAATTTTATAGCTGTTACGTCTAGTCTTTGGATAAGTGACCAAAACATGGAATTAAATAATAAAATATGTTTAAATAGATTATTTTATTTATTTTAGATTCCTCCTCCCGGAAGCCACGATAAATAGTAGATCCTGTTTGTCATACTGCGGCAGACGTTAAGCAATGTCAGATTCAAGACGTGAAATTCTTGACACTAGAGTTTCCCACTCACTTCGCTAATATGCTCGTAAAAAATTCAGCTTTCGCGCAAGAAAATTCTGAAAATCAGGTGAGTTTAATTGGAACTAAAAATGTGAAAGCAATTTAAAACAAAAAGTCAATAATGTACTACAAGTGCTGCCCTCAGAACGTTACTATTGACACAGAATAAGTAATAGTTATTGGGAACTGTTAAGTTAATCTGTGGTAGTAGGTAGGTAAGTGATTTCTGTAATGATTTAATTAATCCATTGAATGGTGCATTTTGTATCGCATTGTTTTTGACTTGTTTTTAAGCAATTGTGTTATACTTGTGTGTAAATTGATTTTAATTTATGTTATGTCATAGTTTGTCACGATTTTGACAATAATTGTATTTTTTTATTTAAAGGCGTGTTAGGCATACAGGCCAAAAAATCTACAGTTTGCTGATGTTGTCTGTTGTACAATATACGCTTTCAAATCAGTTCGCAACTCGCAATTGATATCCCCTTTTTTGAAGGCGTTTAAAAATAAGCTATAATGATAGAAACTTGTTAACCTATTCAGTGGGCTATGACAAGTTTTTTTTAAACTCTCGACACCAGATTCAGCCACTCTCATACTTTTTAATACCTACATTACATAAACAGTAGTAAGTCTAAACATAGAAAACTCAAAGGTGACTGACGGACTGATATTATGACTGGCCTGTTAGCTTAGTTGGTAGTGGCTCTGCCTTCTAGGGGTTGCGGGTTCGATTCCCGCCTGACATAAGTATTTATGCATTTTAAAAATGTATAATTTCTTGTGTTGAGTCTGGTTGTTTGTATGTATAATAAGTATGTATTTACAAAAGAAAAGTATATAAAAATTATATCCGTTATCTAGTACCCACGACACAAGCGTTTGCTTAGTGTGGGGCTAGATGGCGCTGTGTGCAATGTCCCGGAATATTTATTTTATTTATTTATTATTTATTTTATTAATGATCTATCAACGCACAGCCCAAACCACTGGGCGGCAAAAACACGTAGGCATCCGCTAATAAAAGATTTTTGGAAGTGTCATTTTTAAAGGGGTGAAATAGGGGAAGCAAGTTTTACTTCTTAATGCGAGCGAAGCCGCGAGCACCCACTAGTACATAATAAGAAGGAACAACGGCCTGAGTGGGTGGAGCCGGGGTAAATATTGTCAGGTCATAACGCCTAGATCTATTCTAGACTTCTACTAGGTAAATCATTTTACAGGGAAAAACGAGTGTGGCTTGATAGGTAAATGGTAGCTTTACAATCTGACGCACCCCGGTTCGAGCCCAGCTCTACACCAATGGCTTGCTTTTTATCGCAGAATTAAACCGTTAGGGAAGTTTTCTTGTGCAGATACATCGTGGTGGGCGCCCAGCTCCATCCACGGAAGACACGTCATGTCCTCGGATATTGGGGTTCTCCAACATGTCGGTTTCCTCACGATGTTTTCCTTTACCGCTAAGCGAGTGCAAATCCACACATAACTTGAAAATACAAGTCATTGGTGTAGGGCCGGATTCGAACCAGGGTGCGTATGAATGAAAAGCAGACACTGGAACCGCTGAGTCACTCACTTAACTATATATAGGATAGCCTATCTATAGATAAAATCTCTATTTGAGTCGTATTCCTCATGACTAAGGGTAGTGACTCCCCCGAAGAATAATTCACTGGGGAATCTCGATAGATAGGTACATATAACACACAATAGATAGCATACATAGACACTACAGATGTCCTATAGGCTATAGGTCTGTTCCCGATGAACCCATTGATCCAAGCTATGACACGCGGAAGCCGCTGGAGCCAATGAGAACGCACCTGGTCAGACTGATGACCCTGCCACAGAATACTTAGTAGTTCAGTATTTATCAGGATAGTTACTATGAGGAAACTGTGGCACGGCCGGCGCTCCCGTGACGTATAGACCGTTTCACGAAAGAACTGATATTATAAAGCTGAAGAGTTTGTTTGTTTGTTTGAACGCGCTAATCTCAGGAACTACTGGTGCGAATTGAAAAAATCTTTTTGTGTTGAATAGACCATTTATTGAGGAAGGCTTTAGGCTATATTACATCTTGCTGCAACTAATAGAAGCGAAGAAACAATGGAAAATGTGGAAAAAACGGGGAAAATCATTCATCTTTGAGGGCTTAATTTGAGTGCACTGCGAAAACGGTTAAAGTCGTGGGTAACAGCTATAATTTATAAAGCTGACACCACGCGGACGAAGTCGCAGGCACAGCTAGTAAACTATAAAATGTTAGTTCCAAACTTTTCCTGGGACTTATTTCGTGAAACAGTCTCTAGGCGATAGACTGTCTGAAGAACTGTCTGTCAAAGGATGACATGTCCACTGTTTGGGCACAACTTTGAAGCAATTACATACTATAATATTTCTCCAAGGTATGATTTGCTATTCTATATGTAAAATTGATTGATTCATTCATTCTTTTGTATGAGACAATGTTCTTTTTTCCTTTTGTTACATTGTTAGTTAGTTTTGTGAATTCCTAGCAATAATTTAGTGTTTGGTATGTTTGTTAAGGTATCTCATATATTGTTGTTTGTACGCCACCGTCTTTTACATACTCGTATTTCTATCTCTTCCAGGCAACCTTAGTAAAGATCGCTAATCTTTACTAAGGTTGCCTGGAAGAGATCGCTCTACGCTACAAGGCCGCCCAATGTACCTGGGTTAAGTAATATTTCTGTAAATTATTGTAATTTTGAACTTTATTATAAAGCTATATTGATTGATTGAAGCAAAGAGTATGTAGTACAAATCATGCAATGATCTGCAAAGGAGGTCGCGCTCCAATTGACAAAAATATTACAGATTTTGTATGGGATAATTCCTTCAGAATACCAGCTAAGTGTCATTTTAACATTTGAAAACGTTCGTCTTTTTTTTTCAGATGACTTTTGTATGGAAGCTAAAAATAGATAAACATAAAGCCGGTTAATTCCACTCTGCTTTGTTGAACTCTCTGATTGTAACATAGGCTTAAAGTTATAAAATGTTTACTAGTTGTTGACTTATAACTAACTATGATAGGAAAGCTGACGAAAGATGTCTCAAGATACCACAGATAATAAACCTTATGTCAGGAACTTGCAATGTTATGAACAATATTTTGACATTTATAAAACGCATTATGACATTTACTAATAAAAAAGCGGGGTCATGTAAAGTGTTACCTGTATTAATATTTGATAAAAAGCAGTCTATGTGTTAATAAATAATATGTTATTACAATAGCTTAAAATTAAGTTAAATTTAAGTTATAAGTTAAAATTAAGTTATAAGTTCTATTCTTTATTCAAGAAACACACAGATTTGCGTTTGTTTATTTTGTATCCAAATCCAACATAATTTATGTATGTTTACTTTCCTTCAATCTCTTACCAAAATATCTAATTACAGCAATATTATTCAAAGATTAAAAATAAAATCTCTTCCACTGAACCTTGAACAAAGAAAGGATATTAAAGACTAAACGTTCAGTTGTTTCTTGTCTTTTTTTGTCGGTAAAAGCTTTGGAGATTTTAAAATTAAACTTCCTTAAAGATTTCGTTGTTTTACGTTTTTATTTAGGATGAAATTTGAATGAAGACCAATTTAATTTGATTGAGTGAATCATTGTGAAGGTTTTCTCTCTGTTGAACCGTATTAAAAAAAAAACAATTTAATTTATACCAAATTTTTTAAGAACATGTACTATGACCAAACTCAGATTTATTTTGATTAACCATAATTTTTAGATAATAATTGTTTAAGATTTGATAAAAATCAAGATAGGGTACTTTCTATAACGGATAACGCAAGGAAAACCACGGGGCTACGCTTGTAAATAAATAAATAAATATTTGAAGACATTGCCCACAGCGCCCTCTAGCCCCATACTAAGCAAACGCTCTTCTTCTTCTTATCGAATGAGAGTGGCCATCTCTGGTGTCGAGAGTTTTTCAAACCGCCCTAAGGGCCTTTGACATGGCTTAACGACTGCCGTACTAGACAAACAGCCGGGACCTACAATTTAACGTATAATCCGTACCACAGAAGCGCCCAAAATAGAATGCCACTTTTCGTTCGTCCCATCCGCGTACTGACCGCGTCGACCTTTGCTTAACATTGGTAATCGCTTGGGATTGCCTCCGCCAGCTGAGCTACGGGCACTTCTAGGTAACTTTATTATATAGTAAACTAGCTGGTGCGCGCGACTTCGTCCGCGTGGAATAGTTATTACCATAAAACGGTTGTAGTGAGTTAACCTTAAAAGATAGACATATACTGTTCCGGACATTTTGTTAGATCATTTCAAGAGGAATAATTCTTTTGTACACATTTTTTTGATATCTCGAACCGTTTTCGCAGCGCACGCAACGGAAGCCCTCAAAGATGAATAATTTACCCCGTTTTTCCCACATTTTCTATTGTTTCTTCGCTCCTATTAGTTGCAGCGTGATGTTATACCTATAGCCTAAAGTCTTCCTCGATAAATGGTCTATCCAACACAAAAATAATTTTTCAATTCGCACCAGTAGTTCCTGAGATTAGCGCGTTCAAACAAACAAACAAACTCTTCAGCTTTATAATATTAGTATAGATAATAATATCTAGATATTATAGAATGAGTAACGTTTCCTCTCCGTGTGAATTGCAAGCGTGCTATGACGCTTCCGCGATCTATTGCACTTTCTCTAACCACTATATGCTGGAAACTGTTTTATTGCATCGGGAAATGCATCGAAACAGATAAGATATGTAAAACCAAATATGTTTTACTTACTTAATCTTGTGAAAATAATTCATGTCCTACAAAAAAATTCAAATACTTAATTTAATTAATTAACCGCAACGTTTCAATAAAACGTAAACTATCTATTTTATAAACATCAGATAGATGCATCGCTTCCTTGCATCGTGAAAAAGTAACATTAACTTTCGCTTTTATATGAGTGTCTGATTAATTTCAAACAAACTTATAATTCTTAACAAATGTTAAATTGAATAGTGTTTCTCACATTCATTGCTTTAAAATCTGATTAAAGTCAAAATAATTAGGTTTTAGAGTCAAACAGCAAATACATAGATACATGCTTGATAAATAAATTGTAATTAAGTATGTACTCAAATTTGTAATTACTTGTGTTACGTCTGGTCGTTTCTATGTATAATAAGTATGTATTTACAAAAGAAAAAGTATATATGTATTATATCCGTTATCTAGTACCCATGATACAAGCGTAAGCTTAGTATGGGGCTAGATGGCGCTGTGTGCAATGTTCTGAAATATTTATTATTTAAATATAGAAAAGTGAACTTTGTTGAGTGAGTGACTTTGCTTATTATATACCTCCTTCGCAACACAACGAAGCAACACATCATCTCAATTTTCGCCGTACAGGTAGTACAGAATCTACGTATAATTTTTAAATTGACTATCTAATCTAGCCCCTATACAGCTAAAATAATTATAATTTTATTTTAATGTAATTTTAATTAGGTAGTTAAAAGATTTTTTTAACTTATGTATCAATGTTTGACGAGAGGTCATGATTGATGCCATTCCACTCTTATTATTATTGTAATAAGTTGGTTGTAATTCTCTATGTTAATAAGTGATATCTATCTATCTATCTTATGTCAAAATAACGATTCCAAAACCGCGGTAAAACTGGTACCTAACCGATGCGCCGACGCACACAAGCCATGCATTCAATTAAACTATATACTATGTATACTATACACAGATTACATTACAGTAGAGAGTACAGAAACTAAACGCATCCGCGTGCAAGCAGGAAGCTCTAACCACTTTCCCTTTTGCCTTTGCGCAGCAGTCGTCTATATTATACATACTCTTGCAACGGTGGTACAAGACCAGAAGTATAAGAACCCTGTTCACTTTAAATTTGTATAGAGTTATGGCTCTTGGTAAATTTGGTTTTTGTGCATCAGTATTAGTTGACCAGGTTTAAAGGAACCCTCTTCACTTTTAATTTATGTACAGTAAGGTCTCTTAGTAAATCGGTTGATACGCCTATATATTGGTGTTACTCAACCAGTTTTAAAAGACCCCTCTTTACTTAAAATTTATTCATTATAAGGGGTTTAATTTAGTTGGAAGATATGCCTGTGCATCAGTATTACTTTTCCAGTTTAAAATGATCCCTCTTTGCTTTAAATTCGTTTACAGTTAGGTGTCTTATGCACTAGCGTAACTTGGTTACTTTTAAAACCTCCTCCTTCACTTGAAACTTACTTTTGACTAAGTATCTTCGGATTTTAGTCGCTATGGTCTTAAGCATCAGTTTTAATAGACCAGTTTAATATGTACCTACACTTTAAAATTCAAAAAAAGATGTATTTTGTCTATTTATAATTAGATCAATATAACCACATAGCAAAGCAACCATATTCCAAGACCCCGTTGCACTTTTAAGTGATTTATAACGGAATGTCTTCTTAATTTAGCCGGATTATAATGCAGTTAAGTAACAAATGAGGTTAAGTGGTATTATTGCTCTGCGATGCGTGGCATCTGCTCAGCATAAGCGTATGTGGGATCAAATTGAGTGGATATGACATGCAAGCAAAGATAGTATGGGAAAGTATTATGTCAGTGGAACTTGACAGATCTTGACAGACTTTCCTGTACCTACTTTATATTGTTAAAAAACAATTATATATTGAAAAAAAACCATGCCAAGATTTTGATATTGTGTTTTCAAGAGAACTCCCCTAACGAATTAATTCTGCGGGGGAGTCACGACCCTTAATCATGAGGAAAAACGAATCAAAGAGAGAGACTTGTATTAATATTAAGTTTTCTTTATTAATATTTAGGGACATTGCACACAGCGCCATCTAGCCCCACACTAAGCAAACGCTTGTGTCGTGGGGGTTATTAAGTTAGTCATGCTTTTATTTATTACATAATTTTTATTTAGATCGATATTAATTTCTTCAAATCAAAATGCACGGAAAGTGAATCTTCTAACATTCGTCCAGTCAATATCTCTAATCATCTAAGCAACCTAATCTTATACATGTAAGCAGACAAAATACGCAATTACTAACCGCCATTATGCTTGCTTCCTGGGTTCAAACTATAGACTATTGTTACAAGGTATCATATGCTACTGTGTATAAATAGAGAGGACAGTGGTTGCCAAATAGAAACACAATAAATGTGCGGAAAATATAAGAAAATGTAAAAGATAATGGATAGTTTAAAAAATTCAAGTCATTAAAAAAAACCCATAATATTGTCCAGTCGTGTTGTTTATATTAAGCTAGATTTATTGACGAATCGTTTCCCTGTCATAGATCATAATGATATTCGTAATGAATAAAAAAGGTGCGGTTTTAGAAAAAAAAGGAAATAATATTAGGTGCTTGCTTATACAGTTTATTATCATAATTTAAAAAAAGATATATTTTAAAGTTGAGTTCTTAATTTCAAAGGGATCGTTACATAGAATACCAATTTTGCAACTCTAAAAATGGGCAGTACACAAAAAGTTTGAGAACCTCTGGCATAGATCAATGAACTAACCGACCTAGCTTTCTACATATAAAATAGTTACATATAAGTTATTGTTTCGTTACGTATCAGTTATACATAATATATAATGTTACATGTTCCCGTTTTAGTCATCAACTTGAAACCGTCCTTAATAGTTTGGTTAAAATAACCGGTTTGAATCTGTAAAGCCACCCTTTCAGAAATTAAGTTCGTATGTGACTGGCCAACTCAGAGTTTTCAAACCACCCTAAGGGCCTCTGACATCGCTGACATGAAGATTGTCATGTACGTCGTTAACGCAGTTGTTAAGCCATGTCAGAGGCCCTTAGGGCGGCTAGATAAACTCGCGACACCAGAGTTGGCTACTCTCATTTGAAAAGAAAAAGACCGCCATCATTTAGATTTTCTACACATCAATGTAGTTTATCTAAATATATAAAACTCAAAGGTGACTGACTGACTGACTGACATAGTGATCTATCAACGCACAGCCCAAACCTCTGGATGGATTGGGCTGAAATTTGGAATGAAGGTAGATGTTATGACGTAGGCATCCGCTAAGAAAGGATTTTTGGTACCTAATGCCACTTTTAAAGGGGTGAAAGGGGATGTCAGTTTTACTTCTTTATGCGAGCGAAGCCGCGAGCACCCACTAGTAAATGATAAAACTCATGTAATTAATAATTTGTTAATGACACTTGCATGAATTTCATAAATAACAGGATTATCCAAACCACGGATTTAAGCACTGCACAAAAATAATTCGATATCAATTGTGTACAATATTCTTTCAAACATTTTCCAACCCCTTTCAATATAACTTTTACAAAATTGCAACCCTTTCATTTTATACAAATCCAGTTTTGAAAACTAGTTTCAACAATGGATGAAAAAGCTGAATTCGCGAATACATTTAATACGTTATTCTACAAATAATTGATGTCATAGAAATGTATCTCTTTACAGATGTCGAGTCAAAAATGCTTCCACATTTCATCTCTCTCACATACACCACTCGCGCACAAAGCTCGCTCGTGGTTGGTTATGAAGCCGGCAATTTTTTATTTATTTTATAAGCCGTATTACAAGAATAAAACATTTTAATGGTTAAAATTTTAAAATTTTAGGGTCAGGTGTTTTTTGGGTATGTTAATAGTTTGAGATTGTGATATTTGTTGGTCATGGACAAAATCAGAACTTACTCGTTTTTCTTTTCGCCACTTCTTGAACTCGTCGTAAGTTTTCAAATATCTCTCTTTAGAACTTTCAAACCAAATATTTTTAATTGCTGCTTCAGCTTCCATTTTCATTGAATAAGGAGTGCAGCTTATATCTTCATCACTGGCAGAACTCATGTTTTTTTCCTAATTAGCACGTATTTATAAAAAATAAATCTCGCAATTCATCTAAGCAACCTGCGCTGGTATTTTTTTTACACAGAATTTGACCATAATTCGATGGAACCTGATGGTAAGCGATCATTACTGTCTAGGATATGTAAGAACCGATTCACTCTCTTCCGTTGTGACTGGTTACGTTTCCATAGCGCCAATTATTCGTAGACAGTAGCATAGATACGAAATAATACAGACACAGAGGCGCCTCCATTTGACCTATATACGGGAGGGCATTGACCTCGCTCGATGGGGTACGAACCTCCTGACATGGGAATTTGGGAAAACAAATGATGGTGTAAAATATACCGTGTGGGTACTGGTGATGTATTCTGTGGTGAGATAGAAGAGGTGTTTTGTTAGGTAGGGTGTAATTTGGAAGAGGTTAGATTGTAGTTCGGCCTCTTTTGAAAATATTGCCAATATTTTTACAATAAAAGGAGGTTGAAGCCAGCTTAACAAATTATCCCAAAAAAGAATCACCTTTTTTACAGAAAAACGGCATAGTCTCAAATGTTTCAATCAATAATGCGGAATCCATAAATAACATCAAGTTAAGAAACAGCAGTTCGTGAATGTTTGTGCATTGAAAGTTTAAATCTTAGGATTTTTTGGACCAAAACGGACACAGCATATTATGTAAGTACCTATGTTTATCATACACATATAGTATATGGACTAACGTGCTTTGATTTTGTAGGCGTATAAATTGTATGTTTAAGTTATTGTTTTACCTACATACCTACTACATACTTACCGTACGCATTTTAAATCAATGACCTAAACTTGCCCAAATAAGGAAAGGGGAGAAAATGGCAACGTCCGAGAAACACCTTTCCCCAAAAAGTACCAGGATTACAGCAATCAAAGGAGGGTTCAACAGCTGAAAGAGGAGCCGAGTTTGAAGCAGGGTTCACGAACGGACAGCGACCCTTGAAACTCGGCAGGACACGATATCGGTTTACGGATTGATGATAATGATGATTGTATTTTGATAGCTTAGAGTTGTACTTCCGTTTTTCTGTGGTTGGAGTGCTGATTAAATATACTTAGATTACTTGGTCTTTAATTTCTGTCTCTTTTTATATTCTTATTTCTAAATCCAAAAATGGAAGGGATTCTCAATTGGCCTTTTTTTTTTTTCATTAAACTCAAACTCAATTTATTTATAACCATGGAATTAATATATAATACCTAAGAGAGGGATGAAATGAAAATCCTTGTTTATAACAAAATATAGTCACATGTCAATTAAATAATTGTCTAATTTATGTATTCATAATAAATTAATTACAAAACATTTTTTTTATATTAAACATATTATAAACGTTATAATACGTGTAGCCATTTTTTTTATTTAAATCAATGTCTGCAATTCTAATTGATTTAGTTTTAGCTAAAACAAAAAATACAGTCAAAAACAATTAATTCTTTGGTGAGCTATAATATGGAGCTATGACACATAGACACAAGGAAATATCAAACTTATATCGTTTTCTTTTGGATCAAGGATCAATAACAAAAACAAACAAATAAAAAAAACTTATCCCATTTTTATACCCAGGCTTAAAAAAAACCGAAATTTGCAAAAAAAAACTCCCCTGCCACGCTTTCTTCCCGTAAAAAGTACTAGGACATCAGCGATCGAACGGAGGTGGAGAGTTCACGAACGGCCGGCGACCCCCGAAACTGGGCCGGGCCAGTCTGCTCGCGACGGCAACAAACCATATAGACTACTTATTAAAGGGTGTAAATTACTACATACATATGCCAAACAAGCTATGTACATATATGATCTACAGACAGTTTTGTATGATCTTAGACATAACATGAATTTTCTTAGACATATGTATCTTGAATTTACAGGAGAGTATAATGTTCCATAGACAGAGCCAGTTTTATTCTGATCTTTGACAAATTATGAATTTCAGGAGACTCTTGAACTTACTTATTCGGCATGATTATTAAGATTTTACAGCCAAATTCTAAGGCTTAATGGTTCGCCAGAAGATTTAGTTTTATTGCCATTAGACAGTACCTAACCCCAAATGACAACCAATATTCGATAGATAAGACAGGAATTTAGTTTATTTATATATGTGTGCTTATTTTCTAATAATACTACACTCTCATCAGTAATTGTTTACATGGCACGATACAAAAAAAAATTTGACAGAGGTAATACTAATCGTCTAAGAGAATCTTTTGACGGACGATTACACAAAGACCCGATAATATTGTAGTAAGCTTTGTCAAATAGTAAGGCGTCTTAATAAAATATGTCTATGAAAACTCGCGGATCGCAGACGCTTTTTCACAATAGGAACTTATAGCCGCGTTTTGCTATGTCATAGGTCTTTGCCTGCGAAAAAAGGTTTTAGGTTTTGTAGGCTTGGTTTAGGTCTGAACCATCAGTAACAGCAATATAGGCAGGTATAATAAATGAAGGTTTATATTGTGTTCAAAAATAAATGGCAAATAAATTCAAAGAAATTTAGCTGAAGGGTTTTAAAATAATGCTCAATTGTTTAGGAATGTTTCTTCAATCAGTAATTAACGAAAAAAAATCGTTGTTAATTTAGTCAATATTTCGTCAATTGTAAGCTAATTTTCAAACAGTTTTTATAGCTAAGGAGGTTTATATCATATGATACAAGTGCGCACAGTTTTAATTTCGTGAAAAATTTAATTGTAATTCGTCACAAGTCGAGGCGGTTTGTGTAATGTACTAATTAATTATTACTTATGTTTTTTTAACATTATTAATGATTTTTACGTGTGATTAAAACATATAACTTATTACTAGTGTACGGCCGCGGCTTCGCTCGCAATATTTCAGGATAACCAAACGATATTATATAGATCTGTCCAATGATAGCTAGAATAGTTACTAGCCACTTGTTTTATTATCATTCTAGCGATAGACAGGAATGTCGTCTCGATCTGAGGTGGCTAATTCTTGGAATCGACTCTTTTAACTTATGATGTCCTGGTATATAGGATCTGAATGTGGTATTAGATGACTATGTAGATTTTGTAAAGAAAGAAAGAAATAAAAGCTGAAGAGGGTCGAAAGAAACATTGAAGATATTTAAAAAAAAAATATGGAGATACCTACTTCGAATCGATAGCAGAACATGTTCCAACAATTTCTAGATTTTTGTCTGTTTATCTGTGTCTCTGATTATCTGTTTATTTAAACGTTCATCACGGAAAAATGGCTGAATCTCTGAAAGATCTTCATGATTTTTGGTATGTAGGAAGTATGAGGTTCCGGAAGTGACATAGGCTTGTCTTAGTCATACTTTTATCCCGAAATAATGCCAGCGAAGCCACGGACGTTCCCTAGTTACTAATACTTTTACATTGAAAACTACCTTTACTCCTTTGCAAATCATTTGAAAAGTGCGTAATTTAAAATTTCAACATTCCTTTATCAGGGGCTAATTGAAAACTACCTCTACTCCTTTGCAAATAATTTGAAAAGTGCGTAATTTAAAATTTCAACATTCCTTTATCAGGGGCTATCAATAAGTAATAACTGGCGTATCGTAAGCATAATTTTATTGGGAGAGATCTAGGACAAGCCGTATACTGTATGCCTGTAACAAATTATACAGGGAGACTTAAAGGATTAAAATAAAAATAAATAAAATAAATAATTCAGGACATATCACACAGCGCCATTTAGCCTCATACTAAGCTAACGCTTGTATCATGGGTACTAAATAACGGATATAATACATAATTACTTTTCTTTTGTAAATACATTATTCAAAGGAAAGTAAGTAGGTAAAGTAACAGACCACCAGCCAGATGGATCAATGACATCCGACCCATCGAGGGGCCTCTCTGGACAAGAAAGGCACAAGACCGACACCAATGGCACCTAGGGGAGGAGGCCTATACCCAGCAGTGGGTCCGCAAGGACCGAAGATGATGATGATGAAGTAAAGTAACTTAAAAATGCATTCTAAACAAAAATGAAATTTTAAGGAATACATATTTAGCAGAAAGTCTATCGGTTGTGGCACTATATGTTCACTAATTTTTTTTTAATTAAAAAAATGGTTTGTCACCCAATTTAATATCTATGAATAACACTAGAGGTTTAAAACTGGAATTTCCCGGATCGATGCAGATAACACCGCGGCGCACCGTTAGTTTGAACTTAAATATTGAAAAAACGCACTACTTTACTCCACTAAGGTTATTTATTATTATTTTAAAACCTTAAAATAGGATCTCCATAGAAAATCCTTGTTGATGACTGAAATGAAAATCAAACCTACTAATTTTTTTCAGAAATTTAACCTGAAAAAAGTCACATTGTACACAACAGTAGTCGAGCTGTATGTAATAGGTAAAAGCAATGAGCACGATAAGAAACAATGCTTTATATTGAGGCCAAGCTAGAACTTACAAGATTATGGCCGGCGCAAACAGGGGATTTTAATTGCTAGTATTGTAAAAAAAATGTAAGGAAAAGAGAAAAAAAAATTGATGAAAAACGCTCCATCTTAGGCCACAGAGCTATGTTTTATGTAAGTTATGTAGTAGGGTAGGCAAACTATGGTCGAATAGAAATCTTTTTGACTTTACGAAAATACACTCATTAGACAGTAAAATAATTTAGTTCGGATGGCCATTTTTCAGTATTTTGGCCACATTGCTCGCAGAGATGGCGATAATCTGGAGCGTCTAATAGTGACTGGAAAAGTAGAAGGAAAAAGACCGAGAGGCCGGAGTCCCATACGGTGGTCTGACCAAGTAACAAAAGAGCTGGAGATACCTATAAATGTTGCAATGCACCAAGCAACAGAACGCAACAAATGGCGACAACTAGTACACAAGATCAGAAGGAGTCGCGATCCTCAGCAGTGAGGGCACTGCTGAGGATCGTGACTTACGACTGCGAAGAAGAAATAATTTAGTAATAAAAACAACTCCATGATTTGTCAATTCCACAACTAAAACATTTGTCACCGCCTACAAATAGCAAATAACATTTAAATAGAACACATATGTTCAACATTTTAGTTGCGAGTGTGCGTCGGACATTATATAGCTTTACGCGGTAGGAAATCATTAACCCAGAATTTTGCGACGCTTTTGTGAAATGCAAATATGCACATATATACTATATATGTACTTTAGTGCTGATAAAGGTACGAAAACAAATTAACTTACCGTTTTAGTAATTATGGATAGAAAGTTGGCGTTTTAACTGATTAAGACATGTTTTAGGTTAGGCTAAAAGTTTGTTATTAAAAGGTTTTTTTTAGCTTCTTAGCTACTTGATAGAAGTCTAGTTTAGTGGTAACGTCGTTACTGATAGTTCTCTGACTAATATAGGTATATATTGTCCGTAAAAATAAAAGTATTTATTGTTCCTGCTGAATTAGATCATGGGATGCACTGTCAAATGATATAATGATATAATGAATGTAACCGGTCTTGGTTATTGTAATACCTCTTGTTTTTATGTTTTTTTTAAACTGTATTTATAATTAGAATTTGAGTTAAACAGATAGATAGATAAAACTCTTTATTGTAACACACATTGAAAAAAAAAAGACAAACAGAAACACAAAAGACTTAAAAAATAGTGCCACAACTGGCGGCCTTATCGCTAATAGCGATTTCTTCCAGGCAACCGTAGTATGGACAGGAGTCGAAAGAAAAATAAAGGATAAACAATGACTAAATATACTATTTACTAATGCATGCGGCTCTTAATTCTAATAAATGTTTTGTTATAATTAGGTAGGTAATAGTATTAATGTTAAAAGCAATGTGTGTTCCTTTTATGCAAGTCGTTTAAAAGCAAGTCCCACCTACAGGCGCGTCTAATCTAACTGACCTATATACTGGTGGCGGTGAAAGACCTCGTAAACTATACTAACCATAGACTATATAAACTAGACTCATAACTAAAGTTCGGTCGGGATCCAGAAAGTATTGTTTGTCTCGCTCGCAATTATAACTACACATGGGTGAGTGTGACATTAGTGAAAATCTCGTTGAGTTCTGCGATCGCACTTTGCCAAAATACCAAATAGTTTGTAAGCAAGGCTAGAGCGCCAGATCGTAAATTACAACAGCGTATCTGGTAGTCAAGCGTGAGCTTATCAATGGAAAAAAAATCCTTCAATGGTTGTTTGAAAGATATCGCTCAAAGCAATAAGACTACCACCAACACTGCGCAATAAGACCTTTTTTGCTGTAGGTTTTTACATAATGCGTGTGCGTACTTTTCTATTTTGAATACGGACTTACGTTACTAACGTTTCGTCAGTCAAACATTTGTTTTAGTAATTCGTAAAAAAAAAACACAAGTTAACAAGTGTCATATAACATCCATTGCGCATCCAAGTTAACCACTTTTAGCTATTTTATCAGATATCAAACGATATTTTAAATAACTTATCACGTGGCTTTAATTGCCATATGATTGTCTGAATTTTGTCGGTACAATGAGAGGTCTATAATTTGTTATGTCCTTGATAGTAGTGCATTATTCCCTATGACATAATTCAAGGAATAATAGCCTTTAGTACTTAATAAATTAGGATAAAAATCGCGAACAGGATCATCTTTGCAGAGCAGCAGAATACAAAACATTCTAGTCCTTATTTAGTTTATAAATTAGAGTAAAATTTGCGTAATTTAATTTTATACAAACTTGAATATTTATATATGCGTTTATGATCCACGTTTTCACGGAATAATTATGTATTTTTGGACTGCATTTGTACGTTAATTTATGAAGTCTAGGAAATTAGAGTTACTGGTATGTCGTAGAGAAAATTAGCAATATAAAGTTACACTACTGTTTGTTGTTTGTTACTTCTGTTGGGTGTTTGACATAGTTCGGCATTCAGAGACCCTTAAGGCGGTTTGGAAACTCCGTCGAGTGTTTTCAAACTATAGTTGACGAAGCCCCGTAGCTCAGCTAGCGGCGGTAATCGCGTGCGATTACCAATGCTAAGCAATTGTTGACGCGGTCAGTCCTTGGATGGGTGACAAAAAGTGCCATTCCATTTTGTGTGCTTCCTTGGGTGACACTTTAAATTGTAGGTCCCTTCTGTTTGTCATTGTACGGCAGGCGTTAAGCCATGTCAGAGGCCCTTACGGCGGCTTGATAAACTCTTGACACCAGAGTTAGCCACTCTCATTCGTTAATAAGAAAAAACCTAGATGCATCTCACACTGACAGGCCTTAAATAATGTCAATTAGGGCTGTAGTTCGGTAGGAAAGCGATTTCCCTTTATCAAACAGTTGATCCGAAACGTTTAAGTAATAGACATGTTTTTATCATTTATTTAACCCTAATAACCGTGTAGGATGCCCCTAGTATGGGACGGGAATTGCGTAGGAGTATTGTTTGCTTGCCCGCGAAACCCGTCCTTGCCGAGGTGAAGGGACATCGTGGTAGGTTTTAGTCGGTAGTGGAGTCTCATTAGCTCCGAGCCCGACATACCCCGCTGTGATTTTCTCTCGATTTAGATTCAGATGTAATAAATAAACAAATAAATATTCCGGGACATTGCACACAGCGCCATCTAGCCCCACACTAAGCAAACGCTTGTGTCGTGGGTACTAGATAACGGATATAATACTAATGTAATGTATACACATTTCATATGGCACGCGCATATTATAAAATTTCGAATTAATTATCACCCAAGTATAATTGATGAAAAAGACTATTATCATTACATAGGTAACTATTTAAAAGTTGCAGTGGAGTGAAGGATGTTTTGTTCAGAAAATCTTTTACAGATTATGTCATGCAACGAAATTATTGTTTTTCGTATTATTTCTTGTTTATTTTTAAATAGTATTTATTTATTTCGGATATTATTATTTTTATCGTGGAGGTGGCTGGAGTCACGTGAACCAGACTAGCCCAAGACCGCAATGCCTGGGCCAGCAAGGAAGAGGCCTTTACCCGCTTTTGGGTGCCCTGATACAAGAAAATACTCTAAGTAATCAAGAACTCAACGTATTTTTTTTAAATAAACTAAGTAACTATATGTAAAGGAAATAATTTAATTCAGGAAATAAAGGCTATTTTATTTATTTAATTACGAATCTATATTCGCATTATCCTCCTGTACTTGTTTAAAAAACGCACTGCAATCATTGCTTGACGCTCTACGCGCAAATACGCACATAAATACGTAAACCTGACTAATAATACAAACTATGTAAATATAAAAAAATATCTATACTAATATTATAAAGCTGAAGAGTTTGTTTGTTTGTCTGAACGCGCTAATCTCAGGAACTACTGGTGCGAATTGAAAAAATATTTTTGTGTTGAATAGACCATTTATCGAGGAAGGCTTTAGGCTATATAACATCACGCTGCAACTAATAGGAGCGAAGAAATAATGGAAAATGTGGAAAAAACGAGGAAAATTATTCATCTTTGAGGGCTTCCGTTGCGTGCGCTACGAAAACGGTTAAAGATATCAAAAAAATATGTACGAAAGAATTATTTCTCTTAAAATTATCTAACAAAATGTCTGCGACATTATATGTCTATCTTTTAAGATTAACTCACTAGAACCGTTTTTATGGTAATAACTATTCCACGCGGACGAAGTCGCGCGCACCAGCTAGTATACATATATATGTATATGGTTGCTATGCAGCCAGTATTATGCTGAGTTGGGGTTGTATTGTGGCAAATATGTATTTTATTTAAGTAGTTTTATATATATACAATTATAATTTATTTTTTGCTTGTACTTATTGCTTATTATTTGCTACATTAAATGATCTTTTTCTTTCAAAAAATAAATATATAGTAAATAAATATAAATATTTATGTATTTTAATCACTTACATTGTTATTCCCGTGCTATGAAAGTATGTGTTTAACCTTTCTCCCTCATCTCTGATCCAGCGGCCGGGGTGGAGCTGCGGGCGTCTGGAACACACATAGCATTTGTTAAGTGAAGTAAGTTATAATCAAGTAGTTGCTAAGTAAGCCTGGAAGTAAGAAAAAGAAAACGAAACTATCAATGTTTAGGGTTGCATAGGAATTTTTTTAGGGTAAGAACAGTTTTTTGTCTTTTTTTTTCATATAATAATAATAATAAATCCTTTATTTATGTACTACAGAGTGTATACGTACCACTAAAATAACTAAAACATGATGTAGAACTAGTAACTTACAAAGGTACGTTGGTGAGGTAAACTGAGCTCTGCACTAAGTGTCACAGGGACCTTGTGTTGCAGGTAATAAGTTAGTATGTTTGTACGTGGCTAACTCTAGTGTCAGAGATTTTCAAACCGCCCTAAAGGCATCTAATATGGCTTAACTGTCGTACTATGGCAAACAACTGGGATCTACAATTAGACGTGTAATACGACCCACAGAAGCACCCAAAATGAAATGCCAATTTTTGGTCCCCATCCAAGGACTAACCACGTGGACAGAGTTGTTTAACATTGGTAATCACATGCGATTGCCTTCGCTAGCTAAGCTACGGGCTCTTCGCTTAAAAGATAAATACGAATAGCATTTGTTTAGGTTGCCTCGAAGATAATACTTTTAGCTATAAGAATAAACAGCGAATTAAACTATTAATATCATAGAGCTGCATATGAAAAACGAACTATAATCCAGCTATTTTCAAAGCGAGAGTGAACCGGTTCTTATTGAGTAAGCACGATCCATCTTAGACCATAGCTATTGCTAACCATCACGCAAAAAATAAAAAAAGGCAAACTGTGGTGGCGCAAAACTGTTTAATTTTTACTGCTTATCAGTTTATCAAAAAGTGCAATTCCTCCACGAATCCCAGTACCAACATGAAATATTTCCGAGCACTCGAAGCTAGTTAGAAAGGCACTGAAGGCCTCTCTGATGCAACTGGTCGCGGCATTGCACTTGTCTACTGTGTACTTTATTACTGTACGTAGTCTTAGTCCAAAACTAGTCATACAAATACTACTCACTACAATTATTACTGTACTGTCCCACAGCACATCTCAATTTTTTTTTTTTAGTTTAATATGTACAGCGAAGGAAAACATCGTGAGGAAACCAACATGTTTGAGGTCCACAATATCCGAGGACATGTGTCATCCGTGGAAGGATCTGGGCGCCCACGATGTATCTGCACAAGAGAACTCCCCTAAGGAACTAATTCTGCGGGGGAGTCACGACCCTCAGTAATGTGGAAATACGACTCAAGAGAGAGAGTACAGTCCCACTGCTGGGATAAGGTCACCCCGGATTCGTTCTAATTTTTCCAATTTCAGGAAGTCCCCCATATCTTTTGCCATCGAGTAGGTGGTCGCTCGCATTAAGAAGTAAACTTGCTTCTCTATTTCACCCCTTTAAAAGTGGCTTTTCCAAAAATCCTTTATGCCTACGTCATAACATCTACCTACATGCCAGATTTTAGCCCGATCCGTCCAGTGGTTTGGGCTGTGCGAGTTGATAGTTCACTAAATCACTATGTTAGTCAGTCAGTCAGTCACCTTTAAGTTTTATATATTCAGGTAGATATGAAAGTCCCCATGGCATCAATAACTTAATAAAATAAGATTTATGAAAAACAATAAAAAATATATAACGATGAAATTTTTAATTACAAGGTTATTTATTGTATCAAAGGTTTACACTTTGTATATGGCAGTTTCTTCAATTATGCAAAAAAAACTTTAAATTAACACCAAATTGAACGAATGAACGAACCCCAAAAAATATTTTCGTACACAGTCATTTAACAATCAAAATCAAGAATAAAACTAAACTATGTTTAATTAAGCTTCTATATAATCTTCTTCTTATCGAATGAGAATGGCCAACTCTGGTATCGAGAGTTTATCAAGCCGCCCTAAGGGCGATCTGACAAGGCTTAACAAATTATCTATATAATCGTTTTACAAACAAAATAAATTCTAACCTGAAAATTTCACCGCCGATCCTTCAAGAACATGTCATATAAAATCCATCAATAATCCGTGGTCACTGTCACTAATATCACTGAAAATCCACTGAATTTCTTCAAAAATTAACTAGGTAATCACCGAAAGTACCAGAGCATCAGCTACACCAAGAGTTGGTTTGACTGAAAACTGCAGCAATTGTATTATGACATAGGAGAGATTATCACTGTCCATTAAATTATCATCGATTGAAGTAATCACATTAAAAAGTACTAGGCCATCACCAAAAGTACTAGAGCATCAGCTACACCAAAAGGTAGAACTGAAAATTGCAGACAGCAATTGTATTATGGACACATGAGAGGTATCACTGTCAATTAATTAACCACTGAAAATGGAAGTTATCACATCAAAAAAGTACTAGGCAATCACCAAAAGTACCAGGGCATCAGCGGAACCAGGAGGTGGAACAGAAAACTGCACCTATAGAAGGCATTAGACACACGAGTATAGGGGCCAGCGAGCGATTCGCGACACGGCGCGCTCGCTCCGGAGCGGTGCGGTGACTGACCGACACACTGCCATCCCCTCTATCCTCAGGGAACACGTGCACGGAACTGTTTTCACGATTTTCCTATTGTCATTTGTTTACGGGATTTGAAAATGGAAGAAGAGTTTGAGGTCTAGTAAAGACAATACTGCAAAATTGTTAACTGTTTTTTAATATAATATGTTGTATGTTACATTTTGCCCATTGTATAGTGAAGAAATCCCAGACCAAATTTAATAAAAAAAAAACTATTGTCAGTTGTTTACGGGATTTGAAAATGGAAGGAATAGTTGAGGCTAACAAAGAATGAATGAATGAATGATTTATTGGTCTGTGAAACTACTGCAAAATTGAGTCTCTACTGTTTTTTAATATAATATGTTTTTTCCTTTTCCTAATGTCTTTTGGTTACGGTTTACGGGGTATTTGAAAATGGAAGGAAAGGTTGAGGCAACGTCCAATATAATTCGAAAATAGTAGGTTTTCGTTTTTTTTTTTTTTTAGTTTTGGCGTCGCACTCTTCGCTTATTTGCCAGTGTCAAGTATTTACAGGTTTTAGTACATATAATACTTTCATTATATTGTCATTTGTTTAGCGATCATTTGAAAGTAGAAGGAAGGTTTGAGATCCAACTATTTAAGAATTCACCATACAGTCTTAAATATGTAAATTGGTTTTAGTAAAGTACGGCTATGTCATTTTAACATGATTTTAGAAATTAAAAAAACCCTAATTAAATAATAATTAATAAGAGTCCATTTAAAAAACCCTTGTTTGTTTGCTTTTTTTGTTCACAGTAAATTTGATATGGGAAAGAAAGTTTAAAAAGCAATCATTCGAAAATTTGTCATATAAATTAAGATAATTAGGAATGCTAGAAACCGAAATTAAGAAATCTTTACCAAAACTAAGGATGTGTCTAGTGTTTTTTTTTTATATAAGTAATGATGATTTTACATTTTTATTTTCTATATTTATTTTTATTTTCTACGTGCAATACTAACTGCAGAGCATTGTCTTTATCTGACTGCATTTTGAGGGTCATTGTCTTGTAAGGGGTCATATGATGCATCGCAGTTGCAATGCAATTCGGATGGGGAATAATTCGACTACACTTTGTGAATTTTGTAACCTTTACAATTGGAAACGTGCATTTTATGATTTATTGGCAATTATTTTTTTATTCTATTGGTATGTTTTAAATGAGGTATAAAATCGGTAGAAAAAATAGACTTGTTATTAGTAAAGGTATGAGTGCATTTTATGTATATTATATACTAGGTTTGTTTCAAAGCTAGGATAAAATCAGTAAAAAGCTTCTATATAAGATTTTAATCTCTCATCAACTGTCATAATCTACAAAATTTCAATTGAATCATGTCATCCATTTGTGCAGGATACCATTTTAAACTGACTTCAAAAGGGAATGTTCTAAATTCGACTTGTTTTTTTACACTAACGGATAATGTAGACATACAATACACAATTACACATGCACGCAATTTTATACCCTTATATAGTACTAGTGGGTGCTCGCGGCTTCGTTCGCAATAAGAAGTAAAACTAGCATCCCCTATTTAACCCCTTTAAAAGTAGCATTTCTAAAAATCCTTTATAAGCGGATGCCTGCGTCATAACATCTACATTCATTCCAAATTTCAGCCCAATCCGTCCAGTGGTTTGGGCTGAAATTTGGAATGAAGGAATGCGTTGATAGATCACTATATCAGTCAGTCAGTCACCTTTTTAGATTAGATTTTTTATTGATCATAGTAATTGATCTACTTTTACGGGTACGTATATTAAAAGAAATCTTCTATTAAGAAGAAAGCAAAAGAAACCCCTCCACTGTCGAGGCGCGGGCGCAGCTAGACAGAGCGAGCACTTTCACTGTCTACCGCGAGCACTTGCTCGAGACTTCATCATTGCAATCACAAGCATGTATTCTGTGTTAGAACAAGCCTTTTCTATATTAACTGTTTTTATAGTTAAGGATATCTATACATATAATAAAACTGTAACTGGTCGGTGTCTGTACATTGAAGATAATGGAAAAAAATAGTTAAGGGGTCTTTATTGATGCAATAGAATACAAAAATCATGTTTCAAAAATACATTTCTGTTTGTCTGTCGGTATGTTTGTTCGTTATAGACTCGAAAACGGCTGAACCGATTTGTCTACGGTTTTCACTAACATGTTGGTTCATTTTCAACTTAACATTTAGTGTTTGTTTCATTTCAATCGGTTCGTAAATAAAAAAAACGTATGTTCATTTTAAACCTTTTTATCTCAAAATAATGCGAGCGAAGCCGCGGGCGTCCACTAGTTTTATTATATATATGTTTTATTTCCTTGGATAGGTCGAAAAGTGGCATTCCATTGTGGGCGCATCTGTGAGTCGGATGACACGTTAAATTGTAGGTCCCGGCTGTTTGTCTAGTACGGCAGTCGTTAAGTCATGTCAGAGGCCCTTAGGGCGGTTTGAAAACTCTCGACACCAGAGTTGGCCACTCTCATTCGATAAGAAGAAGAAGATGGTAAAGGAAAACATCAACAGGAAAACGACATGTTTGAGGACCACAATATCCGAGGACATGTGTCTTCCGTGGAAGGAGCTGGGCGCCCACCACGATGTATCTGCACAAGAGAACTCCCCTAACGAATTTATGTATTACCTGTGGTATTACGCGGGAGAGTCACGATCCTCAGTCATGAGGAAATACGACTTAAAGGAAAATACTTTTAAAACATTTTGCATTTTTTGCATAAATCTCTGTCGATATTAAAATTAGATACTCCCATTCGATAAAAAGAAGAAGAATTATCACTTTATTTAGTCCTAAAAAAATACAATGTTTGTTGTGCGTTAATAATTTTTCCCTCTTTTTTTAAAAACCAGTTAAAACCAAATAAAAAATCAGGTTAACTCATTAACGATGTTTAAATTAATCCAAAAAAACTCGATTCAATTTCATCACCTTTGACCCTCATTCATTAAAAAATGTTGAACACACTTTTTAAAGATATTACAAAACGGTGTATTTTAGACAATAGCTTAACTTCACGAGTCTAGTATGCTTGTGTGAGTGAATGTTTGACTGTGTGGTTTTTGTGAGAGTGGCTAACTCTGGTGGCGAGAGTTTTCATTGTTGCCTAATTTTTTATTGGAGTATTTAAGGATGTAATATGATTGTCTTCATATGATAAATATAAATATAATATAAATATCGCCATCCAACGGGGTAATGCGGCCAGTATGCTGGGCACGCTGCCCTCTGGTAGTGGGCTGGAGCACTCAGACTATCTTTAGGCTTTTCTAAAGATATTCTAAGTGCCCCTTTTTTGTAGTAGTTAGAAGTAGTATGTTTAGTTTGTCTTCCCTTGTTTTTATATTTTATTATTGTAAATAAAAGTAAGCAAGTTTATGATAAAATAGCATAAAAAAATTGAAAACGTATTTACTATATAGAAATAAAAATATGTTTATTTTTTTAATACATAAAAATGTATCAAAAAGCTTTTAGTGATTTTGATGATCGCTCACGAATACCCTTTGCAGTTACGCTACGAGCGCTAGGTGTGGTAGTGTGTAAGACTTTAGTGATCATCGCACGAACAAATCCTGTCAGCCGCACTACGAGCGCTAAGCATGTTTTTTTTTCGAATTTTGGTAGCGAAACTTGGTTTGATATGAATGACTTTAAAGATTAGGTAAGAGTAGCCCAGTCAGTCACACTTCGAGCGCTTAGTTTGTTAGTGTGCGTGCAGGATAGTGTTACAGCTGAAACGGTCCACAGTATACACCGTAGTGCGCGCGCCTGCCGAAAAGTTCGGGCGTTCACCTCTAGGAGCGCGGACGTAGAGCGCGACTGAGAGAGTTTGGTACTTTGTCTGTTGGACAGTGACTAAGTGGTGTGGTTTTTTTTTCATGTCAAAAAAAAAATATTTATCATGTGTATTTTTTTCTTGAGTAATATAATAATACATAATTTTGAACATTCAAATTGTTTATTGGTACATATTAGTGATGTTTGTAGATATTATTTATGGGCTAAAATGTATACTACTTCCAAAGTGTATGTAACAATGCTTCAATCAATTTAATGATACTTTTCAATTAATGCGAGTTCAGAAAATGTTAACGTTTGTCCAAATAAGACATTCAAATAAATTAGAACACCAATTCCCTCAATTAGCTGCGCTTTTACTTACCTATTATTTTATATATTTTGGTGGAAAATAAAAAAAAACTGTTTGGCCTAGGAAAAAAAACAAATTAATACAGATTGAACAAATTAAAAATGGATATCATTGAATTATTCAATATTATCAGCTACGAGTACCTATCTATTCATTAATTTAATAGTTATCCAAGCTTTTATAAAGCTCGGTATTGTAAAAGTAGAAGTATATCTGGAAGTTATAACATACTGTTCATTTTGGTGTAAGTATTGTAATATATTGTATGATGTAATTGAATTTAAAATCTATACTATTATAAAGCTGAAGAGTTTGTTTGTTTGAACGCGCTAATCTCAGGAACTACTGGTGCGAATTGAAAAATTCTTTTTGTGTTGAATAGACCATTTATCGAGGAAGGCTTTAGGCTATATAACATCACGCTGCAACTAATAAGAGCGAAGAAGTAATGGAAAATGTGGAAAAAATGGGGAAAATTATTCACTTTTGAGGGCTTCCGTTGCGTGCGCTGCGAAAACGGTTCAAGCCGTGGGTAACAGCTATTATTTATAAAGCTGAAGAGGTTGTTTGCAAAAATTTATATGATCCCCAAAATAACTATTCCACGCGGACGAAGTCGCGGGCATAGCTAGTAAATACATAAATACAATATATCCATTCACGCACAACCAAGTATTAAACACACCAAGTCCGACTACTAACTCGATGATATATTTGGTGACATTGAACTGAGTCCATTGCCAACGACCTCGCTCCTTGGGGAAGCTTTGCGTAATACACACACACAAACACATAAACACACACACACACATCGACCAATCGATAAAAACCGCCAGAATCGATTAACAAAAGAATAAGGGAGGGCGCCAGCGGTCGTCTTGTTTTTGAATCGATGCCGTTTTGTTTTGCGGTGATATTAAAATTTGGGCAGGGGTTAGTTAAGAAAGGATTTGGTAGAGAAATGTATATATTAATGTTTTAATTAGATACTCATTGGCAAAAGAAAGATTTATAGCTAAAAAAACTTGATTTGGGCGGTTGGTACTTTTAGGCTAAGAATACAGTTTGCCCCTAAAATGATCATTTTTAAGGAATTTCGATCACTTCGAATACAACAGAAACATCTATGTATATAAAAGAAATTGCTCTTAAGGTGTCTGTAAACAGACCTTATTCAAATTCTAAACAAGGCAATTAAATAGAACTATGTATTGTTGTACTGGTTTTAATGAAATCCTGTAAAATTTAGTCTTTTATATAATTTTATGTATATATTTATATTTTTATTTAGTCTATTATGTAATTTTATGTATATATTTATATTTTTATACAAACTTATTAAAGAAACAAACCTCTTGTAGATGCGGTGCCGCGGGAACACATAGCTTACTAGTAAAAAACATTTTGTGTAAATACATATTTTTCTATAGAACTACAAAATAGGTACCTACCTACATATTTTTACGCGGTAAATTTTCTATAGGATCTTCCTTACAACTTGAGGTCTTGCTGTTTTTTTATTTTGTAGTAGTCAGATATAGCACGTTTAATTTTCTTTTATTTTTTTTAGGTTTGGCTCAAGCAGTAATCCTGTACACGACATTTGGTAAATAAATGTTGGCAAGGAACTAAGTTCAAAGTTCGAGAGGTCACTCGCTGAAACACTGGGCCTGGAGTTTGATGGATCGCTCTGTCAGATAGGACAAAGACTTCTTGCCGGCTGAAAATGTGTAACCGGGTAATTTACAAAAGTTCTGAAGATTGAAAAATGATAGATAGATAAAACGCTTTAGTGTAACACACATTGAAAAAAAAAACAAACAGAAACACAAAAGACTTAAAAATAGTGCCACAACTGAAAAATGAAAACTTATTAAAAAATACATAACATAACTTTAGTTACAAATTCATTTATTGATCAAAAAACTTTTACAAAACCTTCACCTAATCCTATAGTAAACTTATTCATAAACGGTTTGGGTGCCTACATGTTATTGTGAGCCCTACACTGGGTACGAAACCTGGCTATGGCAGGCGTTCACATGATGCGCTTACGACATACCTATATATAGAAAATAATATACTTAAATTATAATATTAAGTGAGAAAATAATTTTAATTTTTGTAGAAAAAACGGAGGGAATTATTAAATTTTCTCTACTTTTCGCTTCACGAAATCACCTAAAGCGGCATCCGCATAACCAACTCTGATGTCAGTTTTCAAAAGCCACCCTAAGAGCCTCTGACATGCCTTAACGGCTGCCGTTCTGTGTATGACAGACAGCCGTATTCTGTGACTGTGGTACAAATTTGAGCAGGTTTGTACTCCAAACGAGACTGCGGGAAAGACATATAAAAAAAATGGTAATCTGAACTGAAAACTTAACTATCTTCACGGTATGGCTTTTTTATAAGGCCACCGCTTGTGGCTTTGAGTCATTACTTTAATTCATAATACTATGTTTTATGTTAAATTTGTCTCAATAATAATACGTTCCATCATTATATCCATCTATCTATCTCTCCCTATCTGACCTCCAATTTGTTAACCTTCGAATACTGGAGTAGGAACCGACGTACATTTGACGTTTAACCTTTGAACTTGGGTGTATTAACCTTGAGCCGAAGTCGCTATAATTATACTACCTACTGATAACAGATGTATTTTTGACTCATTCATACCACAGTACAGACTAAAGTGTATGTACGCAAGACAGTAGAGTGTATGAAAGGTTTTCGCCTCAGTGTGTTTTATGGAAATCTTTATATGTTTTTCATACGTTGCGTCAAGTAACTTCCTTTGTCTGTCAACGTCTTTTAGTAGATTTTATGCTGTTTTTGACCAGTATTAGGTCTCATGAAACGTCGGTCCATCTTCAAAATTAGAAATATATAAATATCACTTTAATGGACGTTTCGTTTTTGTTTCACTTATTTCATGAAATAGTCAGCTTTTATTTTATTTTAGACTAGTGGTGTTTATTTAAATAAACAGACAAACGTTTAAAAATTCTGAAACCTGCTGAAACGTGTTCTCTTATGGATTTAAACTATACCCAAACAATTTTTTCATCTAAAGTCTTCTAAGTTCAGATTTGTGACCCTCTTCAGTCACAAATCTGAACTGCGTGAATATATTTTCAGGTGCAGATTATTACATTAAAGCTTATCTGCACCTGAAAATATATTCACGCAGTGAAAAGCTCGAGTGTAAGTTTAAAGTTCTATCGTGGGTGGCTTCGTTCTAATAAAAGCTCCTATCTCCTTACGAATCCTCCTTTTTTAATGTCAGCTTTTAATTCTATAAGACTTTGGTTGTCATTTAATTGGTTGGTAAAATTATGGTTTTATTTGTGGAAAATAAATATATGGTAAGCTTTAATAAATCTTGTACGTGTGTTGTAAAAACTTTCCTAGTTTTATTTTATAGCTTCGTATATATTTTGAAAGGGGATGATTATATTTCTTATTATTATAATAGAGTGTATTGAATCTTTAATAAAAATACTTTGCCTGTTTTGTTTGAGAGGTAAGAGGTAAGTAAGTACCTAGTACTTAAGTATAATTATAATCTCAATATAAAATAGATTAATAATAGTTTACATAAGATAATAATAATGAGAAAATATTGTACATACTATTTTAAGTTGAAGATTTTATAATAAGTTTTAGACTTTAAAATAATTAGTTTTAGTTTTAGCTACGCCCTAATTCCCCCCTTAACAGGGTAAAAGTAAATTCATTTAAGCTAATAAAGGAATTTAATTTAATTGAATTGTAGAATTTGGCTAAAGCCCACCCAATCTATAGAGCTGATTTCACTTAAAGATACCGCTGCAAAAATGACAATTATCTCATATTTTGCTGCCAAACTACAAAGATTTATTTATTTATAAAAAGCGCAATAAATTAATTGGTCTGCTACCAAACCATTTATTTCACATAAAATTGCTTCCCAACCCATACTTCCTAATAAGTATCTAGAGAAACAGTCGTAGATACGTTGTAGGGTAAAAATAAAATGTCTCCAAAGCATTATAAGGTTGTTCACCCAAAAATTTGGGCAACGCCCTCTGGTGGTACTATTTGTAAAACAATCTTATCTCACTTTTACTTTCCTTATTTACACACTTGATCTTGGGTTAAGGGTTGTTACTATTTTGGATTTTCAAATGAATGTATTTGCGCTTGACCTCAGTTGAACTGATAGTAAGCAATAATAGTAATGGTCCGTTATGGAATTTATGAAACTCTGTTTGATATCCGGTTAAGAAAAAAAAGCTTTTTTTATTATTAACTAGTGGACGGCCGCGGCTTCGCTCGCAATATTTTGAGATATAAAGTGGCCTATGACACTTCTAAGACCTCATACTACTTATATACCAAAAATCATGATGATCCGTTCAGTCGTTTTGGCGTTATGGGCGTTTAAAAAACAGACAAACAGATATTTAGACAAACAGATAAACAGACAAAAATTCTAAAAACTTCTGAAACGTGTTCTGTTATGGATTTAAACTATATCCAAACATTTTTTCTGATATCTTCTGTGTTCAAATTTTTGACCGTCTACAACTGTATTATATCTATAGATGGAATTTATGAAGCATGCTTGCTTACTGCTTACCTAAAACTTGCAGCTTAGCTTAACGTAACTATGTATGTATCTTCTAAACCCTGTAACACCGTAGGTCTGAAATAGCCAAATAGATTTTTATAAATATATATTTTGCTGGTGGATATCGACCCCAGAATCCCAGATATTTGCGCCAAAAGTGCATGTAAATCATGGACATACATACTTCATTCGAGTCGCGGGTTCTTTATGGATGAGGTCTGCACAAGATCGATGCAGCTGGCACATTCAGAGAGAGGCCTATACCCAGCAGTGGGATACAGAAAGCTGTGGATGATGATGATGATGATGATGACATACATTTGTATTAAATGTGTCTAATAAGTAGCATCTAAATTTTACTAAGTACTTTCTTAACTGAAACCTTACGCTGATTTCTATGACTGAACCTGATTTTGTAGTATCCTTACAAAATCCTTAAAGTATTATTTGACAGTGGCCACCTGTCAGTAATTTAACTAACTGTTTATTGGAACTGTCGAGCGATGTCTGCTGAAGATAAAATTATGAAGACATGCAACGGAAATCGGGCTTTTCGTGCATTCTTTAATGCAAGATTTTTTTTAAATACAATGGATTTGCATTTAACTATATTTTGACTGACTAGTATTTTATCTATTATTCACAAAGTTGAGAAAGATTTTCCATGTCCGTGTCATTTTCAGATACAAGAAAAGCACATATGCAAATAAATAAAAACTATCTTTAAAAATACATTAACATGTTTTGTAGAGAAGACTTAAAGATCCAGGAACATAATACATAATTACCAACAACAACACATCCAAGATGGCTTCCTAGTGAAGTTAGAAGGACTTAACTTGACTTGTATTGACTATAGTCAAAGCAGTCTCTTAAATTCGTGCAATGTTGCCTGTAGGATAAAAGTACTACCATGTTTATTATATCTTCGCATGAAACTTACTCATATAATATTGATCGAACTTCACTTTGTAAGTTCGTTTAATCATATATTATGTACTGTAAATGGTAGGTTTTATAAATACTTACATTTTACATATGCATCTTAGTTACGTTCTTATAAACTTTCCCCTTTATGTGCCAGTATTATAATATCATTGCAATTCATTGTACTATTTATGCAGGTAAAGTAAATAAATATAAAGCAAACATATCCAAAAATCCAGTTTCTATTCAAAGCATGATCTTTCAAAAGCAACAAAAAGCTAACAAAAGATTACTCTTTTGATTCGTTTATGATACAACGAAATCATACCCATTAAACTTCTCATTAAGGTGACATAATTCTAACCCATTTTTTATTTATTGATCCGTGTGTCCTCTCCTCCTTACCTGTATTCCTCGTTACTGATGGTCGTGATTCCTCCGCAGAATCAATTTGTACGGGGAGTTCTGTTTGGCAGATATATTGTGGCACCCATATGCGTAAAATAAAATAAATTAACACATTACAAAATCTTAAAACAATAATAGACCATATTACAAATCAAAATGGTTACTTTAGAATTTATTTTATGGAAAAAAGATACCAAAGTTATTTGTTTTACACTCGACAGCACGTCTTTGACTACAACGTCACCTGAAGCAACACTAGTTGTCTAAATATAAAATGGTGCCATCCAAAAATCAGTTTTTTGTAAGCTATGCTATGGTAGTTGGAGATCTTTGGATAATACTGTCTTCGACTATATGTGACGTAGTTACCCTTTGCATAACATGCATACAATGTACAGATTACTTTGTAGTACTTGTGATGCGCAAACGCAGCTAGCTGGCGAGGATTACCCAGCTTTAAGCAGATAGATATTGTAAGTTGCAATTTTTAGCTTTAAGAATTTTAAACCGTATTAGAGACCATAATTTTCCTGATAATAAAAAACATATGTGTGTCTTTATTGCCCGTATGTGGAAAAAAATAGTAGAATAAATAAATACCACAATTCTAACCCCATCATATTAAGAGGAAGCGCCCGTACCAGACGCAATCGATACCAGACCATACCAGATGCAAACTGTCAACGTGGTCAGTCCTTTGATGGGTGGCCAAAAAGTTGCATTTAATTATGGGTGCTTCTGTGAGTCGGATGACACATTAAATTGAATCCCGGCTGTTTGTCAAAGTACGGCAGTCGTTAAGTCATGTCAGAGGCCCCTAGGGCGGTTTGAAAACTCTGTTATCAAATTTGACCACTCTCATTCGAACTTACTTTTACTTACAGTCATATTATCTATACGTCAGTAATCCACGTTACACATTACACGTGCGCACACGCATGCACCCCAGATAAGGGCTCGGTCATTGACCTGTGGAAATCTCTCCTGAAACATGGCGGGTATGGTGAGAGTGTGGTGGAATTATGGTGTTATTAATTAAGCATATGTGTACTTAAATAAATGCGTAGGTAACGCAGTTTTTAACTTAAGGCTTACTGAATTGAATGTATTTAAAAAGGATGATTGACACTATTCTAATTATTTTAATTCAAAAGTTTGTTACTCATTTAATAAAAAGAGTATAGAAACATTTATCTTTTTTAAGAAATTTGTTGTATGTAATATCTACTTCTACATACATTAACATTGTTAAAAAAGATATTCTTGAATTCCTTATTGAATCGAAAAAAAAAACCTAATACAAAATGTATCGGAAGACGTTATTAATTAAACAAAACAGATAAAAATAATGAAAAATATTGGAACACTCACTCTAAGCATTTGTTATTAAAATAATTTTACATTTTTTTTTTATTTTGTAAATATTACACAATTTTGCCGGACCGGGACGAGTGACTTACTAGACGAGAGGCCTATGCTCAGCAGTGCACAAAAACGGGCTGATGATGATGGTGATGATATAAATTGATACAATAATCCAACCTAACAATTCTCCAACCCATCCACCGATACCCAAGCAATATAACTGCAATCTATCTAACAATAGAAGCGGTCCCGAGGAAAGGCGGAACCATGATCTTGCAGTGAAAGTTGCGCGCGCGCTTCCTTGGTACGAAGAAAGTGCAGAGCTAGACTGTAGAGAATATGTACTAGTTTCTGCGTCAATACGTCGCGATGCTGCAATATAAGTACTGGAATCAATATCTCAATAAATGTGTAAACGGACGAAATGGAAACAAGAAATTTGAAAACCTTTTAACAGATTTTTTTCAGTGCTTGTTTCCAGTACATACGTATAAATATATTACTTCCAAGAATTCGTGGATACGCAATAATTACTGAAACTATTTTGATGAAACTTTGTTTCTGATTGTGATACGATAGCTAGTGTTATAATTTTCCAGAAATTCGAGGACAGTCATCCATAGAAACATACAATCAGAAAATTTGGCTCACGCAATCGGAAGTTTGAACTAAGTATAGGTATAGTTTATCCAACTCAACAAACATATAGTTAAAATTTGTCAATTTTTTAAAAAGTTACAACATAGTTACAAGTTGAGACTCTCCTCTTTGTGGAGGTGGATTCAAAAGCTTCAGACTTTTTTTGTTCCGTCATCACTTACCAAAACGATTTAAAAATCTCATTTTCTTGTGACGCTTTTAAATGACTGAGTGATCGCTTCCGGACGACGCGACGCGGGAACAGTTTAGGTATTTCATCTCACTAATGCTCGTATATGATAAGTTTGTATGTTTGTTTATTGATTTGAATGTACCGTTGTTGCACCCATGGCTTACAGTATTCGGCATTAAATAACTGAATTATTTCTTATAACTTGGACAGGTGGGCCATAAAATAAAACAACATAAAACATAAAAAGCGTTTATTTCAAGATTCATAAGTTTTACAGTACAGGTGTACCTGTAAAATGTACCTCATATAAGAAAAACTGATGCTTACGAGACGTGTCCGTGGGTCGGATAAAACACAAAATTGTAAGCGGCTGCTTGTTACGAATAAATTTACAACAAAGTGTAATACTAACAATAAATATGTGTCTTGTACACAGCTTTAATTTACAAAGCTTTGAATTCTCTAATAGGCCCGAACTTCCTTTACTATCAGGCTATAAATTTGTTCTCAGTAAAGATTAAAAGAGACAATTTCAATCCCAGATCGACACAGGAAACTCCGTCGCGTCAGAGCGTCAAACGCCTAAATATTGAAATGTATTTGCCCCTTCATGAATGGCTTTGAAATTATGGACTTACTTTCATGGACGTTCACCCCAAGTCTGAGTTCTTTGACCATTGACCAAGTAGTCACAGCTGATCGAAACGTCATGATTTCGTGAATATATGACTAATGGTTGAATATCACCGTTATAAGCCAGTTATTTCAGGAACTGGGGAATAATTAGCATTAATTTGATAAGAGAATAGATTTATTTATTTATGGCGCTAGATGGCGCTGTGTGCGATGTCCCGGAATATTTATTTATTTATTTTATTTATACAATACGAAACCATCGAGTCTGGGCGCCCAACACGTTACGACCCTTAGTAATGAAGAATACGTTTTACTATTAAAAGCAAATATGACAAACTGAACAAGATTTTCGGTTAACTTTATTAGAGCCTAAAGTTTTAATTAATGTATTGTTGGTAATTTAATATGCGAGATATTATTTATATATTTTTATTATTAACTACCTATGTGTTGTTGTCTCTAAGAATTTAATTTGGTTTTACAATTTTAGCAAAATTTTAATCATTTATTCATGTTTTAGTATTCGCTCCATAGTTTCTAAGAGGGTGCTTCTTTACTAGAACCATACTTTACCCGACGGTTCGACTACTCACCACTAGATGGCAGCACCACAATAGAAATCGAAGGAGTTTTAAAATAAAACATTTGAAACCTGTTTACGCCATTAACTGTTACTAGAAGTTTAAAAAAATACAAAAATAAATAACATGACATTTTATTGACCATTTTTATTTTATATATTTACAACCTTTGACGATCGTTTACAACGTATATTCGCGAGTTTTATTGAAATACTAAGTTTTTTTTCTAAATTGCCGTTTGTTGGCTTACTTTTTGTTGTAAATACTTTTACATTGAAGTTGTTATAGTTTTTTTGAGCACAATATAAAACATGGCGCAACCAAAACCAGAAGACCTAAGCTACGAAATGAAGGCTCACAACCGTATGCAAGTGGTATACGGTAGAAAGACTCAAGAGAGGCAGATTTTCATGGAAGACCTAAAAGACTATCGGAGGAGAAAAGACAAACTACTCATAAAGGAAATCAAGAAAACTATGGGCACAAAATGGTACCAAGCATTGAGCGTGCCTCAGCAAAGAGCGTTGGATACATTAGACTTATCCATTTATCAAGATTTGCTCGAAGGCAGACCGACTAGAACGACTATCATTATGAAAGCCTTGGGAATTATACCAAAACCACGACAAGAAGATCTTTTGCACTGTGTTATCCATGGTCGAGATGACTCTAAAGAAATGCTGGCTCAATTATTCTTTCTAATGTACGAACATTCATTCGATTTGAGAAGAGATCACTACGATTTGAACGCACGGCTTTTACTTTCCAGTATTTTGTATCTCGGTCTGCCAGGACTTATAAAGTTGCTAAAAGAACAGTTCTCACCGGACCAATCAGAGCCTCCGCCGAAGCCCAAAAAGAAACCGAAGCCGGGACCGCCCCTGGCATCTCCTTACTTAACTACAATGACTGCAGTTTTATATTCACCAAAGCATTGGGTCCCGAAGCCTCCTCCCCCATTACCTAACCTTGAAGATCTAGATGAGCCTGTGGAGGAAACTCCTCCTGCTCCTAAACCTCCTCCGCCGCCGCCACCGCCCCCTCCTCCGAAAAAGAGGATCCCGGTTTCTTACTGTGATAGACTAGCCGGAGTGACAAGAATACAACCTTTCTCCTCAGTAGCGACCTTGGATAGAAAGCAGCATTCGATTCTCAACCCACCTGGCAAAAAGACGAGGAAGGCTGCCAAACTTTTCCCAGAAGAAAAAAAAGTGTATGGGATAGGGAACACGCGAGCGACCGTAAAGAAAAGAAGGAAGAAACCCAAAGCACCTACCACGGGTCTCTGGAACGCTCAGTACACCATCAACGGCGTCACTAAAGTAAATGGCAAGGTCGTCTTTATTCTTGGTAACGTATCTGTACTGCCACTAGAAGGAGAAATAATTCACGGAGGCCATGCTCTGGTCAATGGAGAGTATATTAACATACATATGGGAGTCCGAGGACAGTTGCCTCCTCCAAACGCAGACCACTGCGACTGCCTCAAGAAATGGCAAGACTCTGTCTTTAAGTATTTAAAGGACACCAAATGCTACTGCGGACACTACTACGACTATTATAACGAAGGGTCTTTTCCACCAGAAGAACTGCCTTTCTTTGAGAAGCCAACGAAGTATGGCAATCTTCAAATGCGACTCGACAACATTTACGATATTGATGAGAAAAGACTCCAAGTGGCCAAAGAATTCAAGAGAGTTTGGGACACGGACAGCGTGATTCACATAGACGATGACGAAGACGAAATTAAAAGGAAACCTTTAAAGAAGAAGAAAAAGTCCTCCAAAACATGTTTGGGAGAAAAGCCTAGGATCGAAGACTATTTGCGATGCGCTTTACGTCGTCTGCGAAGACTCAACATCGCGGCGAAGTTGCCAGATATCTACTTAGTACCAGAATTAGTTGTTTGGATGAGGAAGCGACTGTATGGCCCTTACACGCCAGAAGAGAAATCGTATATGCAATACAAGAGCAATGTTTACTGGACATTGTTTTGGAGGTACGCAGGGCATGGTATCCCTCACGTTCCTGTGCCAAAAGTGGAAGAATTTAATAAAGTCACGACGTGGCAGTACAAACAGTCTCTGAACGACAAATTTAGGAAATTCGCGAACAGATATCGCTTGGAGGCGTTCCGAACCCACGCAGATTTTAACAACATGATGTGGCCATCTATGTTCCAAGCTCAAATGCCAGATAAGAAGTTTCGAGAAATTTACTTCTCGTACATGTTTGGGAATGTGGAGAATTTGAATCTGTTTCGTCCTTACGATGCAGGCGACACTTCGTTCCGGTACACGCAGAATTTGAAAAGAGCGTATCGCTGTCCGCCGAAGGGCATTGAGAAAGTTAGTGCGTAATTTCCTGGTGATGATGATGATGATGAAATTTTATGTACCTACCTATAGATATGATGGGTATTTGTTCCTGATCGTGAGTTTGTGACTGAATACTTACCTTAACTAAAAGTATATTATACCTACTTATTTGCACATGTGACTGCGTTTTTGTAAAAAATATAATCTATAGTTTACCTTTGGGAATTTCAGATTTATGTTCCTATGTTTTTGTAGTGCCTATTTTTTATTCAATAAAAAACTCATTTAGGTACTGTTCGTGTTCATTTGTTGATAGTATAGTCCTTTTATTCAGATTTCTATTTATTTTAAAAGCGCAGTTTTTTAAAACACGGTATAGGCTAACGTTTGACTACAGCCTGCGTAATGTTAAGCAGCGCTGTAGTCTAAGTGTTTGTGCTGTTAGAATAATCCTTACAATATTAGATAAGCAACTTTAATCCCAGATTAACGCGGGGCGCCTCATAGCGAAAAACTAAGATCAAATTAAATAAAGATTTTGTCACAGACCAAATGGGACTTTTATGTGATATTTATATACACATTTATTTATAGCGGGTTATCCATTTAGGTGGTTTACTAAAACTCGAAATCAAACTACATACTTAGGTAATTTATAATTTAATGTAGGTAATAAGTTTATTGTATATATGTTTAATTATTTACACATAGTTATGGCTTAAAATTAACATTTCACTGTAACACAACTAAGTTGTAGAATAAATGTAAGATAAAAATCTTAATTTTCAAGGTACGTTGTCAAAGATACATTAAACTATAGACTGAACATTAGATTACGATTGACAACCACATTTACAGAAGCAAACATATATAAATATCTCTTTGTAACATAGCATGATTTTTCTTATCGAATGAGAGTGGCCAACTCTGGTGTCGAGAGTTTATCAAGCCGCCCTAAGGGCGTCTGACATGGCTTTACGGCTGCCGTACTAGACAAACAGCCGGGACCTACAATTTAACGTGTCATCCGATCCACGGAGCATTCTTATAGTTCGCATCAAAGAAATTGTTTCTTTTTATATTGATTTTTTATAGATTGCTTCAAAGAAATGTATTCGAAAACTTTGTTTGCTAATATTCATTGCAGTTGTCAAACATATCCTTTATATTCAGACTATAAGTGCTATAATAAGTCATTATAATACTCGATAGGTATTAAAAATAAATTTTAATTTCGTACCACATTTACTTATCCTTACTCTTAGATTATATTATAATACAAGTCTTATTACTTATTATAAAGTGTTAAAATATTAAAATACAGGTTTACTTTATATAATAATCAGTTACTATTATTTTAAGAATTTGGTCTACATAAGAATTATTGCGTGATATATGAACTTATGTATAAACACAACGTTTGTAGTCATACACTGAGTTTTGGTTCACAAAACCCAGCGTATCACAAATCATTGAATTGCAAAGAAGCTTCTGATAATATTTTAAGTCAAATTGCAAAATCCTCTTCTTTCTTACTCATATTACTAATTACTGAGGGTTGTGACTCCCCCTCAGAATCAATTCGTTCGAGGAATTTTCTTGGACAGATAATCGTGGTGGGCAAATGAATCGCATAATAATACCACAAAAGAACACATACATAGATCAAGTTCACAACAAAAAACATGCATTATGTAGATCAAATTCTTAAAACACGCATAACTGATTATTTATTGAAGTAAGCCTATATATGTACATACTCTAAGAGCACTGCAGTGTGCTTGTCACCGCATATAGTCTCTCTAGGGATATCTCGTCTTTGGTATCAATATTATAGAAAAAAAACACGCGACGAACATGGGACCCAAGGTTTGGGCGTAAGTGTGATATTTGTCGAGATCTTTTTTGAGGTCGGTTAAAATAATGAAAACATAAAATGGAGTTTATGATCATTATTTCAAAAGTTTTGTTTTTGTTAATTATAACAAAGTAATTTGTAAAGCAATCTCATCTTTAAAAACTGTTCTAACATATTACAAACATTATTTAAAATTTCTTTTATCCATCGTTTCTTTTTATTTTGCAAACCTATACCTTGAGACTGAACTAAAATACAGTTTTTTTTTATTTATTCACACTCACGCCTTTCACAAATACTGACAAAACAAACAGTTAAAAGTAACTTAAAGCATCGGTTCGTATAAAAACTAAGCAATTAATTTATGAAATATAACAATATTAAACATGGCAATAGAACAAATTGTCAGAAAGTTACAAAAAAACAACGTGAAAAGTTATAACAAACCCAATCGCCACATATTAATGCGAAAATACAAATAAATTACACAGATATAAAATGCAAAATACTACATTGTACTCACATAATTATGGGTAATTATTAATTAAGTTAATTTTCGAAAAAAACATTATACAGAATTACTAGTAGCCGTCATATTATGAAATGATTTCGAGAAAAAATGCCAAAAATATAATAAGTCAATGGTTTAATATTCAAATTAAACTTCAACTTTAAAAAAAAAACTTCAATATTTTTGGTGGACGTAAAATAGTTACTATTCAACCTGAAAATACATAAAAACTTTAAAAACAATCCTTACAAAAGTTCCTATACAATTAATTATTACGAGTGCTCATATCAGAAATGGTTGTGCAAAAATCCAAAGAAACAACACTTTTTGATAATTTGAATCTCATATATTTTGTGCGAGATTAAGAAAAAATACAGAAAATTACAATAGTTATTGAGAAGACTGTCTAATAACTAATTAATATTTATAAAAGTTTATAATAAAATTATGTTTGCACTAAACACGTTGAATGCCCTTCAAAGGGAGTTTAAGGCAAAATGCCTCGTCTTCAAATCTAAATCTTTGCTTTATAAGAATATTTCTTATTCCACTTTCTAATATTGTCGTTTTACATAAGTTATTTTCGCTCAACTGAAATATTCTTGATGCTTTCGCCATCTCTCAAAAAGTCAATAACTTTACAACAAGATGTAACATAAACGGTTTTGATCCTTATGATCACGTTACAGTTTACAATATTTTATTAAAACTGTTAAGTATCTTAGCAATTTACCTTGATGCAAATCTATCAAAATTAAAAAACGTAAAATGAAAAACCATCCGTATATTACCGTTCTTATTTGTTGTTTATGTTTATTATACTGAACACAGTTATTCATAATTTCATAATGCAACGTTATTGATTTATTTAACGTTTCTAACACATCATTGCAAGACAAACTTTCCTTGATCTACACTTTTACGTTAATTGCAACAGATCATCACTTTAGTCACACAAAACTTCCTTGATCTTTACACTTTTCGAGACAAAATTCAATCTTTTTTCTAGACATCTGTAACTCCTAATAAATTAAACAGTTGACAAAATATTCATGAACTCTTCCCGTCACATCAAATGAAATCCTTGATACTTTTAACATCCACAACTCTTGACCAATCAAAGAACCTTTACAAAAATCCGTTTCGTCCCATATAGCTAAAGTAAGACACAAACGTTCTTGATCCTTTACCACCAAAATGGATACTTTTCCACCAATATTTGTTTGTACAAGGTACCTCTATTTATATCTGCAGCTCCTGGTGCGACGGGTGGTTGTTAGTGTGCGGCGTGTGTGGCGCCCTCTGCTGGAGGTGTACTAGCGCGGACAGCAGGCGCGTGTTGGCCTCGTCGAGCGCCGCGATGCGATGCTCCTGCGCCTCTATGACGCGCTGCTTGTGAGAGAGCGCGGCGGCCATCTTGCGCTGCTCGCGGCGCAGCTCGTCTTCTACGCAGATTAGTCTGGAAGTTAAAAGGAGATTTTTAAGATGCTAAATCGAGTGAAAATCCATTCTCAACATAATCAAAGAAGTAAAAATTGTTTTTTTTTTATTACAGGCACATGTCTCTATTTTAGAAAGATTAATTTACAAAGATAAATCTATCAAGCGAGCTAGACGTTGACCTGTGTCTGAATCAGAAACATTAAAACTGACAATAACATACAAAAAAAAAGTTAGCTCCATCGTTTATATTAGGTACCGATAAAATAAATTCCATCCATCGGTCGGGAGTGTCGGAACTAATTAAATTTATCGCAATGAATAAAATCGTAGATTCAAAGTTATATATAAGGCGCTAGTGGATGCTCGCGGCTTCGCTCGTATTAAGAAGTAAAACTTGCATCCCCTATTTCACCCCTTTAAAAGCGGCTTTTCCAAAAATCCTTTCTTAGCGGATGCCTACGTCATAACATCCACCTGCATGCCAAATTTCAGCCCGATCCGTCCATTGGTTTGGGCTGTGCGTTGATAGATCACTATATCAGTCAGTCAGTCACCTTTGAGTTTTATATATTTAGATATAGCTGAGTGTCATTGAAGTTCCAATAGTTACGTACGCGTTCAGAAAACAGTGATATCAGTACATATTTCTGTATTACCTGGAGATGATGCCCTTCATCTTGGCGTCAGTGTGGTCTTGCCCCGGCTCGCCGGGCCCCAGCCGCCCGCGGAGGAGCTCCACTGAACACTTCAGCCGCTCGATCTCGCGTTCGTACTGGAACGAATGAATATTATATTTAATAAGCAGTTGTTGAGTGAGTGTACGTTTATTGGTAGAAACTGATTTTTGTAAAGTCGGGTTGCAGTTTATGAAGAATTTTGACAGTTTCTGTCCTATTACAAGATATAGACTAGATTGACTGGCCTGTTAGCTTAGTTGGTAATGGCTCTGCCTTCTAATCTAGGGGTTGCGGGTTCGATTCCCGCCTGACACAAGTATTTATGCATTTTAAAAATGTATAATTTCTTGTGTTGAGTCTGGTTGTTTGTATGTATAATAAGTATGTATTTACAAAAGAAAAGTATATAAGTATTATATCCGTTATCTAGTACCCACGACACAAGCGTTTGCTTAGTGTGGGACTAGATGGCGTTGTGTGGAATGTCCCGAAATATTTATTTATTTATTTATTTATTTATAGAAGCTACATAATATACAGTTCATAGTACATAGTTCGTACGAAATTCTTCATTTACTTTATCTAGCTAGGACGTCTAAACATTTTTGTAAAGTTGCAAACTATACATAAACATCACCCGACTCGAGTATGAATTTACGTGAAAGAAGCGACTTTAGACAAGAGTTATAACCTCATTTGATATAGCGTAACAACTAGTGTGCTATGGCCACAAGGTGACAAGTTGATCAATTTAATCGCCTCATATGACATCGACCCAAGAATGAGCCTAGCACCAATCAACCTATTCCAGCAGTCTCGTTTGACAGCCAATTGTATACCAGCATATATACATGCTACACTTTTAACTATAGCGTCGCTTGTACGCCCGTACCCGTCTGCTTCATGCGACCAAAAAATGTGTAATTAGATGTGAAATAAATGTTTATATTTACCTGTTCAATAGTTCGATGATGCTTAGTACGGCGTCTCCCAGTCGTGCTGTACAGAGTATCTTCCATCTCATCCGAGCTGTCTGTGAGATCCCTCGCAGACTCCAAACTGAGTCTTCTCTGCAACTTCGGCATCTGTCGTTGTTCACTCGCTTCACTCTGTTGAGACTCTCGAATAAAGTTCCTTGGGGACTCCCTCCTGTCCAAAACTCCATAATATTCCTGCCTTTCCAAATCTTCATTCAATCTACTGCTCGATACTTTTGCAGCTGAATAAGTCCTGTCTAAAGGATAGTTCGTTTCTGGGATCGCATTTTCGGTGGAAACGTATTTTTCCGGCGAGTTTTTGGAGTTCTCCATGTTGTATAGAGCTTTCTGGCTTCTTGAGATTTGAAGTCTGTACATTTCCTTATTGACCTCTTCGACGTTTGAGTCGGATCTGCTCATTGGATAGCCGGAGTCAGTTGAAATGTGATGTGGCTTGCTTTCGTACATCTCTCCTCTTTGCCCAAAATGTTTTAGATTCAACTGGTTCTGATTGGTTGAGTACGAAAGCATGGGGTTTGTTCGTGGCATCCTCGTTTTGCTGTTCTTTCTGAGACTGGGCGAGTTGCTGGACGATTCCTCGTCTCTGTTTCTTGGCGAGTTGCTGTGACTGTTTCGTTCATTTCTCTCGTTCCTTTGGTACACGTCTTCGTACGCGTTGTTGTCTCTGGTCAGTTTCCTGTGGGTAATGTTCCTGTTTTGCTGGTCATAGTTCCTACTATCCTCGTTGAAGTTAGTGGAACCTTCCTCCGAGTTGGTTTCTACGTTGTCTGTGCTCAGAACCTCCTCATCGATGGATGAACTGGACGAGCCGCAAGGACAACGCTTCGAGTTTCTATTCTCGTTCTTCTTTTCCTGACGATTGTCGTCCATATTGTACACTGGATTCGTGAAGACGAGCGGCGCTACTTTGGAGTTAGTCACGTTTGCGTTTTGAGTGTTATCGGCGGTGGTAAAGTTTTGAATCCCGTATTTTTGGATGTCATACTCAATCTTCTGCTGCACTGGGCTTTTCGGATAGAACTTTTCTTTGCTGTCATAATATTGCTTATCACGTTGTTTTTGGTAGTTTATTTGAGAGTACCTACTCATTTGCTGGCCACCATTTTCGAACGCTTGGTGGTGGTGCGTCGTGTTTTCTATCGGACTTGAACTTTGGCTGTAAGTAGCTATACTTTGATAGCCAGAACTGGCTACATTCGACAAACCACTTATAGACACATTTGAACCGTTATTCGTGTAGTTCGTTTTGTTTCCATTCACGATATTGTTGTTATTGGCCTTTGTTTGACATTGATTCTTCTTGTTCATCAATTTGTCGTCAACAATGTCTGAATCATCTGCGTATTTTAGCAAATCTGATAATTCTTCCAGCGTAGCAGTTTCCTTCATGATATTTTGCATATCATTTGGACAGTAGTTGTGATTTATACTATCACTGCTCGGTGATCTTTCTGTACTACTGTAATTTGAATGGTAGTGCTGCTGATAGTTATTTGGCTTGTATCTATCTTGGAATCTTCGTTCGAGAGATTCGTTAACACCATTGCTGATTCCTTTAGGATATTGGTCGGAGCCAAATCCGATTTGGACGACTTTCAAGTTGACGCAGTGTTCTTGGTTGTTATATTGGGAGCTGTATCTGTCTGGGTTGACGTTTTGGTTGACTGGGCTGGATGTGTAGCCGTTTCTTGGTAGTGTTGCTGATCTGAGGTTGAAGCTTGGAGATTTGGAGACTCCTACGTATGTGCCTTTGTACTTGGATTCTTCCGCGTTGGACTTTGAAGGGCTAATGTTGAATTGGACGTTGTTTTTGTTCATGATGGGGGAGCTGTGAGCGAAGTGTTGTCCGTTCGGAGTGGGCTCCGGGGGTTGCTTCGTTGGGGTCGAGTTGCAGGTGGGGTCGTTGAATCTGTAAGGAAAATACAAGACATTATAATTGTGACTTTAGTGACTAAATATGTACAACATATTTAATACATGATTTTGTTCAAGGATAATGCGAGCATACCATAAAATATACGCAATACAAGTTGAGAGCTTCAAAATGAAATGTAGTATAATTCGCGTTTTGTTTGAGAAACTACCAAGACTTCTGCTACCTTAAGACGCTATATTAATCAAAGTAAAAAAATATCATCCATTTCACCATCAAACCGGTCTCTATTTGACGCGAACAGGTCAACAAAGTTATGTTTGCATAGATTTTTCTTTTGTTTGACTCAATACATCAAAAATCGCATAATGTAATTGAATATTATCCTCACCTAAAGATGTTATCTGAGCCAGGCGGCGCGGGCCCGATGTCGTTGCTCACAAGCCGCTTGCTCAGCTCGTCCAATATGTCCGTCAGGGGGTCCAACTCCTGCGAACAAATACATATAGAGATGGTTAGAAAACTTGGATTTAAAAATATATTTAGACTAATGTGTAATTGGATATCAAAACACAGTTTAAATCAAGTGTCACAAAACGTAGTACTTAGTTTGAAGTAGTGAGTTTTATTTTTTCCTTCTGATTATTTAATAAAGATACTGTCAATTACAATTATATACAAAACAGACTGACCATTGTTTTAATAGAATTTATAATGATAATACAATGTCATTCAATTCGTCATGTTTTGACGGATTAATTGGCCCGACTACACTCCAGATGTCTTTCTCTGCAAATGAAAGTAGATCGTCTTTGTGGGGGGTAAACACCTAAAAATAGCATTAGGACTCAGTCAATTGGATCAGTTATAAAAGTCTGATAAAATGTATGAAGATTAAGACGCATTGTCGTTTCGGATATGTAATAATAAATATGGTTAGTGTTACCTAATGTCTACCTTTCGGTTTCGTAAACTCGGCTACGTAGCTATAACATATGTACGTGTATATGTATAATTCCGACTTTTATCTACTTTCTTTTTATGTCATCGGTTCTAAGCTTTTGTAAGGCCAGCTTAATTCCATTACAGTTAACTTCTCAGATAGCAGGTTAAACGACATTGGAGTTACACAGGGCAGTTTACTGTCCTCACAACTATTCACTATCAATGTACAACCTACCTGTATCTTATTAGCCGGCAACTTCGGCAGGCTATCCACCAGCAAGGCGTGTAATGTTGCCAGTTGCTTCCCGAGGTCCACATGTGGTGCCCACTCAGGGTCTGCCTCCACAGCTGGACCCTCGTGCCTGGACCCCTCGGAGATGTTGGATCCTTGTGATGCCGAGGAGTTGCGGTTGCTGCCGTCTGGCTGGGGCTGGTGGGGCGGCTGGTGCTGCTGGTCTTGGGGACGAGTCTGAAGAAATACATAAATATGAACATATAGCTTATTATATTGACGTTAAGCATGTTCTCCGATACATATAAGTATGAGATAATCTGTTATGAATTACTTATTATGATCTCTTTAGGTTAGAATCAATTTTTTGTGCTGATATGTTCTATATTTCGCTTAAATATTTTTCAGTTTATTGCCATGGTTTTTAGAAATGGGGCTTCGTCTAAAGCTCTAAAAAGTGAAGCAAATCGATTACTTACAAAATGAAATCATTTTCTTCTTCTTTTAATTTCAGTTTTACAAATTAGATAATACAAGCAAAGGCAAAAACATACAATAATCAAAATTACAAGTTACTATTAAGGCCACACTGCTTAATAACATACACGGATTATCTCGGTTACTTACTCGTGTTATAATAAAAAAGTCACTAACCGAGATAGCTCTCAGAAAAGCCTTCATGTTAGGCGCCTCCAGCTCTAGGAAGTCGTTGAGGAACTCCATGAAAGCCTCCTTGCCTTGGAAGCGAGTGAAGTTGGCGAGCGTCTGCAGCGTCTTCGCGACCAACGTCAGGTTGCGCGCCGCGCGCTCGTTCGGGTATTCTGGAAGTAATCATAGTTTTATTTTAATACTAATGGACGCCCGCGGCTTCGCTCGCATTATTTTGAGATAAAAAGGTTTAAAATTAACTTAACTTTTTTATTTACGAACCGATTGAAATGAAATAAACACTAAATGTTAAGTTAAAAATGCACTAACATGTTAGTGAAAATCGCAGACAAATCGGTTTAGCCGTGTTCGAGTCTATAACGAACAAACATACCTACAGACAAACAGACAAACAGATTTTTTTTCTTGAAACATGATTTTTGGTTTTTTATTGCATCAATGAAGACCCCTCAGCTACATTTTTTTCAATTATCTTCAATGTACAGACACCGACCTGTTACAGCTTTATTATATGTATAGATTAAAACTTTATTTTAGACATTTTATTAATATGTTAACTAAACGGTTTTTCACTCACGTGTAATTCGCATATGTTTACGCGTTGCGGTCGGTTTGCGGTCCCAGAACATACGTTCTGAAGATGCATGTCATAACATCCGAAACGCGTTAACAACATACGCGAATTACACGTGAGTGAAAACCGTTTAGTTAACATAATGATAGTTTTAGTAAGGAATTAGTCGTTTTTGTTCGTTTTATGTATGTTTTGAGTTTTTTCGTTTAATAATGATTAAAACTACATAGTTAATAAATCTTATATAATAATTATTAAAACTAGTTAATTAAACCAAATAGTCTTCATTCTTCTTTCATTAAAAAAAATATTGTTCGTAATAAAAATAAATATCTCGACATGTAAAATAAGAGAAAGATGAGATCTGATGTCTTTTTTTGTATCATAGAATCATATTTGACTGCAGACCACCTGATTTTAGCACTGCTGCATCCTATGGTATAGATAACTACTAGATTTGATCAGCTTCCGGAAAAGTGTTCCATTGTATTGCCATCCTCTCGATAAGCGTAGATATGAAACACTTTCTTTGGCATGTTTTCCATAAAAAAAACAGCTAACTAATATACCTTAATCAATCCAAAGTATGCCTGAAAGAGATTGCTTTCAGCGATAAGATCACCGCTTACCGTGTGTGATGCCAAAGAGGCTGGGCGACAGTATGGCGGGACACAGGAAGCGGAGGAAGATGGACGCACTGATCAGGTTGTCGGAGATGTCCTCGCGACCCATCGAGGTTAGTCTGGAAGGAATAGAAAGAAATAAGTTACCGCACATATTTGAGCAATTCATTTGTTAATCATGAGCTTGACTTGACACCCCTCTCTCTTTTGAGTCGTATTTCCTCATGACTGACAGTCATGACTTCCGGAATTAATACGTTAGGGGAGTTTTCTTGGGCAAATACATACATCGTGGTGGGCCCCCAGGTCCTTCCACGGAAGACACATGTCCCTGGATATTGTGGTCCTCAAACATGTCGGTTTCCTCACGATGTGTTCCTTCGCTGTTAAGTGAGTGCAAATCCACACATAACTTGAAATTACAAGTTATTGGTGTAGGGCCGGATTCGAACCAGGGTGCGTCTGGATGAAAAGCAGACACTGTAACCGCTGAGCCCCACTCGCTAAAAACACCCCTATACAGTGTCTTAATTTAAGATGTTTACAATTACGGGTTTTATAGACCAACAAAATACGTTGTAAATTATGTAAAAAATATATATTCTAGATGATGAGCACATAGAAACACACTTATATACAAGAAAGTAATAAACCCGATGTATGGATGACCAGCTAAATTATATAATACTTAGTTATAACCATCATCATCCACAACCCTTAGGATCCCACTGCTGGGTATAGGCCCCCCTTGTATGTGCCACCTGCGAGGATCATGCATGTGTGTACCTATGGCTAAATTAAGTGTGCAATAAACAAACATTTAATAACCCGGATTTTTATGTTTAACTCAACTTGAGCGAATAAACGTAATCCGTCTTATTACAAAACGCGGTTTAAATATTAGTCCAGGACTTTGAAACTAAAAAGATGTGTTCTTGTTGTTCAAACATCACATACAAGCTATCAAAATGTCAACAAAAATTGAAACTTTGATTTAACATTGGTACATTTTGACAGTTTGATAATTATGACAGTAGACAGACAATATTCGAATAACTAAAACGGACTTGGTCTAGACTTATATTTAAACCACGTTTTGTAATAAGGCCCATTGAATCAGTAAACATAGGCTTAGCCTATGTATTACCACTAGGTTACAGCTTATTTACTAGTATAGGCTCGTATAGGGCTTCTAAATCTCTCAGGTCAGTACTCGATTGCAAGCTAAATATAGAAAGTTTTTTTTACGTAATAGGTACCTACATTAAAAGGGATCTGATTGTTAGTTTAACCTCTGACATAAAAGTTGTTTAGTTGAATCTTATATAGGACTCACTTAAAGCATATAAGTGGGAGTGTATCGTTTTATGTCTCAAATGGATGGACCGATTTTAATTTTGTGAAGACAGAAGTGGAACATTGTTTAAATAGATCGATTCAAATAAATTAAGTAATAATGAGCTTCAACAAAGAAATCCCTTTATATTGGTTTTATCTCCTTAGGTATATGTATGTACAATAATTACTCGCGCCTAGTCTCAAGAAAGAAAGTCTATTAATCTAAGTTTCAAATTACCTTATTCACGATGTTTCATACAGTCATTTAAGTCCCTTCAGGATTAAAATATTCTTCTCTTTACTAACTTTATATCTTACATTGCTACCTTTATATAATAGAGTTCTAGTTAAGACCGCTTACCTTGCTCGAAAAAAAGGTAAAATAAAATATCTTACCTTTCCCGGAAAGTAGCAAAGCAGTCCCTCAGTGGCGGTGGGAACCTTGGTGCTGAGGAGGAGATAGATCTCCAGGCGAGTGAGACAGCGTCTCTCAATGCCGCCTGTTGCCGGCGCAACGCCGCCCCGCTGCCGGCGCGGAGAGGGTCCACCTCACATTCTGACGCCCCGGGGCCCGCCGCTGAGGCCACTGCTTCGCCTAAGGTGTCCTGGAAATAAATTTAATATTTTAATATTAAAATTGCACTTGTCAAACTAGTCTGCGCGCTGCCGCGGTCCCAGAACTCACGTTTTGAAGATGGGTGTCGTTACACTCGAAACGCGTAAACAACATACGCGAATTACACGTAAATGAAAACCGTTTAGTTAACATATTTTTGGAAGATTGGTTAGGGTATAGTAATTTGATATAGTAGATACTAAATAACTAACCGTACGGCTTCTTTAAAATTATGATAGGTGAAAAATAGTAGTGAAGGGGATATACAGTTTGTTATAAATAATCAGCGTTCGGCACCTTTCAAATTCTTGCCCGTCTTTGGCACTAATCACGATGAACTTACAAGTACAGATTTGAAAATTTGCGCATGAAATTAATAGATTCTATCGTCAACAATTGCACAATTAAATTTTGCATCATGTCACAAGCTCCTAATAAAAAAGGTTTAAAAATTATGTTCCCAAGTATTTTCGAACCTTGAAACCAGATGCAAGATCACTAGAATGTAGCGGTCGATATCTTATTTTTGAACGACTATGTAAAACCTATATTCTGCAAATAAATGATTATGATGATTAGACTTACCTGTAAGTACTGATCTCCGACCAGCTTCAAATACGCTTCCATACTCTTGGTGGCCAGTGAGTTCCCCCTGAAGGTGAGTGAATGGTCCCCTGTTCTCCTCACATCCAACGCGACCACATCTGCCAAGTACCTCGGAGCCAGGCCCGCGCCAGCCATGCAGAGGACTAGCGCACAGCCGATGTCTTCTTTCGCTTTTACACCTGGAATGTGGAAAGGAGATGGTTACAGGACAAAATTCTATGACTTTGCATAAGTATAAAAGATATGTATATTGTGGCTTGGTAAGTAATTAGCATAAAGATACATGACTTTAGGGAGTCCAAATAAACTGACAGTGACTAAAGAAGATGTCTTACTAATAGGTACCAATAGGATCCAGAAATTCATACGGTCTTCGGTAATACCTCTTCAAATAGTCCAAGCTAATGGTTTGTGGACATTAAAGAGCTTTATGTCCATAACATTACTGACTTACTATTAATAAATAATAAAGAATATTTGAAAACAAACAAACACTGACTATGAACAAATAAGAGGACTTACCAATAACCGATTCTTAGAATTTACAGAGTCTTCGGAAAATCCTCTTCGAATAGTTCAAGCTTAGAGATTTCTGGACATTGAAGAGTCCAAAAAAACCGGAGAAGTACCAAATAAGATGACTTACCAATAACAGGCTCGAGAAATTCACATAATCTTCTATAATTCCTCTTCAAATAGTCCAAGAACCTCGCGTAGTGGTCCAGAGGCAGTACATCAACACACTGATATCTGCACTTGATCCTCAGTGCGGGGGTGGGGGCGGGGGTCCTCCCGCCGGGGGACTGCGGCTTGTCTCCCTCCACGAGGGGGTACCAGCGCTCGTTGAGGTAGCGGGAGGATACGTCGTCGACCGGGATGCGGACTGTGCCTGGAATGAGAATGAACTGGTTAATTCTGTCATTTTTTTAAAATAAAATAAGAGAGAAAATTTACTTGAGTTTGCTTAGTGTGAGGCTAGATTGCGCTGTGTGCAATAGTCCCGGAATATTTATTTTTTGATTTTCTTTTTATTTTAAAAATAATGTGTTGGTGACGAAATTCATAGATTGAGACATTTTAGACCTTACAAGTTGAATCGGTTTCTTTATGTTAAAGCTTGAGCGTATGTTAAGATATAAAATCACTACACTACACTACACTAGTAGGTATGTCAAATAGTGAATTCACAAGTTATATGAGCGTCATGCTGACGTGCTTTGTCAGCACATCAGCATAGTGACTATTTATTTGGCTTATCAACAAGAGCACATCAGGCCCAGCAAACATTATAAATAGCATCATATGGCTATCACAAATCTGTCGTCTTAACTTTGATCAGCATGCTGACCTGTTATGTTAGTGGTTTGCACTTTCATCTTCACGTGGCTGTACTTCACAGCTTTGCCGTTTTCCACACTGACATTGTACCATGAACATGGAACTATGCTTACCAACAAGCACGTTTTTGTCTCGCTAACACTGACATCTTCCACGCTGACCTTGTATCATAGACATAGTACTGTGCTTACCAACCAGCGCGTGTTTGTCCCGCTTACACTCGCATCTTAAACACTAACCTTCTCCCATAAGCATAGAGCTACGCTTACCAACAAGCGCGTGTTTGTCCCGTTTGCGAGCGCGCCGCTCCCCGCCGCGGTACACGTTCACGTGTATGGCCTTCACCGCGGGCAGCGCTCCGAACTCATACACCTCGCCCCAGAAACACAGCTCCGTCTTCAACTTCGATGATGATCTGGAAATATGATGTTATTTTGTTAGGGATAGATAGATAGAAAAATAATACTTTATTGGGACACATATAGGGATCTTACTTCTTCGGTTGGACAGTTATTTGCGTTCACTTTTTTATATATAGTCTCTGGTTTACTTTAATTTCCCCGGGACCTGCGTGTCCCGGAGTCCATTCCCTCTTAAGAGGTTCCCCCTCGATGAGGTTTCCTACCACCCCTCTCTGGGGGGTGGAAGAAGATCCGACGTTGCGTTTAAGTCCTTTTTCTTAGTAGTCTTATAGCATCTTTTTTTAATTTACAGGCTAGGCCAATTGATTTGAAATTTTAGTGATGAACAGATACATATATCCTTGTGTATCGTTATAATTGAGTACATTATCGGATATGTTTTCACTGCACAGTCAGGCATTTGGACACTAGATCACCAAAGAGTCGCCCGTAAAACTGAACATTGTGGAATGAACTAATGAATAACAATTAATGTACCTACTATGCTGGTAAATATATGTCTAATATCAAGAAATCTGAATTTTTGTACTTCGCTAAACTAAAACAAAAACTTGTGTTTGCATAACATTGTATAAATTCTTGTATGCACATTGTATATTTTTGTCATAAAAGAAATACACAAATGGTTCTCAATATCATGTACTTAAGTACTTATTTTACAACTATTTGTTAATGAGTGTTAGAAATAAGGGCATTTTATTTTATAATGAATTATTGCTGACCTGGCATACAAAGTGTCGTCCAATAATATCTCGCAGTAGTACCGCTTCTTGGGCGGTATCGCCTTCGCCTCGAGCAGCCACAGCTTCACTGTCCTCTCGCAGCGCCGCACGCGGACCTCGTCCGGGCGGGCGGCTTGGCGCAGGCTGGAATAGTAGAATAAGATTTTAATATAAAAACTTCCGTGAGACATTCTATCAATATGTTAACTAAACGGTTTTCACTCACGTGTGATTCGCGTATGTTGTTTACGCGTTTCGAATGTTATGACATCCATCTTCAGAACGTATACTATGTTCTGGGTCTGCGTGCAACAACATACGTGAATTACACGTGAGTGAAAACCGTTTAGTTAACATATGGAGTAGAATAAGATGTTATTAGTAGGAGATTGAAGAACATACTATGTATATTACATTTTGAGAAAGATTGGAGCTTGGAGCAAGGTAGTGACAAGACTTACTTACTTACTTAACTATTGAGAATATTTTTTAAGCTTAAAGTACTGTTCTATCTTAGCAAACTGCTGATGGGGGCTAAAGTTACATTTAGTACCTATTTTAAAGTAAATGTAATCTACAAGTACACAAGAATTGCATTTATAATAACGAAACCGAATTGTTGGTTTTAGTTTTACCACATTTAAGTCTACTTTACTCTAATTTCAACATCAATAATTTTATACGTTTATTTTATTTTAAAATTGTTAGACTAACAGTTAAACTCAATGATTATTATTATTTTATTCATGAGGCCGTTAGGACGGCTTGATAAACTCTTGACACCAGAGTTGGCCAATCTCATTCGGTAAGAAGAAGTCTTAGTGATCAATTGATTAACTTCGGATAGTTAATTTTAAAGCAATGAAAGAGTTTTTCAAATCATTTATTGTAGTTACAATATAAATTTTGATACAAATCTTGACAGTAAACAAAAAAAATATATAATACGAACTGAATAGTTTTCCGTAGAAACAACTGTCCTCGTATCGTCTCCGTGGATGAATTGCTTTTAGCCATAAGGCCGCCCATTTCACTATCAAACTAATTAAAACACATTTTTCCACGACACTGTTGTCCATCGCACATATTATTATTACAAAATATGATTATTACATGTCAGTTAATTAATTTATCCTCAAAGAGTAAATGACTGTTACCATCGGTTTGTCAAACGATGATTGTTTTAACAAGTAATATTACTAGGGTAACAAATACAAAATTATTTATTTGCCAAAACAACTTTGTCACAAAACGTTTCGAATCCTCTGACCTCGTGGTGGCTGTGTTACGAGGCCAGATAACTTCAACAACATAACTTATAGACAATTTGACATGAAATGTTCTTAAATTAGTAGCTTATAAAAGGGCATGGCTATTTTAATCTGTAGCTGACAGCTGAAACTATTGATGACATTTTGGAATAATACGAGTACTTATATTGAATTTCTATAGTGGAGCCAATAAAAAAAAACTACAATTTAGCTATACTGCTAAGTTGTAAACTAGAATCCCCGGAAGAACCTGCCTCTCTACGACACAGTTTTTTACTAATGTAAGAGGCAGAGCTATTTGTAAAGTGTAACATATTGTTTTGTTTACAATAAATTTATCTTTATCTTCTTTATTTTTATCTTTATACATCGCTCTACTCCGCTCAGTTTGTATTATTATTAATTAGCATACCATTAATTTAGCATATTATTTTTAGTTAATAATTAACCTGAATAGCTCGTAGAGAGAATAGCAAGTAAGAAGAGAAACTTAAGATTTTTAATCATCATGGCTAAACATGCAGCATAAAAGAACTTATTTACTTCTCATAGTAGCCCCCCAGTTTCTTCATAAATGTAACAAGGATTTCCATACATTCATGTTTATAATTAAATCAATGAATAATTACTGTCAATAAGGAAATATACTGCAAATATACATATGTACGGTAATATTAATTTAATTATTTATTATTGTGTATAGTACGTCATGTAGTTATTAAGTGCATAGACCATAAAAGTAGTGGGTATGTTTGGGGTGTGTTTTCATAAGTTGAGCGGCATGGCTCAGCTGCCTTCAAGGGTAGCTTCCGCTATGCTGCGACGAAGTGCAGGAATAATATCCCCCCACCCATCTGGAACTTGCATTATTTGTTTTCATTCAAAAATAAACTGAGCTTGTTTATTTTTGATCATCAAAAGCTGAGGCATCGCTCCGTAATGATACAAGCGCAATTTGATTTTGATTTGATCAGATTAAAATAAATTTATGTAAGTAATTTATTATTAATTCTATATTGTTTAATCTATCGTCTTTTTAATTTGTCTTTGTTTGTTTGTTTATGCTCTTAGTTGTACATTCGTGTGTTATACGTGTTTATTGTGTTATTGTTTTGTTTGTTTTACGTAGTTCGAGTCGTTCAACGGAAGACCAGCGCTGACTGTTCGCAGTCAGCACATGCTGAGTTGAGGCCGGCTTGTGACAGGAAATTGTGTATGTGCAAAATGTGTTTGTCTTACTTTCCTGAATGTGTTCGTATGTAATTTCTTGTCACAAAATAAATATTTTTTATTTCATTTCATTTCAAAGTCTTTTAAAATTATTCTAGGGAAGTAGGATTATGCAATAACATAGTACATTCATCCTCTTACATTTCTGAAAGTCTGTAAAAACATAATTTTAAGTTAGTGCAAAGCGATGTGGCCTGCCCAGCAGCAGAGTTCTCTTATCTTAGTATCTACTTTACTACTCGTAATAATATTCGTATAAAAGAAAAGTATATAAGTATTATATTCGTTATCTAGTACCCACGACACAAGCGTTTGCTTAGTGTGGGGCTAGATGGCGCTGTGTGCAATGTCCCGGAATATTTATTATTTATTATTATTATTCACTTATTTCACTATTTTTTTTAACTTATTGCAAAGTTTTCTTCCTTACCTGTAAATCCATCGGTCCCGCTCTTTCCGCGAGGCGCAGGCGAAGTATCTGGGCGCGCGGTTCTCTGCGCTCAGTGCGAAGCAATGCGGCCTGCCCAGCACGGAGGAGTGGAGCGCGCGGATATCAACCTGAAATGTATGATGAAACAAGTTTAAAAATAATGTAATATATAATGTTTGAGTAGGAAATTCCTCTTTGAGCAGTATGCTTTAAAACTAAAGGTCGTAACTACCCCGCGGAATCATCTTATCGCGATGTCAAATATTGAAAAATAAAATATGGAAGCCCAGATCTTCTCACGAATGACATATTAGTCCCCGGATTTTGTGGTCTCGGATACCATACATGTGGCTTTCTTTACGATATTATCCTTCATCGCTAAGCGAATGCAAAACCACACATGACTTGAGAGACAAATTATTCCATCAGTTCATATGGTCTGTTTTAATGCTAACTGAATTTGTTTTTATAATTTGAATGCATTTTTTTTATAGTATGCCTTTGGCATTATTTATTATGTACTAGATTTTGACTTTCATAAGTGTGCTAAACTAAGTTTAGTTTTAACCCAAATGAAAAAAAATAAAAAAAAAATGCAATACTACGGATATTTTTTTCATACCGCATTATTTACTAATACGAGTACCTATATCTCCTTTTCAAAGTTATTACAAATCAATTGTTACGAACCTGGTTAGGAGGACCCAAGTCCATAGTGGAGACTGCAGGGGAGTGTGCGGACAGCAAGCTCTCATGAGATCTGGAAAATAGGAGAAAACAAAGGTTAAGTAGGTAGATAACTCTTAGTTTTTTTAGTGAATAGCTGTAAGGACTAGGCTTTTTTTATATTGGTACGACACATTCATAATCAAGATACGGTACATTTGGCTACGAACAGTGCTTTATATTGACTAATTACAAAACTGAACCAGGGAGGTCAAGCTTCGTATTATTAGACAACTTAAGAAAGACAGTAACGGTAGAAGAATATAATTTTCATAAAATTACGGTAGTGCTCCTACCGAGACAAACCAATTCTAATCCTACATCAATATTCCACAACACCATATTTTAAAAATCAATTTGACCTAATAAATTCCCCTAAAATTAGAGCACAGTCCCCACCATTCGTATAAAGTAGTTTCCGTGTTTACTTCGCGCCAGTAATTAAGGACATCGACGTAAATAAAACCAGACGGGGTTGGTCGACTGCTTAAATTAGAACACTAATAGGTAGGGTTGGTAGCATAAATTTACCTAGAGATCGCTCTATTCGACACAAAAACTGTTATTACATATATTCTGTGCCTAGAATTTGTAGTCATTGTACACGTTTAACTGATTGCCAAATTGTTAACACCATTTCTAAGGGAATTATGGTGGTTAAGTTAATTTTCATAATCTAACAGTTGGTAAGTTGTCATAGTTATTTATTTGCGAATTATATAGTTACATAAACAAGATGTGGAAAATGAACACTGAATCACCCTGATACGGTACTATGCAAATATGTTTAAGTGAGAAGCGGCCCGATTCAGATCTTATTAAATGGATTCCTCATTTAAAAAGTAGATATGGTTTTGTAAAAAAAACCTTATTTTGTAGACTAACTAATGCCCATAAATCGGTTTAAAAACACTACTTGGTACAGTAATCGCAAAACTTCTAGTCCGATCTGAAGTTGCATCATAGCGGCCCGCGCATGTACAGTCAAGTGCTACAATAGTATGTACGAATTATATTTTTACCCGAATTTTAATTAAAGGATTGGGTACATGCTTTTCGAAATATTATTACTAAATATATCCCATATTCATTTATTTACAACTATTTTTAAATTTTTTACAATATATGTATAAACAAAAAAGAAACAAATATCATAAAAAACTTAAAACTAGTGATGCCGCCGGCAACGGGGCAGGACCCAAGCAACTGGTGGTAGAGGCTACAAAGAAAGGAACCTCCGGACAATACGCTAAATATATTATTATTATAAACAAAAAAATATATGATTAAAATAACAATTTAACAAGAAATATTATTTTAATCTTTATGGTGCAAAGATTGCTGCCACCTTTACAAATAACAAAAATTAAACAATAACAAAATAACACGAAATGAAAATTCAGCAAAAACACTTAACAAATTAGTTATTATAACAAAAATATCGCGCGTGACTGTATTTGTAGTTAATTTTGGAAAAGTTAAGCGTTTTACTATAATACTCGTATGATCAGTTAGGAAAACATTTACAACTTTTTATGTCACAAAAAGGAAAACTTAACTTATTTACGAGTACAATACTATTAGATCATAATATTTGCCATTAAAGTGTTTGAATCAACCCTACTCTAAACTATGCTATAGTTAGTGTGGGTCACGATATGTCACCATGCTATTTGACACTTTACGCGTATGAGTGAGTACATTTCCGTGTATTGCGACATACAGCGGGCACGTGAGTGACATAATGGAATTTAGGGTAAAGTTCGTACAGTAACGTTTTAATATGAATGGACATGAAATAGCCCTATGCTGTAAGCTGTAGGTACCGTGCTGTAGGCAAGGATGGACACGCGATTATTTTGCTAAAAACGATAAAAATAGAAGCAAATGTTATGATGTATGTATTTTTGTAAGATTTATATTTATTTATTTATTATTAGTCTACAAAACAGGCACTGAGCTAAAACACACATAATATAATAGAAAAAAAATACGAGCACTTTAAGCTCAAAAGATATGTAGAACGTTTACTTTAAATAATGTAATAGTTAACTGATTACGAAACTATTGTTCTGGTCTGAATTTGTCCTGAGCATTTTAGTTGTAGATTTTTGTCCCTGATTTGTTATGTATTTAACATACAATACATATGTCATTATAAATGTATTTTAATCTTATTTAATAAACCTCATAGCCATTACAAAACGCTACATTGTCTAAAATTCTTTTCTGTCTAGCAGGTACCTGTAGAATTGCTGCAGTGAATCATAATCTCAAAGGAAACTCTATGAAATATTAAAGAGGAACAGCGCTACACTATTTGAGGAAGACATTGTATTCTTAAGTTCGATAAAGTTTGACTAGATATGGCATTTCCACATTTAGGTACTTTACAGAAGAATATGAGACAAGCTAAGACACGGTAGAGAATAACATATAATTTTTATAAAGATATATGTATGTACACAATTTTTGACATACACGTCTTACTATTATAGTAGGTACATAGAGATACTAGTGACTTCTTTCCTAGTATCCAAGTATGTTTCTTGTTTTATGTCGGTTTTGGAATCCTGTCTTTCAAAGCAAAAATCGTAAAAATTCGTCGATACGTTGCGGCGTGAAGGACAAAGTACTTATGTAGAAACCAATGAGACAATCTAGGTACCAGCTTTTCATAAGATAACTAAGAAGAACTATTTTATGACTTAGTCTTACCAACAAACTTTCATAGTGTAAAACGGTCCTTTCTAGTACTTTTCCTTCCTTGAAGTTTCAAAGATAGCTAAACTTGTGAAACTTGCACACGACATCAAAGGAGCTCGGTTCACAGAATACCTAATGCTGGTAAGTATAGAATACCTGATATAAAGGCTATTTTAGATGTTCTACTACAAGCGCCCGTAGCTAATCTCTCGTAGGAATTTGTACGTGATAACCTAGGTTAAGCAAGAACTACCTAAATCTAAATATATAAAACTCAAAGGTGACTGACTGACTGATATAGTGATCTATCAACACATAGCCCAAGCCACTGGACGGATTGGGCTGGAATTTGGAATGAAGGTAGATGTTATGACGTAGGCATCCGCTAAGAAAGGATTTTTGAAAATAACACTTTAAAAGGGGTGAAATAGGGGATGCAAGTTTTACTTCTTAATGCGAGCGAAGCCGCGAGCACCCACTAGTACCTTATAAATGTTCTTAAAATGGCTGAGATTATGATTTAACAGCCGTTGTATAAGAAAGATTAGTTGAGATCTATACTTGATACATTACAGAGATTATTTAATTTTTAAATAGAACTTTAAATTTTGCATAGGCTAGTCGCTTTATTTTGGCTATCGCGAACGAATACTTTAGTCAGCTAAGCCACGGGCCCCAATTGAAAATTTCCTCTGAAAAATCTTAAACCGACATAACAGATTGAGTTCAAGAGACCCAAAATTGACTTCCTCATTCCATTCACAATTAGACTACGTAATTGCCCATCTAAATGGTGTTAAACAAAATAAAAGCTTACTCTGCAGGTTAACTATGGTATTTGAATCATTATGGAGTAGATATTACTTTCCCTCTGTCTTTCTAACAAGTTAAAGTCAATGTTATCTTTGTTATTAGTGGTGTGTTGTATTAAAATCTTATAGTAGACCCCAGCAGCTATAACATTTCTCTAATGGATTTCGACTGCGAATGAAAGTCCTAATAAAATGGAATTGGGAATTACACAATAATTGAGAGTACGAGTAAGTATACTGTCGTAATTGCTGTTGATGTTTGATCATAAAGCAATCAGAGATTTTAGGATCTTCATTTTATATTGTTTGCGCAATTTAATTTCACTATTTTTTTTTCATGATATAGGCTTCCGCTTGGCTACAACTTGCCTGATGTTAAGCAACGTTATAGTCTACGATCTAGCGCGCTTGCCTAGAAGAAACCGGTTTACTCTCGACTTGAAGATAGGGTATAATTATTATTATTTATAGGTATAATTCATTAAATTCCTGGAATCTGAGCGCCCGCCACGAAATACCTGCTCAATGATTTCAAGAACTTCTTTATCAAGTATGTACACTGTACAGTGTAAACTCTATATAGCGACACTGAAGGTACTGTACACTGTACAGTGTACATATTTCTAAAGTGTTAAAAGCAATTAAGTAATATATTAAAAAAAAAACTTTATGGTAAGACTCTGAAACTAAGGAAGTTTCTTCCCCTTTACGAAAGGTCTTACCTCAATACAAAGAAGTAGTATCAAGTAATGGGTTCGTAATTTGGCCTTTCGTATCTATACTGAAAGTAGACGATGATACTTCTTCCTTACCTCGAAGCCCTCAACGCATGTGAAGGTGGATGCGTCGACACAGACGCTGCTAGGGCTCTTTCTCTCTCCAACTTTGTGGCAGACTTGGTTCTCTTCAAGGGGTTGCTCCTGAAGGATCGCTTGGAGAAGAAGAAAGAAGCGAGGCGAGGTGGGCTGTACTGGGATCTTGGTACTGGTGTGAACCCCAGCGAAGCGAAGAAGATAATGTACTTACTATTAGAGATGGAGCATCACCAATAAACTTCCAAGTATTCTTCCAGTTTTAATGGCAATACTTGAATGATTTTGAAGTCTCGCCACAGTATAGCGAAGTAGCGCCTCAAAATGGTCCTGTAATTTGGCCTATCATATCTACCTATATAATGAAGGTAATGATGTTCCTTACCTCGAAGTCCTCAACGCATGTGAAGGTGGATGCGTCGACACAGACGCTGCCAGGGCTCGTTCTCTCTCCAACTTTGTGGCAGACTTGGTTCTCTTCAGCGGGTTGCTTCGGAAGGATCGTTTGGAGAAGAAGAAAGAAGCGAGGCGAGGTGGGCTGTACTGGGATCTTGGTACTGGTGTGAACCCCAGCGAAGCGAAGAAGATAATGTACTTACTATTAGAGATGGAGCATCACCAATAAACTTCCAAGTATTCTTCCAGTTTTAATGGCAATACTTGAATGATTTTGAAGTCTCGCCACAGTATAGCGAAGTAGCGCCTCAAAATGGTCCTGTAATTTGGCCTATCATATCTACCTATATAATGAAAGTAATGATGTTCCTTACCTCGAAGTCCTCAACGCATGTGAAGGTGGATGCGTCGACACAGACGCTGCCAGGGCTCGTTCTCTCTCCAACTTTGTGGCAGACTTGGTTCTCTTCAGCGGGTTGCTTCGGAAGGATCGTTTGGAGAAGAAGAAGGAGGCGAGGCGAGAGGGGCTGTGCTGGGCCTGGGCGCCCGGGACCGGGGTGCTCGGCGCGGAGCCTCGTCGACATGCCTTCTCGTAGGACGTATCTGTGGACAAGGGATTGTGGAGTTAGATTTGTAACACGGTTTTTTCTGCACTGTTTTCTTTTACTAACTTTTTTCTTGTTTCTAACGTAAGTGTGAGTTTGATTGAATATTCCACGTCTACTGTGACAAGAGGAATGGTTTTAAAATTTTGCTGTAATAACGTGTATGTAACATAAAATTATTTGTATAGTACTTAAATATAAAATATACTATAATTTTTTATTAACTTCCTGGTAAATCCATCGACATATTACGCTTATATTAGCGTAATTCATCTAATAACGCTATTGGCGAAGAAAGTAGTGAATTAGAAGTTTTACTAATTACTGGAAGCAAAAGTAAGCAAAACTGTTAAAGCTATATTTGCAAACAATATCATTTGTGAAATCTTTGATTTGAACCTGTTGTTAAAACACTAAACGTCGTATTCGTCACTAAACCACGCTCACTAACATATTTTTATTGCATGATTATAATATTTGAAAACATTAACCAAACAACCACACCACTCCACTCCACTCCAATACACCGAAATTCTCACAAAACTTAACGTGATATATACTTATTCATATAGAGACAAATATGTATACCAAAGCAAAAATGAGCAAAGCACGTATGTATAAACGGTAGCCGCATATCCGTATGATGTACTGACAGTTGGATAGACACTGGCCTTGTGAATATTGCAGTTTTTATAATACAATAAATATAGCAATAATACAGCTGATGTTGCTGATACGTGAGGAATCATGTTACGGCATTGTCATATCTATACTAATATTATAAAGCTGAAGAGTTTGTTTGTTTGTTTGAACGCGCTAATTTCAGGAACTACTGGTGCGAATTGAAAAAATATTTTTGTGTTGAATAGACCATTTATCGAGGAAGGCTTTAGGCTATATAACATCACGCTGCAACTAATAGGAGCGACGAAATAATAGAAAATGTGGAAAAAACGGGGAAAATTATTCATCTTTGAGGGCTTACGTTGCGTGAGCTGCGAAAATGGTTCAAGTCGTGGGTAACAGCTATAATTTATTAAGCTGAAGATGTAGTTTGCAAAAATAAATACGATGCCCAAAATAACTATTCCACGCGGCCGAAGTCGCGCGCACAGCTAGTGTGTTATACAGTGATTGTATTAAATACCTACTTTTAAAAAGGAGGTAATATTTTTTTCTGATGTTAATTTTATGGGTATGTTACGCGATTACTCCGCTAGTTGTGAACCGATTTTAATCATTCTTCTGAGCATTCTTCTTTTATTTAATACCTACGCTAATAAACACTAACCTTTAGTTACAATAATAATACAGACCAACAAGGGAAAATTAAACGTCTTTAGAAAAACCTGAATTTGGTCTATGTGCTCCAGCCTATTGGAGATGTACGAGTTAATTATTGTAAATGTATAATTATGTAAAAAAGTCCGTTGAACCTAGATAATAATTACAAGATAGCTACGAACACTATTTCAAATAATAGGTACTTTTAACATTTTAAAAACGACCATTTTCGTGGATGGACCTTGGCGCCCACCGCGATGTATCTGCCCAAGAGAACTCCCCTAACGAATTAATTCTGCGGGGGAGTCACGACCCTAGACCCTAAGTCATGAGGAAACACTACGACTCAAAGAGAGATATTATAGTATGCTAACCAAGAGTAGTTAAGTTAGTCCTTTAATTGATAATGGACTACGATTTATTTTTGCCGGTACAACCAACGTCGCCTAGAGCGTTAGTCGGCTGGAACGACTTCCAAAAATTTGCCGCCGAACCAGCAGCAGAACTACATAATATACCAGAAGAATCAGGGTAATATACGTGAACCACGCATTTAGCGTGTTTTAACATCAAACAGCGCCATCTAGTTAGTGGATGCGACACTAAGATGTTTTTGATATTAATTTTAGTGTATAATATTCAATATCGTACTGTACGAAAAAAGAAACCGTTAGATAATAATAAGTAGGTACCTACATATTATTATGTAGGTATACAATATGTAGTTAAATCGTTTATTCCTAGTTCTCGGCCCACTTCACCAATCATTTTAGACTGACCTGTTCAAAACACAATAGATTACCTCCTCATTCTTTCTATAGTAATATTGGATGCATTAGATAATAGATCTGATGATTAATGATGACCTTTTAATCATCCAAACATGAAAATGAAATGAAAATGATATATTGTGTACTAGAAAATTACTTATGGCTATGTAACATAAATGTCGTATATGTATATGCATAGTTTAGTTTGTTTGTACACTTACTTATAAAATAAAATGCTTCAACTAAGATAAAAGATAAAGAATCTTTATTGATAATGTAAAGTTGTAACATACATAGGTATAGGTATAAGTACTAATATCACAGAATATGCTACACAAATTACAATATCTCGTCAAATTGAATTTATAACATTTAGTTTTAATAAAATTTTAGAAGTTACAATGTCAAGTTTTATTAATAACATAATGAAAATTTTTGTTAGGTATTAAAAACATGTCAAACATAATAATAGGTATGTAATCATACAATATGTCAACTTAAATAAATCTTGGTACTGTCACTTTAGCTGTATAGGGGCTAAGTAACAATAGTTGGTATAATCTAAGTAATATAAAATTCAAAGGTGACTGACTGACTGATTTAGTAGTGATCTATCAACGCACAGCCCAAACCACTGGACGGATCGGGCTGAAATTTGGAATGAAGATAGATGTTATAACGTAGGCATCCGCTGAGAAAGGATTTTAGGTAATGTCACTTTTAAAGGGGTGTAATAGGGGATGCAAGTTGAACTTCTTAATGCGCGCAAAGCCGCGAGCACTCACTAGTTGTTGATATTACATAGAAATTAATATCGACATATACATGAGTGTAGATGTAAGTAACCCGATGCCGTGGCGTGGCTTCCGCCGGATGCGACGCGCACGCCCGTGACCGCCCGCGCGGGCGCACCGTGTCGAACAACTTTGAGCCACTCGCATGTGACATACAGGATTCATTCTCTGGATAAGAAAGGTACCGAAACGACACTATGTAATAGCACTTAGGGGAGGAGGCCTATACCCTGCAGTGGGTCGACAAGGAAAATAGAAATAGAAAAACATTTATTGAGACAGACTACAAAACATACACACATACACATATATACAATAAATAAATAAATAAGTCTGCCCCAACACAGCCCCAACTCAGCATAATGCTGATTACTGGAAGTAATCAGCTCTGGACTTACGTTGGGGCTGGCTGTGACGTCACGTACGAGACAATGACTAAAGACGATGATGGTAATTCTTCTAAGACTAACATTTTTTGTTGCCTGGAATAGATCGCTTTCAGCGACCGCAGCTTGTGGCACTAGTTAAGATAATAATTTGTTTTTATGTACTGTATGTGTCAACAATAAAGAGTTTATCTATATATCAAATTTCACGTTTTGACACTAAATAATCCTGAGGTTGTTAAACCAGAATGACAAAGTTAGACAGGATAAAAATAGAAAAATATCGGTATGTTAAGTACTAAGTAAGTACATACATAAGTACATACTTACTAGATTTAAATGTACTATTGGTAATCTTGTAAAAGCGTGGCTTAGCGGTTCCAGTTTTTGCTTTTCATCCAGAGGCACCTTGGTTCGAATCCGGCCCTACACTAATGACTTGTATTTCAAGTTATGTGCGGATTTGCACTCGCTTAACAGTGAAGGCAAACATCGAGAGGAAACCGACATGTTTGAGGACCACAATATCCGAGGACATGTGTCTTCCGTGAAGAACCTGGGCACCCACCACGATCTATCGTCCCAAGAAAACTCCTCTAACGATTTAATTCCGCGGTGGAGTCACGACCCTCAGTCATGAGTTATACGACTCAAGAGAGATTGCTATTCTTACTTGTAGAAACAAAGCATTACAAGTGCATCTTACTCAATACAAAATTTCATCATCACGGGTTTGAATCTCGGAAGAAAACGTCACAAAAAATTTGAATGAATCACTTTTTGAAACAAAAGCTTATTGTAGCCTAGTCATCAAAATTTTCTGTAAGCTTTGGGGACGTGCCAATTATGAATTCTTCTAATTACGTGATTCATTTTGCCTGTAAACAGTGTTGTTATGGTTTTGTTACGACCCAATTTAATTAATTTAATGTAGTCTTGAGGTTGTTTATTAACAACAGATGAATGACCTAATTCGGAGCGAGCACAGAATAAGCAATAGTTACTATAGTTTTATTCATATAAGGAAGTTACATTAAACAACGGAGTGCCTAATTGGAAAACCAATGATTATTTTTCAGAGAAACCTGTATTCATAAGTAAGGTAAGATACATTATTCGAGTCGCGGGTTCTTTATGGACGAGGTCTGCACAAGATCGACGCAGCTGGCACATTCAAAGAGAGGCCTATGCCCAGCAGTGGGATAGAGAAGGCTGTGGATGATGATGATGAACTTTTTTATTTATGAATCGATTGCAATAAAACATACACTAAATGTTGACTGGCCTGCTAGCTTAGTTGGTAGTGGCTCTGCCTTCCAATCTAGGGGTTGCGGGTTCGATTCCCGCGTGACACAAGTAGTTATGCATTTTAAAAATGTATAATTACTTGTGTTGAGTCTGGTCGTTTGTATGTATAATAACTATACATATTTACAAAAGAAAAGTATATAAGTATTATATATATCCGTTATCTAGTACCCACGACACAAGTGTTTGCTTAGTGTGGGGCTAGATGGCGCTGTGTGCAATGTCCTGGAATATTTATTTATTTTATTTATGTTAAGTAAAGACACAAATAAGCACCTACAGGTATAAAAAAATACATTATGTACATACCATTTAAAAACGTAAACAATAAAAGTGTGCCACATAACGCGATAATCACGTGAAGCTCGGTGGGCGGTTATCGGAGGCCTTATCAGAGCCTCGGCTGTGCCCACAGATTTTGAACTGCACTTTCATACAATACAGCTTTGTATTCGCTAATGAAATATTTTTTTTAAAAGTATGTTTGTATTTAGCTAAAAGTTAAGTGGTGTCAGAGTTTTCAAGCCGCCCTAAAGGCCTCTGAGATTGTTTAACGACCACCGTACTGAAACAATTTTCTATAGCTACATACCTACATATAAAAAAGATAGAGGGTCAAGAATCTGTAAATCTATACTGATATTATAAAGCTGAAGAGTTTGTTTGTTTGTTTGAACGCGCTAATCACAGGAACTACTGGTGCGAATTGAAAAAATATTTTTGTGTTGAGTAGTCCATTTATCGAGGAAGGCTTTAGGCTATATAACATCACGCTGCAACTAATAAGAGCGAAGAAATAATGGAAAATGTGAAAAAAATGGGGAAAATTATTCATCTTTGAGGGCTTCCGTTGCGTGTGCAGCGAAAACGGTTCAAGATATCAAAAAAATATGTACGAGAGAATTATTCCTCTTAAAATGATCTAACAAAATGTCAGCAACAGTATATGTCTATCTTTTAAGATTAACTCACTAGAACCGTTTATATGGTAATAACTATTCCACGCGGACGAAGTCGCGCGCACCAGCTAGTAGATGATATTCGAGAAAAAAATATTGGGTAGGTATACTTCAAACCAATAGCACAATAAGTAATAGTACTACATGTTTTAGCAGTTTATAGAATTTTTTGTCTGTTTAACTGTTTATTTAAACGCGCATCACACACAAACAGCTAAACAGATCTTCATGATTTTTGGTACGTGGTAATTGCATAATTTTATTCCTGCAGCCCCATTTCACCATCGTACGAGTAGGGCTTCGGCAAGGAGGCACCGTTATACAGTTGAGGTTCCAAAGACTCGCACCAAGCGTTTTGCTTCGACTTTCATCGTGCGAACAGCCCAACTGTGGAACTCCTTGCCTGAATCTCTATTCCCCTTGAACTATAATTTGTCGATCTTCAAGTCGAGAGTAAACCGGTTTCTTCTAGGCAAGCGCGCTAGATCGTAGACTATAACGTTGCTTAACATCAGGCAAGTTGTAGTCAAGCGTAAGCCTATATCATGTAAAAAAAAAAAAAACGTAGGTAGTATGAGCTCCTGCGAGTCACATGGGTTACTTTTTATTATAAAACTATGAAAGCAAAGCCGCGTGCGTCCACTAGTACCAAATAACACTTAACCTGCCTACAACGACCATCTAGCAAAACAATAGCCTTTTATTACATTAAATAGCTACAACTATAAACTGCATTCTCTAGTAAATGCATTCGAATGGTTATTGGTTTGAGGTCGACGACCGTTGCTATGCAACGTAAGCTTGTGTCAACATTGTTGCTGTTAAGACTGCAATTTTATATTTTGTGACACAAATGAATAGTGGTAATAAAATTAGGTACGGAATGGGATCGGCTAACTCTAGTGTCAACAGTTTATTAGCTTGAGATGTATTTTGGCTGCAAATACCCGTTTAGAACTATTAGATTTAATATATTTTTTTACTATGTAGTTTAGAGGTATTCTAGGCCCGTCAACACCAGCACAAACGACAATGTGGTTAAATGAGGAAACGCTACACTGGAATGGAATTGGCTCTCAAATGTGGCTGCTAAAACATATAGTTGCAATATCGATAATTTGACCTATGTACGTCCTATCATCCGACCAATAGAAGCGCCCGCAGGTCAGATATGATTCGTACGCTATTATCAAAATCATAAAATTTATCAAAGTGGTCAGTCCTATAGAATAAGTGACAAAACACTAACATAATATTACTATCAAATTTATAATAACAAAAAGACCAAAAACACACAATAACATCCCAAAAGACCAACAAACTACAATTTATAGCGAAACTGCGTAATACGTGGTAAGAACAAACAAATCTCCAGATAAAAGGCAATTTACACGAAAGCTCTATTGTACGCTATTGTAATAAAGCGTATTGTTCACTTTCGTGTTTCCCTTACAACTTATCTATTTTGGAGCACGTGTGCGTAACAAAATATTTTGTGTAACTTCTTACGAAGATGTCTATGTTATTATTCAGTAGAAGTATGAATAAACTTTATACAAAAGTAAATTATATTTATAACTAGCGGACACGACAGACTTCGTCCTGTCTGTTGACTCTTTTACTCTTTAGTTAGTTAGAAAACATTTGTATGGGAAAAAGAAAAGGGCGGTTTTTAAGGATTCTCCGGCAATTTTTCGATTTTTTCTCGTCGTAAAAACCATTCTTGAACTTCAACGATTATTAAAAAAAAATATTGGCCAAATCGGTCCAGGCGTTGTTGAGTTATGCGCTTACCAACACATTTTGCGATTCATTTTTATGTAAGACTATAATGTACATTTAATGCAGACAGAAAATATGCAGCAGACAAAATATCAATTCTAACTGACACAAAAATATAAGGGGGTTCTCTGTCGACTGTTTTTTTTACGGGTAAGCACTTGATCACAGTTGGTCTGATAGTATAAGCAATACCTTTACAACAACAAAAAAAAGCAATACCTAAGATGAAGCAGGCTTACCAATTTAATTATAATACTGCGACTTATTGGTCTATAAGTGGAGAGTGAGGCGGTTTCTTCTAGGCAAGCGCGTTTAAATAAATGCTTAGGTTTATAAACGGCCTATTTGTCAAACACAAGTCAATCTTTGATAACAAAATTATCACTAGTAAACCTATAGAGCTAAAATCGTGCCAAGTCATAGTTAGAAACCCTTTTAGTCGGTAATGAATGGCGATCAAAATAATAAGATGACTTCCACTTTTCATAATGCCATAGAGTCAATAATAGTGTGCTAAAACTTCTTGTTAGACTGCACAATATAAAACCGAGCGCTTGTGGCGGCACTTATGCTATTGCTATCTAGGTATTCCTAATTTTTTATATTTTATTTTAATAATTTGACGAAAGCTAAAAAAATAAAATAGTCAAATGCGTTAAAATCAAATCGACAAGATTGTATATTGTTGAATTGTATCAATAACGTTTTTTTTTTTGTATTTCATTCATCCTATTGGCTATCAAAATTAAAAATGAAATGACTAGTTACAAGAACCGGTAGGTATTATACCAAATCATAACGACCCCATAATTTGGGAACATGGCTAAAAGGAGCATTGATTTCAAGATTAGACAGGAGATTACATCCCGGTTAGAGATTTTAGTTCCCATTTTATACGCATACAATGTTACCTCGTCGCTAAGACCTCTTGTTAGACGCCTCCTTGGCTTGCAATTATTAAGCATTGTCTAGCATTAACATTATGCTGACTCAGGGAGTGAAGCGAGCGATGAGAAAAGAAAGAACTACATTTATCGAGACAGATTTAAAAACAACATTTATCACACTCAATTTCTTTTTTTAGCCTTTTGGCGTGGAAACATTGGGGCCGTGGGGACCGGGAGCCCATAAAATATATAAATTTTTAGTAGAACAGATAGTTCAGGCAACCCGTGACCAGCATGCTGGCGCATTCTTGGCGCAAAGGATAAGCATTGCCATCCAACGTGGCAATGCCGCCAGCATGCTGGGAACGTTGCCTACAGATATACTTTTTTTATAGGTGTTTTAAGTTTATTAAAAGTTTTAGTTTATAAGTTAGGTATTAATTACTTAAGTTTTTATTTTAAATTAGTAAAATTTGTTTTGTAAGTTTTTATTAAATAAATGTTCCTTACTATTTCTTTGGTATTAATGTAAACTGGCTAACCGTACCTACCTCCAAGATTTTTTGTCGAATAAGATAAAAAATAAGATTAAAAAAATCTTTTAGGTTTGTTGTTATGCGATTCTAGTCAGACTCTTGAATGACTGAAATTCTGACTCTTGCTGATTCTAACTTGATCACTAAGATTTGATGAAAAATCCTTGTCTTTAGCTTCTTTTTCTTGAAAACTTGACACCACGATTTTTGGTCAAATTGGCAACGAAAACGAATCATCAACTCCTAATATTAATCTACGATGTTTCATGTAAATGTACTTTTATGGATCTTGTATCTGAAATAAAGAGATTATTATTATATTATTATTATTTAACATAGAATGGATACTTTTGAGGTCCACTCTTCCCAGAACAACATGTTAGTACTATTCGAATACTGTCTAATCACTCCGCTAAGTTGTTTTGAACTAAGAACCTTTCAAAATGGCCCCAAGCTGGTCATTATGTTATCTGTGTTCCGGCATATTATGTAATGGCTTGATTGTTGAAATTATTATAACATAGTGTTGCTCTGTCATTAAGTGTAGATGGAGTATGAGATTATATTGAAGAAGTTAAAGAAATTAAAATTATAACAGTTGTTTCTCACTGAGAAATACCTTGCCAGTAGGTATTCTGAGAATAATAAAAAGCTATGTAGTTTCGCCGAACAACATCGCTTTATGTTATTCTCAGATTTTGATCGAATACTAAAATATTTGACTCATCAAACATTATTACTCCAAATTGAGTGCAATTTTTATAATCCTGCACACAAGAAAAAGACCCTTACTCGGCCCCAAGAATGTATTAGCAGTCATAATATGTACATAAATTATGTTTAACATTTCCTATAACACTAGCTACAACATACGTTCCGCTGCAACTACAAATAACACTTCAATGACTCAATAGACTGTAGGCGATGTATTAGAAAGGATCTCAATGTTGAATATTATTTAACCGCCAATGTCAATATGCACACGAACTATACATTATTCACTAAACTTTAAGTTCTTAATTATTAAGAACTAGCGTTCTGAATCTTTTTTGTATTCTGAGTAATTAACACAACTCTTCAAATTACAACTTTGGTAAAACGACTTTTGGGATTCGCAAAAAGAAAATTTGGTTCTCCATAAAACTTTTTTTTTATCATCGTTCGATATAATAATCGTTTATGAGGCCAAAAAATTTGTGTCAATGCATAGATTTAATCTTTAAAGTTTAAAGATTACCTAAGATACAGCGATCTTCAAAGCGAGAGTGAATCGGTTCTTACCGGGTAAGCGCGCTCCATCTTAGGCCGTTATAGCATTGCTTTAGTTAAAAAAAGGTACCTACTTAATAAGACTTTTGTATGGAAACGCTGATTTATTTAAGCAAATTTCCAAAAGCCGTAGTACAAAAATCGCTTCTGACGCACTAAAACCTTTCTTGAAACGTTATTACTTATCATGTATACATATTATACTGTGTGTATTTCATTTTATTGGAATGGACTGTTTTCTATGGCGAATGAATTATGGAGAGAATATAAATTGGACCACGTCTTAGATTGTTTCAATTCTCGTAGATTGAGCGTATCGCATATCGCGAACCGTATCGAAGGGTAAGGAAAATGTTCATTGACAATTCTACAATAAATACTCGATTACTTATACTTATTGGTCAGAGAAGGAAAATTGACCTTTCATTTAGTCCAAAGTCAAGTTTAAACGAGAAAGAGTATTTGGAACGAGTATTAAAGGAAGTAATTTCTTCTCAAGTAGAAAGATTCTTCCTGAGAAGAAATTAGTTCTGAGAGAAAAATCAATGAAAAAAAGCAGACTTATAACAACAATTCGGCCACATTGAATGAAAAAAGTAGTTAATGTGTAAACTATTTATATCGCACGTACGGCCAGTAGTCTGCGATTGTTTTTTTTATAACTATGTTAAAATGTAAAAAAAACTTACCAGAATGTACAGCCACGTCGTCATCTATATCCAGATAGCCTCGCCTGATGCTCAGTGGACTATTAGCCACTAGAGCTTCATGCTTCTTTATCAACGCACCAATCACTTCCGTCTCTCCGCCATTACTGTCCACAAAGTCATCGTAATTCTCCGTCAAATCCGTCACAAAGGCATTGTCTTCTAAACCCTCTTCGATGTTTCTAGACGTTATGCTCCGGAGGAGAGAATTGCTTCGAGACAACTTCGTGCTACGCGATCGCCGAATGAAGTTCAATCCAGACATTTTGCCAGGACTTTTGCTTGGACTGTCCGGTGTTACCGTTATTCTAGGAGCTCTAAATACTGATGTGGAACTACTGCTGCCTCTTATAGGAGATGGCACGTTGAGATTTTGAGGCAGCGTCTTTGACTTCTCTTTTCCCGGAGTCATGAGTTTGGGAGAGTCCGGGATCAGAGATAGATTGGAATGGTTTATGGAACTTTTTGATTGTGTTTTGTTTATAATGTTTGCTGTTGAGTTGTTGAGTTTGTGTGTTGAGATTGACGTTAGCGGCGTGTATATTCTATCATATCTTGGTTCACAGGAGGTCGTGCTCCGTAATCTTGGTTTTGCTCTTGAAGTTTCTGCGACAAGTCTTGGGCTAGTTAAGTCTCTATGCCCTACTCTTGTCAGAGCCTCATTTGAGCTTAGTGTAGACGACACAGGCCGTCGGTATTTCCATTCCGGACTGAACGCGCTAATATCAGTTTCACTTTCCGTGAACGATGAATCACCGCGCGAGATGTGCAGTTTGCCGTTTCTTCTCTTTGCTTTTATTGGGGTCGTGTCTTGGCCTGTGATGAGGGCTTCTTTTTCCTCTGGCGTGAGTGGGAGATAGTTGTCGAAGCTTTCGAAGAGAGGTACGTAGAAGACGGAGCGTCGTCGTGTTGGGTCGTCTGGACCCGGTGGCTCTGGTAATGCTTCCGACATGGTGGAATCACGCCCGGTTACCTTCTATCTCGCCTTAATGCCATTCGTCTCAGCACTTCCTCTTTGACTCCTTGTGTAATTCCATTTCACAGTTATCACCTGGTAAATTGAATTACGATTTGTACACTTGCGTTTTTTGTTTGGTCTTTCGGTGGGAATGTTGGAGTGGTATTGCTTTACAACTACTTAGGTACATAAGATTAGAAATAATTTGACTGCAACATTAAGTAAGTAAGGTAGGTACATTGCAAAGCACATTTACAGAAACAACTAGTTTTGCACAGCTTGCGTTAATTTACAATAAAATATAGAAAACATAAGAAAGTACGCGTTTGTATTGATTGAAGTATGCACAGTTTTGTTTTATCGTACTACGATAAGATTAGAAACCTCGCCACATATTTACACCCAATTGGCGGCAGCACTTTAGCCAAACATTGAACTTCCTTTCTCACATATTGCTCAGTATTTTTTTAGTTCTAATATTATCCACAAGTACATTTATCGTGTTCCAGAGTTTAGTTATGGCCGACCAATGGCTCGGCTGTTACTAATCGATATAAACACGCGTATGAGCGGTAAGGAACGCCGTCAAAGAAATTATACCAAACAAACAGATAATAAAAGATAAAATGTTATGATTGGTTCGGGCAATTAGTACAAATTTTTATATCTTTTTGTGTTCATAATAAAGTAATAGACAATGCTTTCTATGAATTGACGAAAACTCGTGTTTCTCTGAGTCTCTTACACAGTTAAAAGTAAGTTTGTATAAGAGTGGCGTACTCCAGTGTCGTGATTTTTCTACCCCTGGGGCCTCTGATTATGTTGTTTTTTTTTTCTTAAACCAATTTCTATCGATGTAATTAAAATATTTATTAGTTGTGTGTTACTAGAATATTGTGTAGACAAGACACTGTCTAAGGCACACACACTTTTCATCGTATGAGAGCGGCCAATTATAGTGTCGAGTTTTCAATCCACCCATAGGGACTCTGTTAGGTATATAACATAACAACTGCCATACTATTAGAGACAATCTAATAAAACAAATGCATTTATGTGCATGCAGTATCTTAAAACGTATTAGTATAAAGCTTATAGTTATAGTTAACTAAAACAAATTTTCAGAAAAAGCACAAGCTTGCAATTAAGCAGCGTCATTTAAACAAGAAGGCTCGTAAACTTGTACATAACCCAAAATAGTAACACGCCAGCACGTGTTGCTGTTTGTACAGTTACACGGCTGTGTTACCACTTCCTTTGCTCGATTCTGCGGGTGAACTGAACCGTGAATTGCTAGTCGTGTATCTAAAGTAATACTTCTAGAATTTAACTGGTGCACTAGAAAATCAATATGCATACACGACTTGCTTTTGATGAAGTAAATACTTTTTAAAGCAATAACTGCAAACGTATTCTTTTTTAATTAGGTAGAAGAATACTATAGTTATTAAATCAATTCTTGAAATATCATTATTAGTCCATTATTAATTACAGAGCGTTGAAAAGAAAACTGACATTAAAGACGACCACCTAGTTTCGATGAAATTGAATTATTTTGGTTTGAGCATAGGTAGTTTTCAATACAATACTTAGTTATTTCTTTGTCGTAGTGCTAAGACATAAGAAGTGATGAAAACCTATAGATAGGAGCGAATTTCTCGCCTGTTTCTTTCTTTACAAACAAACCCACCTATATTTGGCCAGAGTATATTTAGGTGGATTGCCAGCAATTACTGACTTCAGCAATTATACTGGCTTAATTAAATTACCAAGTGCGTGTGTTTTGTACATCAACTGGTGAAGCTAGGCACCATAAACTTTGTTAGTGCTTGTGTTAGTACTAATTATGTATTCAAGGTTAGGCTGTTTAGAATAATAATGTGCCCGTCATACTTATGTCAAGATGTGGTTGGTTTTTTTCACCGACTGCAAAAGACTGTTGTTTTTTATCTGTATATGTTTTAACTTAGTTGGGGTGATAAATAAATCATAAAATGTTGACAAAGCTACGACTACTTACTAATTTTATTAGTTAAGTAACTTGAGTGCTACAAAATTAACCCCAGGGATGGTAAGAAAGATAGTATAGAAAGATTTGCAGCATAATTTTTTTAAGCTATAAATCGTACAGACAGATCATGGAATCTTATGTTTTGCAATAGCGTCAAACAATTATTGTTAGATCAGACACTATACACTTTTAAAGAATACTTTGAAAATGACTACAGTCAACTAGCAATTGATTCTAATCTTGCTTAGAAATTAAGTAATTAACTACTAGGTAAGGAGTGTGATGCCAAATTGACATTTTAGCCCCTATACAGCTAAAGTGACAGTACCAAGATTTATTTAAGTTGACATATTGTATGATTACATACCTATTATTATGTTTGACATGATTTTAATAACAAAAATTTTCATTATTTTATTAATAAAACTAGACATATGTAACTTCTAAAATTTTATAAAAACTAAATTTTATAAATTCAATTTGACGAGATATTGTAATTTGTGTAGCATATTCTGTGATATTAGTACTTATACCTATACCTATGTATGTTACAACTTTACATTATCAATAAAGATTCTATATCTTTTATCTTTATCTTATGTTTAGTCATTTTTATATTATCTTTAAGTTCTTGTTCATTATCCCTATTGTAGATTTCTTTAAAGAAATCCTTTTGTCGTCTGCAAGAGAGAGAAGAAAAGGCAATAATAAGACGCCATTATTTTTGCTAAGTCAGTGGAACGTGCAATGTTAGCTCAAAGGAAATGTGATTATAAAGGATGGGTTCAAGATATACTTGAGAAAGATATCAAGTAAAAAGTACAGATTTAATTAGTGAGGCTTTTTTATCAAAAAACCTAACTTCTTCTTCTTCTTCTTGTCGTATGAGAGTGGCTAACTCTGGTGTCGAGAGTTTTCAAACCGCCCTAAGGGCCTCTGACATGGCTTATCGACTGCCGATTTCTTCTGTTTAATAAACTAACTAACTATGTATATAATTGAGAATACATATTTTAAAGACAGTACGCACGCGTAGCTACGATTTTGTCAAGGATTTTTAACCGACTTCAGAAAGGAGGTTATTATTTCTTGTGAAAACTGTTTTTTTTCATCCCGATATAAATCTGTGGTTAACTATACTACTATTAGTTACTTACGTCTAAAATATTATTTCATAAAAAGTAATTATTTTATACTAGAAATCACAATAAATATTTTATTGAATCATCATCATTATCATCGACAGAACTGCATTAAAATAAAACAAAAACTTCGCCTCTTTTGCGCAAATTAAGTAGTTTTTACATCAGCTGTTTTTGGCTTAATAGAAAGCAAAATCTGTGTGGCATTTTGATTCTGTTTTCACCGAGAGTCAACTAAACATAGCGGAACTAATGCACTTCTTAAATTAGTGTAGACAAGAGTATCTTACATTATTCAGGGTTATCGAGTGTGTATTCCTCTTTTGTGTAATTGTAAAAACAATAAGTTCGCATGAGAGCGGCCAACTCTGGTGTCACGAGTTTTCATGGTGCCTCTGGCCTATCAGAAACAGCCAGGACATACAATTTGCCATGTTATTCCATCCACGGAAGGGCTCAAATGGAATGTCAATTATTGGTCACCCATTCTCAAGAACTGACCGCATCGACAATTGCATAATATTGGCATAGTTAGTATATTTCATTGACTATTCAGGTCAATTTTAATGTTAAAACTTTCGTTAGACATTTTATCAATATGTTAACTTAAACGGTTTTCACTCACGTGTGAGTGCGTGCTGCCGCGGTCCCAGAACACACGTTGTGAAGATGCATGTCATAACATCCGAAACGCGTAAACAACATACGCGAATTACACGTGAGTGAAAACCGTTTCAGTTAACATATTAAATGTATATTCAGTTCATTTAAGAACACATTCTGTTTTGTGTGCCATTATAAAATAAATAAATATTATTCAGGTAAAGTTAATTGTTAAAAAGATAGCTAGCTAAAAAGAAAAATTATATACCTATGCATCTTTTTCATTATAGTTACACCTGTCTATAAGATTCGTATAGGTACGTGTACGTTTGTAACGAAATGTCAGATCTAATCATATCCTTTGAATCCGCCCGCCGAACGCCGAATCAGATTTAGATTTCGCAGCGCGGCGACGGAGTGGGGCTAAATTCGGTGAATCAATAGGATTTCTCAATCTCTCAATCTTTGTTCAGCTAAGCTGGAGTTTGTTTATAAAATCTTTTTAGAAAACGGGATTTTGGGACGCTCGTAGTTCCGATAGTGAAGGTATTCGGATGCAGCAACTATCCACATGGGCAGCACTAGTGGAAAAACTGGCTTTCCATTTGTACGCATCCGTGAATAATATGACACGATATATTGTTGGTCTCCACTGTTTATAGTAGTAGTACATAGTACGGCTGTCGTTAAGCCATGTCAGAGACCCCTCGGTCAGTTTGAAAGTCCTCGATTCTCAGAATTAATTACTTGCATACGAACTTTTTAAACGAATACACTTGAGCCCTATGAATTCGTTTCTGAGGTCGATAATGAATATTCGTTAGAATAAATTTGAAAGGATGGCCAGACCCATCAGAGATAGCTACTGGCGTATGAACTTAAGTAAGTACTTACTTTAATATAAAAAAGCGAAAAAAAATCAAGCCACACTTTGCGGTGTTTACCGGCATGACATGGTGTTAGTAAATAACCAACGTTTTACTTTCTCTTAATGACAAGGCCTTGAAATATTGCATAAGGGAACTTAGTTACCGTTGTAAATAAGTTAATGTCTTACAAATTAGTCATTTGCACAAAAGTTAATTACTTATTTAGGTTTCAAAATTAAATGATTTCTTTAGTCTTGATTTAGTAACTGATTTTTCAACTGTAAGTATGTCAAACTATTGACTACGAATTAAATTCAATGAGTCATATAAATTACACTAGCTTTGCCCGCGGCTTCGCTCGCGTTATTATGTTACATGTAAACCTTCCTCTTGAATCACTAATAAAAAAATCGGCATCAAAATTCATTGTGTGGTTTTAAAGATCGAAGCATAAAACGCTTAAAAAATATAATTAGGAAATTGGTTTTGGATTGTTTTGTTTACGTGCATGTGTTTATGTGTGTGCATGATAGGGGATAAATATTTTACCGCGAATAGATAGTCAATAATCACAGAGACAGACTATACCAGCCTAAACACAGAAGACAATCAAATAATTGATCAATTACAGGCACCTACTATGTATGTATATGTATGTACACAAAATTCGCTCGCACCATTTAGTTTAGCCTTGAGTTTGATGAAACAATGGTAAGGTTTCAAAGCTACTGTTACCTTATCTATGATCGAGGGCTTGTACTATGTCTTGAGAATGATTCACTTGATAAGTCGAAACGTGTCGGAATTTACTTCCTCTCAGATTTTCGGTATGCAAGTTCGTGGTACGGACAGGAGCATATTTATTATGTGTCTGTCACTGTTGCTACAAAGCTCTTATATATGTATCTCAAATCTAAATTAGTCTGTCATTTGTGTCGTTTTGCATAACAATTGCATTTAAGTATACTTCATTCTTGATAGAAAAAATACTATAGACTTAAGTACTTGGGTATTTAATTATCGTTTTAATACGCAGACAAGTATAACAGTTTTTCGAAAGAAATTCTCAAGAGAAAAGGTAAAATTTTAACCTTTAGGTACTTAGTTACTTTCTGATGTCAAGAAACGTTTACGCTAAAGAAGCTGTAGGTATCTATACGATTTAGCGCTTGACCGGAAAATACAAACCAAATGCGCTATACTAGTAATTGTAAGTCTCAAAAACCTTTATATCTGCTGAGCGTATTTGTAGGTAATTGCAGTCACAAAACTGCGAAACGCATCAAGACAAGTGTTATTATGGCTACAATTGTACAACTAAACGACATGAACAAGGCCGAGACTGCTACATCATCACTTTGCAGTTATACAGGGTGAATGGTAAGATTATATTTAAACTGAATCCTTCAAGTAAGCAAATCAATTCCTTTCTTATATATATATATATCATGTGCTCGTATAACGTGATGTTATCAGAATTTTATAACGTTTGAGGATGTTGATGCATTTCCAAACTCGTACCTATACCAATTTCCGTATGTGTCCACGGCTTTCTCGAAATTATGTTGTGACATTAATGGGATTTGTATTTGTATCAGATAAAGGTATGATTCAACTTAACTAGGGAACATCAAAAGTTTCCTAAATCGGTTCAGCCGTTTTTTAGCTATGGTTTATTTATTTATTTATTCATACTTGCACACGTACAATTATTCAAAAAAAAACTAAAAATGTGCCCGGAGGTATTGGGACATAGCAGGAGACAATCGCTAGGCTCAAAATAGTAAAGTGCAAAATCAAAAAAGACAAGTTATGTTTTAAAATGCAATATACTCGTAGTTACTAAGTACTTTTGTTTTTCATGTAATTATGGTCTCTTTCCAAATAACCCTGTACCCATAACGAGTGCAATAATAACGGCCGACAAAGTTGCAAACGTGCGAAATGCGAACTAAAAACAACATAAAATAAAACTACATATTATATATGTAAGAGAAGGATTCTCACGCGATCCTCGTGCGAATCCGCCGGAATTACAACTATGCCGCCAATTTACTGGGCGAAATGTGGCCAGCTTTACAAACAAAATAAAAAAAGATAGAGGGAATTTGTAACGGGCAATCTTGTGAGTTTATATTTTAGTAGAGGTTTCGTGGAAACTGCTAAACTGTAGAGTTTGGGATCGCGATTCATTCATAAGTTAGGTCTTCTTAATATTAACGTTTAATAAATGTCTCATCAATAAGCTCAAATATACTTAAGTACCTATTACTAAACTACTTTAGACAGTAACTACTTAGTACTTAGCACTAAGTTACTACTTATTTGAGTAAATTTGCAATACTTTTTCTAATTTAAGTCGTAGGTACTGATTTTAAAACTATCAGTTTAGCATAAATCAAACGTCAATCGTTTAGATGCAGATAAAACTTTTTGTAAAAATATATGTAAGTAGGTACTTTTAAGTATTTAAGTTCTTAATTAGAATATCTACAAATCGTTAAATTCATAACCCTTCTTTATTTAGCGTGGTCGTGGTCGGATAATAACACACACTAAATTGGTATCAAACACGAAATTGACAGCCGTTTAGTCTTTCAACGGTGTTGAAACCCCCAAACAATTTGTTGAACAATTTACATTAAAATTAGATTGTGAAAGCGCAGTTTTGCGGCTTCTCAGCATTCTTTGTTTGATACCTTTGTGGGGTTCTTTGCGAAAGCCTGAAGGATACTTTCGTAACTAACGGTTGGAACTGGTTTCGTTTTACTAGCTTTTGCCCGCGGTTTTGCACGCATTATTATACATATAAACCTACCTCTTGAATCACTCTATATATTAAAAAACTGCAGCATCAAAATCCTTTGTGTACTTTTAAAGAGCTAAACATACGAGGATAGGTATATACAGACATAGGGACAGACGCGGGAAGCGACTTTGCCTTATACTATGTAGTTGATATCAATGATTAAATAGGTATTATAGTTATTAGTTATGTTATTAATAACTATGTTCTATTTTCTAGGACCGATGACACAAGCAATATGATAACGCTCTTACTACTACCTAGTCTGTACACCAAATTTACTAGCAAACTTACTTACATGTTATCCTTTAACCAGTGACGTGTAGCCTCACAGGCGTCGCGTGTTATACGAATTCTTAGAATTGACCACTTCCCCCCGCTTGCCGCGCCCCTGCGTCTTAGTAGCTTTTGTTTTAGTGCTAAAACGACCGGGGCAGAAGTCGGACGTGTCATAGATTGTTTAAAACGTAAGTAATACTCATAAGAAAATCGGTCGTAGCCTGTCAGGCTACATGTCCCTAGTTCTCATATAAATAGTTTTTTGTCATTTTTATTATTTTTAGCGGAAAATGGCAAACAACGGTAGAAAACGTCAATCTCAGCCAACGAGTTCATCAAAGAATAAGATATTACGGACAGAGAGTCCATCGTTTGAAGAGGAGGTCAATGCCCTCTTACTGGCTTCAGACCAATCTGATAGTGAAGGAAACATTGAAGAGTTTTTGATTTCAGACCATGAATTTTTGCAGCTTCATGAAAGTGATCTAGATGAAGATCTAGAGGAGAACATACCAGCAAATTACGGCAGCAATGATGGGATCATTCAAGATGAAGTTAGAGTTAGTTAGCCGAACGAGAAGATGGCCAATGGTAGTTTTCTATCGCGTTGTGGACTTGAGCGCCATGAATGCTTATATACTGTACAATATGCATCAGCCCAAGATTACAGACAGAGGAGATTTTCTGAAGTCATTAGCCCGTTCGTTAGTGCTACCTCAAATGCAAAGACGTGTAGTTTGCAGTCAATTACCAAGGGAGTTACGGCTAGTGCTAAAGCGAGTTCTGGGTGACGACATGATCGAAGAAGACGTCCAAAATCCTGGAAATAGTCAGGGCAAGCGAAGGGCATGCAGTATTTGTCCACCTAAACTACATCGAATGGCAACATACACGTGTGTCGGGTGCGACAATCCCATATGTTTGAAATGTTCTCGCCCCTTGTGCAAAAATTGCCAATGATATTATGCCAAAATGTTGTAGTTGTCAGAATTTTTATTTTTTGTTTTCAGGAGTATCTTTTACGTTTGATTGTTTTATTATTATTTAGATTTTAAGTAAAAAGTCGTAATTATGTCAAATTATTGATTTTAAGTTTATTAAAATACCAAAAATGGATCTCTTGTCAATTAAGGTTAAAAACTGCATATTAGTGTTAAATGTGTTTTTCTCCTAAAGTAATTATGAAAAACAGTTTAATATGATTAATAATTGTTTTATTACATTCCAATAGTTAAATATCAATACAACTTTAAACTTTCCAAATGCATTTTATGACAAAATTTTACATTCAAAGTAGTAGCCTGTGAGGCGTCACGTCCCTTATAGTGATATGAATTTGTCACGTCAGCAGTTAAAGGTTATTCAAGTTTCAAATGCGGGCCTTCGCGGAAGGAATGCCTTGAGATAGAGGCGCAAATATTTCGACTATGTCTCAAAGGGGTAGTAGTTTTGGCAGAATAACAGGAATTAATTAGTCGTTGCGAAATAACTAAGTAATTATGAAATGTATGATGAATCTAACATAAATTTTACTATATTTGTGAGCAACAAAGAGGTACTGACATCACAAGTGAAACGCTTTAACCATAAAATTATTGTTCTTTTCAATAAGTTATTTAATAAGCAATACCATAACACATTTTAGTAAGTACTTAAGTATTTTATAATTAATAATTGTTAATCTTTCGCTCAATTACCATTGTGAGCGTACCTACATATATACGAGCATATAATGCAGTGAATCAAAGCTTCATAAAAAGCTCTGATGACTATTCTAGCACAAAAAGTTCTTAGCTTCTCATCTCTGTGATTCATACTTTGAGAAAGATCCAGATCAGATTACTTATACCTAAATATGATTTCACAGATGTTTTGAAACAGCTTTTTGAACACTATTTTACTGTTTAGCTAGTTCGGTCGTTTGGTTAGAAAAGGAAGGAAGTTTATGTACTTACTTTTTCATTTAAGTAAGTAATACCTAACTAAATCAATAAAATTTGTTTATTTTCCATTATACTTATGACATAACATTGTATGGAAATTCAAAGCCATTCGAGTAGTTAATAACTGTGTTACTACCTATATACTTAAGTACCTAAGTACTTTAAAAAAAGAATACTGGTCAAAGCAGCTGTTTTAAACTTAACTGCCAACTTAGATAAGTTAATGGACGATAGAACCTCATTACCATATCCAATCAATTAAGGTTCTAACTTACTCATTACTTAACGAGGGTCGATGAATGAGCCATTAATCAAAGCCTTTGGAAGGGATCTCAGTTGTCAATATGTCTGACGGAGTTTCAGGCCAAATTACTAGGGAAATTTATCTTCTTAGAGCTTTTCCTTGACTTTCTTTTAGGTAGGTATTGGTATGGTTGCCAATTTATATTTTGCTTTTATGGGTTGTTCAATAGTGCAGACAGTAGTAGGTATATCTAGTCGTCATATTTTTTTTTTATATGTTTTTTATTTTTTTGAGTTACGTAAATTTTTAACGACAATAGTTAACTCTTAATTATAATTATTTTTACAAGGAATGGGTTTCCACTTTACCGTAATTCGCCTGATGGTAAGCAATCATTACGGTCTATGGAACGTGCTTACCCAGTAAGAACATAGTTAAATAGTTTTTAAATTTCTTTCATCATGTAATTTTTTGGTGTGCATTAAAGAAATATCTTATCTTAAGAACCGATTCACTCTCGCTTTGAAGATCGCAAGGTTATATTCCGCGGGGAACAGGGAGTCAGGCAGGGAGTTCCACAACTTAGCAGTTCGCACTATAACAGTGGAAGCAAAACGCTTAGTGCGAGTCTTGGGAACTTGGACCAGGAAGCGGTGACGACCTGCTGTACCCCTGCTCGTCCGGTAAAAAGGGGCGGGCGGAATTAGAATTATGTAATTGTTGTTACCTTACTATTTTTACGACTGAGTAAATAAATTCGCATGGAATGGCCAGTGATCTGGTGACAGAGTTTAAAAACTGCCCTAGGTGCGGTTATTATTTTGACAAATTCTTAAAATATATGTGCGCAAATTTTTCCAGCAAAGAAAGGCTAACTAGTTCAATAGCTTTCGAGTAGGTTATAAAGATACATTCCTAGTCATTTTCTATTAAGCAACGGATCACGATAACACCACCTTTCAAAATCAGGTCATTTCTTGCTCTACGTAAGTCGAAGCCAAGACAGATTGCTTATGACCTGAGCCATAGGCCTGTACCATAAACTTAGTTCAATATACTAATAATAGACTTAAGTCGGTTAAAAATATGAAAGCTTTGAAGCATGTGCAATTTTGTCACATTTTTTTTTTATTCTATGTTTCTTTGTGTAATTGTTGTTATTGCTGTGTTTTTCCTGTAAAATCTGTCACAATAGTTAAGTACTTACCTACTCAAATGTTTTTTTCTTTTAAATTCTTGTCAAAACTTTTCAGTTCCAATTTCACCTGACCACAGATTTATCTTGCATCTAGTATGGCCACTGGTCACTGGCGCCATCAGTATGCGGTAACAGACCATTAGAGAGGCGCAAATACCATCGCGGCTACACCGTTAGTTTTGAGATTGTTTCACTTACGACTTGACGAGATATAAGCAGTTACTGCGATAGAGAAATAGAGTGAGCTTGGCTGTTGGTAAACACGGAATAAGTAATATTTAAGATCAATGATAGTGAGGTTTTAGACCCCTAAGGCGGTTTGAAAACTCATACGAAAAGAAGAAGATAAGGAGAAGTTTCATGTTTTTAAACTTCTCTGTATCACTAACTCATTAAGTATTACAACCTAAGGAAGTAAAAATACATAATTAAGTAATTATGTACTTAACGAGAAATTAAAATTTCGATTTTTTTAAAACTTTTGAGTATGGAACAAGCTTTGTCGCACTTTTGCTTATTACCTACTTATTTTTAGCAAATATATTAAGATAGAATAAATAAATAAATAAATATTCCGGGACATTGCACACAGCGCCATCTAGCCCCACACTAAGCAAACGCTTGTGTCGTGGGTACTAAAGTAAGGTTAAAGGATATAATACTTAAGTGTATACTTTTTTTTGTAAATACATACTTACTATACATAGAAACGACCAGACTCAACACAAGTAATTATAAATTTTAAAGTTCATAAATACTTGTGTTAAGCGGGAATCGAACCCGCAACCCCTAGATTAGAAGGCAGAGCCACTACCAACTAAGCTATGTAACAGGCCAGTCAATAGAAGAATAGAAGGATAATCTATACTCTTAGATGGCTAAGATTGAATTGGCACTTCAAAAACAATGTGCCTTATAAATGTTACAATAAGTTTTAACTGAAAAATGTTGCAATCAAAACTGTAAACAGACATAAAAAGGAACATTCACATACCCACTAGACAAATATTAAGGGGCATGCACACTTGCATAGACATGCCCCGAGATATGGGGCAGGTCAAGACTCAAGCCTCAAGAAAGCCCTTGGTTACGCCACAGAATTGCTAAGGCAAGAAATGGGGGCAAGAGCGTGACATGACATGAGTAAAGATCTTTCTAGGGCATTTGGTGGGTTAGGTACTTGGTAAAGGTTGTTTCTTTAGAAGAAGTTTGGACGTTAGTAAAGTGAGTTTTACTCGTAGTTATGTGAGTGCTCAGTCTAGCTTATGTGTTTTTTTTATATTGTGTGTTCAATGAGTTTTGGTCTGTTGTATGAAAATTGTAACTCTAAATAGTTAAGATCAAATCAAAATCTTAAACTTCATTTATGTAATGTTATTTTATACAGATACGAGTAAATTGGATAAAACTACAAATTAGTTAGGTACCTACTTACTTACTACATTTTGAAAATAAAATTTTATAAACCGATCTGACCGCAATATTTAGAATAAACTAATACATATCAGATCAGAAAATCCAATAACAAACACTAAATAACACAACTTTACGAAAAGTTCAAAGTTGAAAATCAGTAACAACTATGATGCAACGACAGTTTTGGAATTTCAAAGAACCACGTGGGCGAGTTGTACTAGTATCTGTTCTGTGGTATTGTGCAAGACTTACAATATTATAAACACAAAAAATAACTGACATGAAATAGCTACAACAACAAGAGCCCTATGCCATTGTTATAAGGTGTATGCTTATTTTGTCCAAGAACTGTTGAGATGAGAAACAGCTAAAGAAAATAAACCCTATGTCAATGGAATAAGGTTGACCCGTATTAGTAAGGCCTGGTAATGTTTTGTGAGGTTACTATGCAGTAAAACTGGTTTTGGACATTGGACAAAGAAATGGTATAGAGAATGCTAGAGGTCTTGACCAAACAGTTAAGTTTGAATCTAGCTGTGCCCTATGACATTCGTTGGGATAAGTCACGTAAAAATAAGATGTAAAAGTACAGGCCCTTTAGCACTTTTGTATTTTTCTTTCGCGTTTTTTTTAAATATTTGTAAGTAAGTTATAGATGCTTATTTCTGCGAGTGGAAGTACTCAATCTAAAATTAGTGGCAGCTATTGATCGATGTTATAAACGCTTTAAAAATTGTTAACCAGAAGAATAGCTTTAGCTTTTCAGTAGGTTAACTCTTTTCATGGTTTTTCTATTCATCAAGCCTTCTTTTTAGCCCATAGGGTAACCTCACACACCTAAATGATAACTTAAACTTAGTAGTTAATATAATCAAAGCAGTAGTTTGCAAGCATTCACCACCACAAGGTTAAGAGCAGTTGCTGTGACGGTAACTCCGGTAACTATTAAGTACGAGTAACGTTTTCAAAGGTCAGTGTAGTTGGTTAGAACCTTAGGAATAAGGTTGTATTGTTTTGTTGTTTATACTCTTAGTTTGTAAACTTGTAAATAGGGGGGTAATTGTGCTATAGATTTGAAATAACTAAACGCGGCTAAACAAATGTAAAGCAACGAGATAATCTTGAGATAAGTACTTAAATGTAAAATATGTTTTACAGTGTTAAATACTTGAGTACTTACGCAGGTATGGTTTAAATCGAATTCTTCTTTTGGAACAATTTCTGAGTAGCTTTTTGATATAACAATCAACGGCAAAAGCCTACCCATATGATTATTTTCTATGTATATGTTACATAAGTAACTACTTACTACTAGTTCTTTAACAAAATAATACGATTTTTTAATTCTCTCTCTGAATGATAAGATTTGCTAACATTTGCCAAATTGTTAAAAAAACAAACAGAAAAGATACTACTGAAGTACTTACTTAAGTCAATTTTGTCTTGTATTTAGCTTTATTAAAGCATATAGAAACTGAATAATAATCCCACCGTAATATCCAAGTGTAATCCGCGTTCCTCTCTATTAATTATATCCTCTATAAGTCATGAATCAAAGAAAAAACGGATGTGTATGTAATGTGGACAAAAACTAGAGTAGGTATGTTATATGTTTGGCTCCAGGCGGTAATAACAAACTTGAATACAACAATAGTTAGTTAAATCTCGTTACTTACTCGTAAGTATTGATATGATACACATACATCTATGAAACAGATAATCTAAATATATAAAACTCAAAGGTGACTGACTGACTGATTGACTGACTGACTGACTGATATAGTGATCTATTAACGCACAGCCCAAACCCCTGGACGGATTGGGCTGAAAGATGGAATGAAGGTAGATGTTATGACGTAGGCATCCGCTAAGAAATGATTTTTGGAAATGCCACTTAAGGGGTGTAATAGAAGATGCAAGTTTTACTTCTTAATGTGAGCGAAGCCGCGAGCACCCACTAGTCTTTTTATTTTTTTACATGATATAGGCTTACGCTTGACTACAACTTGCCTGATGTTAAGCAACGTTATAGTCTACGATGTAGCGCGCTTGCCTAGAAGAAACCGGTTTACTCTCGACTTGAAGACCGACAAATTATAGCTCAAGGGGAATAGAGATTCGGGCAAGGAGTTCCACAGTCTTTTATAAGATGTCCAGATTATCCTTCGCTTTTTCTGATGCTTTTCAAACAGTAATATAATGAAGTAATCAATCATCAGATCTTTCGTCTTCGTTTAACAAAAACCGGTACCTTATCAGTATTATTAAATTAAGGTAACTGAATCATAGACGAATGATAAAAATGTAATAAATTGAATCAGAAACCTATAAAAGGAATACTGTTACAGTAAGATCGTGATATGAACGGGCACCTACGTTACTCTTAGAATCAAATCCAATGGTGCTTATTTGAGATCTTTTGTTAGGTTGAGGCTGTTGAACTTTTGAACCTGATAAATGAAATAAGTAGGTAGGTAGGTAAGGTTGTGCACATTTAACAATGTACCTAAGTAACTATATTGTTTCTCTAGGTATAGGTACTAGTTTTACCTAATTCTTCCCTTCCCAATCTAAAAGGCTCGTTACTATATGTTCTATACTTTGTTCGTCAAAATATCTGTACCTGCTTATTGTGTTTGACATAGTCTATGATCTTGTCTAGAAGAAACCAATTGTTTTGGACTTGCATAACGGCTGTCAACAGTTATAAGGCAACGGATATCCATACCCCAGGCCAGGCCACAATTTAGTACTATCTAATATTAATGTTTTAAAATCCCAGCTCAATAATTCCCAGCAATATATTACGACCACCAATAAACTGTGATAATTAAATTAAGTTGTAAACAGGGGAAGGAAGCTCGGTAATCTATCGACATTGAGATAACCCTGTTTCCTGTCAAATCTTGTCACGGTTGTCAGCCAAGGGCTGGCATTTGTCATTGACTTCAATGATCGTGAAATGACCGTCAATAATCCCTATATTTACTGGGAAATGATAAAGGTTTGATAATATAACTTCGCGTCGCTTCATTTGGCAATGTATTTTTAGCTGACTTCCAAAACAGAAGCAAATCTGTCGATATTAAGCAAAACATAATAGTTTTAATTACTAACTATTTATCCAAGTACCTACACAAGTAAGTTTACGTACTCGTATAGCTAATGAACAAACGTAGCATTTCATGTGTGTACCTATTTTTATCAAGTACGGTAACGCTTCTACAGATCACACATCCATGGTCAAGCTTATGGCAACAATATTTTATGCAACTACACAAAGCATACGTTTCTTTAATACTACTAATAAGAATCAAAGATGCACTTTACTTAATCCGTACGACAAAGGAAGTGGCCTGTATAAGGATTGCACCTGTTACTCCGGAAGACAAGCTGTGATAGAGTGTGGTGGACGAATCGACACGGCTCTTTGGAAGCAGGTGGTTTGTTTATCTAATGGTGAGGTAAGGTTTTGGAAGCAAAAACTTGGTTTTTAGTCGATGTTACCGTCAGGGCTGTGAAAAAAAGATTGCTCATGGTTTTGAGAATGTTTGCCGACCCAACAATACGACACGTCTTTCAAGAACCATCATTCAAGTAAGTAAGTAAGTAAATCAGAGTTTGCTATGTGCTGCTTTTCTTTCATTCCGTATCAGAGATGATGGATTATTTTTTTACTGGATAACTACGTATTTATTTTGAGCATACTACCTATACATGTACGTGTAGGTATAGTTACTTAATATTTCTTATTCGAAGTGTTTTTACGTTATATTTGGTCGTTAACTAAATATATAAACAGCTTCATATGATGGACTAAATAAGTAAATCTAGTATTAGTACTTAAGTATATGGAACGTTATTGTATCCCAGCGAGATCGGTAGGCAAAGCTAGTTATAACAAAGAAACGTCACCATATTGAACTGCCTTTCTTCTCTCGATTCAAGGACATGCAAAAGAACATTTCCATAAAATTATTCTCGTGGCTTCAATTTCCATACAAATGAGATTTTTACATTCATAGACCTGTCTGAATATCCGTCTGTTTTAATTGCGTGTTCAGTAGATATTGGCGGTAATTTAGCGACGATAATTGCCAATTAAAATATGTTTGCTATTAATTTAAGACTGTAAATGGTAGTAAGTAGTAGTACTGGCTTTTTAGATTAAGTATTTTAGTTTTAGAAGTAGTTTAAGTTTTTATTCTATTGTTAGTATTTAGTTTTTTAAATTAGTTTTTAACAAAATGTAAGTTTTTTTGAATAAATAATTTTTATTTAAGACTGTTGGTATTAATTTGTCGTGGGACTATTTGAACACAGATTGGGAATAAAGCGTGAAGTTATTATTATATTATGTAGTTGAAATAATAGTTTGAATGAAGTAAGCAAAGGTTTGGTTTAAGAATTTATTTGATTTGATTGACCAAATAGCTCGGTGATTAGATTGGCATTTACGTATTGTTAAAATATTATAGGTATATGATATTATACTTACTTTGTTTAAAATTCTACGTAAGCTTACGTTTAACTACAACTGTCATGTGCACTATTGTATTCTAAAATAGCACGCTTGCCTAGAAGAGAATTTTTTTTTTATATGACGACCACTGATTTATAATTCTTAGTCGACATTTATTTTAAGTACCTATGTAAGTAGGTGTTTAGGTATTACATTACAATACCTAAAAAAAATGTAAATTAACCCGTTAAAATACTTCAAAACTTACTTAACTGCAAACGAAAGCGTTCCAACATTTTACTAGTTACAAATTAATACAAGTCACTCATAACCATACAAAATTGACCGAATAAAACTGCAGCAACGTATCGCAGGCAAGTTCAAGCCACCTGCTTAGTATGTAAAACGTCACCTGCGGACGACAGATGGCGGTAAAAGACCCTTTGTCGAGCGAAGCCTACTAGATATACAAAACTGCAGGTTGTGGCGGGTATAGGGGCTTGTGAATGTAGTGACTGTTGAAGGGAAACTGACTGTGGTCTGGCGACTTCTTAAAAAACTTTGAAGAAAGGAGGTTTCGCGTACATTTGTTAGTTTATGAAGTTATTAGTACCTAAGTACTCATTAGTAGTTACTACAACTAGTACTCAGAGACACAATTTCAAACTACAAAGCGCAGGAAAGTGTCCAAACGCTAACATCGTCAGCGAGCGCAAACCAAAGATTGCTTGTCTGTAGTACTTAGGTAAGTACATAACTAATTCCTTAAAAAAATGCAAAAGTACTTAATGTGACCCGGAAAGCTGTTTTAGTTTTTCACTATAGCAATAACAATACTCGTAGTAATACCAGCATCATAATATACATAATAATATCGTGTTTAAATATAACCCAAAAAATCTACGCTTTGTACTGTAATGTACTTAATTAGGTACACACATCCTTTCCAGCCTTTAAAAAACTCCACTTCCCTGAATGGCAAGCAGCACCAGTATTGCATAAGGTGAGAAACAAGACCACGACTGGGTCCGGTTTGGTCAGGAATGTGACCCAGACCTCTACCCAGCCTGACTCATGCGTGGTTTATTTGTTTTTGTGGTCCATGGTGCGATAGTGAGGGATAGGGTGTACGATTGAGAGAGATTTATAAGATTGGATTGGGTGAATTGTGAAAGTGAATAAATTCGCTTCATTGTACATGAGTTACTTAGAATCGATTCGTACTGGGTAAGCATGCTCCATTTTAAACCATTATGATGGCTTACTATCTGGCGAATTATGGACAAATGTAAATCCAACTCTTTAAAATCTGTCTTTATCGGTATGTCTATTATTCGTTCGTATTAAGTAAGTCAATAGAAAGAACGTAATCATGCCTTGGGAAATAGAACATATGTAAAACTTCGCGCCCTAATAAAAGCACACTTTGTAATATTTCCATTGGTTACTTTTGATCTCTACCCAGTTGAATAAAGCGCGCTTTTTTGTACTTGTTTATTTAAAACTTTATAGAGAAGAGATACGAAAAGTACATAGAAAATCACCAAAAATCTACCCTACCCGTTGCACCTACCAAGCATTACACACGGTCCTACAATTTACTACACTTTGATCTTAGCCAAAAGGCCGAGAAGCGATGTCCTACAATTTATTCTACACCTTTTAGTTTAGAAAGCCAGTGTGGGTGCATATGTAAACAGGACTATATGTCCACCCACATAACGTCAGTAGTGTTAGTATGTGGGACAACATCCTACGTCGCATTTGATGTGATATTTATATACTGTACAGTGACTCGGCTAAATAACTGTGCCTGTCGTTCTGACATATATCTAAGACTAGTGGGTGCTCGCGGCTTCGCTCGCATTAAGAAGTAAAACTTGTATCATCCCCTATTTCACTCCTTTAAAAGCGGCAATTCCAAAAAAAAAGTTCTCAGCTGATGCCTACGTCATAACATCTACCTAAAATTTCAAATTTCAGCCCAATCCGTCCAGTTGTTTAGGCTGTGCGTTGATTTATTTATTTAATAACAATCAAAACGGCCGAAGCCAATTACATTAATTATTTTAAAAAAAATAATACTTATTCTTCGAACACATAATCAAATATAACTTGATAATAATCATCATAATATAGTCAAACAAGATAGATCACAATATCAGTCAGTCAGTCACTTTTGAGTTTTATATATATTTAGATAGCTGTTTGAAGAACAAAACAAGGGATTATGGATCTATACAGTCTTATAAAAAAGACATTTGTTTTAAATGCACTGCCAGTAAAAAAAAACTAATGTTACACAGATGTTTCTAAATTAATGAACTACTTACACTGTCTTAAATCTTTTGGTAAGTAAAGGATGATGTAATCACGACGTATGCATGTGTGCTAAAATATAGTAAGTACTTATTACAAGTGAATATTACTAAGCTAAAAAAATGATATGTATATGTGTTATATATTTATAGTTATTTACACTTATAAGTAATATGTGTTATTTGTTATTATATATATATATATTATTGAATATTTTATTTTTTGTATATTTTTTCTCTTTTTTGAACATCCCATCCTTTATTTTTATTTCGACTCCTGTCCATCCTACGGTTGCCTGGAACAAATCGCTATTAGCGATAAGGCCGCCAGTTGTGGCACTATTTTTTTAAGTCTTTTGTGTTTCTGTTTGTCTTTTTTTTTCAATGTGTGTTACAATAAAGAGTTTTATCTATCTATCTATCTATCTACCGCTAAAAACTACATATGGATTGAAGACTAAAACCAGGACTCGAAACTAGTTAATATTTCAGCTAGTGTACAATTTCACTCCAAAAAGGAATTTCAAAGCTATAGTTAACTATCTACAAAATCGTTTTATCCCAGCTTGGGGAGATATCGAAGTGCGAATAAGCGAACTCAATAAGAAGATTAACGTTTGAATCGGACTGCCTTTTCACAGATTACATACCGTAGTTTGTTTTTAACTTGTGAAATTCTTATTATTTTATGTAACACTCGATGTTTAAACAAATGATAGATCATGTTTTAAGATTTCTTAGACGTAAGTCAGTTAACAAGTTGTTTTAACTTAACTACAATAAAACTCAATTTATAAAGGGCACTAGTTAATAATGTAAAAGAAAATATATTAAAAAAATAATGGTGATACTTATATTGTCACGTAAGTCGAAAGTTCTATAGAATTTAATATCTTTATATTTTAAGATTGTTTATAGGTACACGTGTTTGCTATAATTGAATTTGAAATGAATTTGATTTGAACAATTTTCTCAAACAAAACATCATTTTAGCCAAAGTCTGGCAGCTAAGATCCGTAGGAACTTGGAAATGCGGATTTACAGTTAGGGATTTATGTTGAAACCTTCAGCGAAAGGATTTACGGACCGTGCATAACTTGGAAGTTAAATAAACTTAGTTTATAGAAGCTTGAGCCAACTTGAGGTGTTGATTTTGTGAGGATTTGGGAACAGACTTGGACAGAGCATGTTTCTGTTAAGCCTTTACGATTCGCTAAATGGGTACATTTAACTCATATGTGTGAAGATTGGAGAATTCCTACCAACTTATAAAAAATATTATCAAATAGAACATATTTTAATCTAGTAAATGTTGCCAAAAAAAGTATGAATTACAAGCTTCTATTGCAAAAAAAAATATATTTAGTGAAAGCATTTTTCATTCTTATATCTTGTCAAAACTTGTGATGGAAGATAGCATTGCAAAATATGTTTACACCATCTGATATGAAATGTAAAACTCTTCAAAATGATCGCTAACATTATTTTTTACAGCCCTAATTTTGTGAGTTTTGTGTTATTTTGTGGTTTTCTGATTGCCTGACACCCGCGCGGCCCTTGGCGGGGGGCGGGTCAGTCTGCTCTAGCAACTTGCGAAGGGTGGACGTATTCGGTCTCCCGACCGAACATTTTCGAATTTTTTCTCCTTTTAAACCCAATTTATTAATTAAACATTGTTTAAATTGACAGAGACAATTCCTAAATATAGTTATTTAAGATATTTTGTTAGTTTTTAGTGACTTCAGTAAAAGTGATTTTGTAAATATAGTTGTAGATGTGAATTCGTGTCGCGTACAGAACAGACATTTTAGTCCATTGAAATATTACAAAAAAAATTGTTTAAGACATAATATGTAGTAAATTGTTTTGCCTACAAATATGTGCCTATATTTTTTATAAGCATAAAAAAGAGTGAGAGTAAGAAAAAAAAATATTTTTTTGTTTAATTTACATGATATGATAGGTCTTCCAAGAATTCACGTCTATATCTACAAGTTATCAGAAAAAAATTAGGTACCTATTTATATTAAAATTCCCAAAGTAAAAATAAATTAGTCAATACATTATGTAAATCTCGAAAGTCAAACTTACCTTTTATCGATACATATTGTTACAAACTTCTCATAACTCAAAACTCATAACTCATTTATTGGTAAGTTTACACGTCCATTTTTTTAAACCATTATCTTTCTTGAGTGCAAAGATTAGGCTGTGCCACAATGCACGGGCGTACGCGATTTAATAGTTGCCGCGTCGCGCGAATCGTCCTATACGCCTTACCAGCAGGTATCGGATCGGGCGGCAGGCGCGGCGAGCGGCCGCAAGTCGCGTGCGCTCATGGTTGTTACGCCACGACATGCCGGTTCTTTTGTTCGCCAACGCCTGACGTCACAACTCGACTCGAGTGAGTCTTATTCAATCCAAATAATAATAGGTCTTTACCCATAAAATTGCCGTTTTTTTCTTACATTTTAATCTGTTTGTAACTTTTAAGTACAGCTATATTTTTTCCAAATTCAATATTTATTGTATCAATTGTTGAATTATGTACCTTTTAGATAAAAAAAAATGTATTACTAGTGCATATTACTTATAGGAAAGTCATTGAAAACACCTCTTTCAATGTGTCGTCGGTTTCACTACTTTAACTAGGTATATTTTTATCATATACACTGTTTTTGAGAAATTGATATACGTAGTGCATAGCTTTTTTTCCATCTAACTTTAGTTATCAATTGCATCTATGTAGGTATATCTGTTCATCATTTTTCTCAATTTCGTCATACAAATCGGCAATTTCATAGTTAAAGACCTATTATTTTTTTACCCGCAATTTATGTTTATGTTCGGTTAAAAGGTGTATTGCTGGTGTCAAAGTAAATACAAAGATTACAAGATTTGTTACGTTAATAAGTAATGATATTTATATAACACTAGCTGGTGCCCGCGACTTCGTCCGCGTGGAATAGTTATTACCAAAAAAACGGTTCTAGTGAGTTAACCTTAAAAGATAGACATATATTGTTGAGGACATTTTGTTAGATTATTTTAAGAGAAATAATTCTTTCATACATATTTTTGTGATATCTTGAACCGTTTTCGCAGCGCATGCAACGGTAGCCCTCAAAGATGAATAATTTTCCCCGTTTTTTCCACGTTTTTCATTATTTCTTTCTTTCTAGTTCGGTTTTAGGAAAAATATGTGAAAAATGTATGAAACCCAAATTGATAACTTTTTATGAAGATTGTGTATTGCCAGAAATAATAGACCCGCGGCACCCAAGAAATCTGCCAATAAGAGAACCACAATACATAATAGAAGCAAAGCTGAAAAAACAATTAACGACTAAAAAGATCATTATTAACAAAGAAAATAAAAAACCAAAACAAGAAAACGAACAGTCACACGATCAATCGCAACCTTCATGCTCTCAGTACAGTATATAGGTACATGAATGAACACGGAACTCTATTACTAAGCCTCCGCTGTCTGTATCCAGTCTGTATTTTTTTTGCTCAATGTTAAAAACGGTTACAAGTATACGCTTCAAATTTTCACAGAATATTTACTTGTATATTATTTGTACTTCGAAATAAATAATTAAATAACAAAATATATATATTAAAGGGAGGCTCCCATACAACAAACGTAATTTTTAAGCAATATTTTACTCGATCTTTATAAACAGGTAGAAACATGAATATGTGTTTGTAAGTAAATATTTAGAAATATATAATATTATAAACTATAAAAATAAATATCTAAAGTAATAGGTACAAAAAATAGACGATAGTATGGAACCCTTCGTGCGCGAGTCCGACTCGCTCTTGGCCGGTTTTTATAATAATCATGCCTTTCATATCTGGTAATTACATAGCTTCATTGGCTTAAATATGTTTTTATTGCAATCGTTGAGTACGTTAAGCGTATTTTGTGTACTTTTACATAGTGTTGTCAATAAAGTTATTACATAAGCATTAAATATTCTCCCTTCTTTCTTTGTTTCCCACTTTTTCATTAGTTTGTGTTTATAATAATAATAATAATAAAAATTGGCACTAGAAAAGGGGTAAAGAGATAAAATGCGGTAAAAAGTGGGCTGAGGATGATGATGATGTTAGATAATCTGTGACTTAAATGACCAAGGCAGTCGAATGCAACTAAATCTCCATATGGGTTTGAAAACGCAAACTAATTATCAATCTCGGTAGGTTAGATATTTAAAAAAAACTCGTGTCCAATTTGTTTAGGGCTGTAGATGATGATGAAATATTTTTTCAAAATGTCTCGAAGTTGTAAAAAATCTGTGACTATCAAACGGATAAAATATACATAGAGATTAAATGCAGTAGAAAGTTGGTTGAAGATGATGATGATTTTGTATAATCCGACACATGCCACCAGTTCTCATCATATTTAGTTCAAGCACCAACCTGCTATCTCTTATAGTTTTCGAGATCCCTTTGGTACTCCAAGGTCAATTCCACCTATCACCAACTTTTCATTTATTCTATACATTCTGGACCCACAAGGGTAAAGAGATAAAATGCGGTAAAAAGTGGGCTGAGAATGATGATGATGTTTGATTATCTGTGACTTTGAATGATCTCGGTAGTCATATGCAACTTTATCGTCATATGGATTTGGAAACGCAAACTTATCATCAAACTCGGTAGGATATAATATATTGAAAAAACTCGAATCCAATTTGTTTAGGGCTGTAGATGATGATGATGAAAAATGTAGTCAAAATGTCTTGAAGTTGTAAAAAATCAGAAACTATCAAACGGATAAAATATATAGAGATTGAATGCAGTAGAAAGCTGGCTGAAGATGATGATGATTTCGTATGATCCTATACCAACAACCAGTTCTCATCATATTTAGTTCAAGCATCCACCCGCTATCTCTTATAGTTCTCGAGATCCCTTGTGGTACTCCAAGGTCTGATGGCCAAAGTGATTGTGATACTCAGCCTTCAGCATATGTATTAGTATCGCATAAAAAAAATTGCATGCCGTCGATTGGGCAAACCTGCAGGTTTATAGTTTATCACTTTTAATCTATGTACTTTTTCTTTACAATTCATTTTAACAAGTTATTTTTATAACAATATTGTACTATTTATTTATTAATTAAACTAAATAAAAAATACCAAGTACCATATAAATAAATAGGTAGAAACCATATAAATTAAATACCAAGTACCATTAATAATTTAACCGACAAAACATCACCGAGTAAGTAACATTGTAGGCAAAGAAAGTTTTTCAATCAGTCCCATCTGATTTCGTTTATTCCTTGACAACAGCTAGCTCGGTGTTCACGAGCTGTGACCGTTGATCACTAGATGGCGTATTATACTAGTTAGGCGTCAAACGCTCAAAGTCATTGACGATACTTAACCTCTTAAGTAAACTGTACACAACTTAGTTTGTTAAAACAAAACACAAACCTTCAGTCTTGAATTACTTATTAAGAACATTCTTAATAACTTTAACTTGAATGAAAATACTAAATATTAAGTAGGTAGGTATAGATGTTTCTTATTGAGTAAGTAAATAGTTATTATACTCAAGTACCGACTTAAAAGTAATTTACTTAAACAAATGTTATTTTAGGTCTTTAGTTTCCATTTGTAAATAATATTCCGTCTTACAAAAAAAAACCATCATCATCATCCACAGCCGGTTTCGTCCCACTGCTGGGTATAGGTCTCTGTCATAATACGCCATTGGCTTCGATCTAAAAAAAAAACATATCCTCTCTTTATCAAGCACCCTTTACCCGTCAGTATATTTATGACGGTCTCGCGTCATGTAAGAAATGGGCATTTCCTCCACCAAACTGACCCTTTAAGTATAAGTTATTTATTGGGCTAGCATCGCCTGCGATGGTTTACTACTTGTTATAAATTCATTGAATAGTGAGTTATAACATTAGATAGTGAACACGTTTATCCAGACTCTTTTTAATCGACTTCAAAACGAGCAGTTCTCAATTTGGCTGAATTGTTTAAAACAGAAAGCTTTTTTGAAATACTTTGATTTTAAACACGAAGAACGCAAGTTAAATTACTTAGTCATCGAAATAGATTTTGTACAATGCAAAGAGTTGAAGTTTAATTAATTTACTTAACTACTAATACTTCATATTTAATTCTATCTAGAGATAAAATTGGAAAAAAAACTAACTACCTAGATACGGATGCATATCTACTAAAGCATAAATAGACAACAATGTACATAGATAACATAATATAATCTACTCGTTACATTATGTAAATACAGAATCATAACAAATGGAATTCGCTCATAAGATAACAATTATGATAGACACCCACGCGTGACAACATTTGTTTATATTATTATATATTGTATACCTACAAATAAATGTATTTTTGTACAATAAACAATGCCTTTATTGAAACCATTGTTTATGAATAAAAGTTTATGAACAAAAAGGGAAAACACGTTAGGAACGAAACCATTGTTAGGTAATAACTTACTTCAATATTACGTGTGCTGAAATTGTTGATAATAGTTTTATTTAAAATGCTATAAAAAAATAAGTAAAAGTTAGTAATTAGTTACTTAGTTAAATCACATTCGATTTAATTAAATTTATATCTTGGCGAAATCAGCATGATTATAAGTACTTAGATACTTGTAAATCTTGACAAAAACATTCCGATGTCGTTTTTACTCTTTAGATTAGTTAGACATCACTACAATATATAAAAAAATATGTAAATTGAATGGTATCAAAATAATCAAACCCAAAAAGCTCAAAAAAAGCTTTCAAGTTCCGCCACAAACAGAATTTAAGCTCTGCGTGAGGCGAGCTTGCCGTGGGGGCACAACTTCCTAATTTTAATAAACATGCAAAATGGCGCAAATTTCATCCTGATTCTGAATGAGTTTAAAAACTTATTCGGATCCGAGAATGTCTTTTGGGGGTTCATTATTATTTATGAGGCTATAGTGTTTTACTGTTTTCGATGAAAAGAAGGGACGGTTTGGTTTTTTTGAGCAAGAAGTTTACATGCACGTGCGCGGTGTGACAAAGTAAAACCTTCTTTTAGAGCTTTTTTGTAATTTTGGACTCTAAGAAGGTTTAAGTATTTCTTTAATATCGTATGGTATCTACACATGTGTTGGGGGAGATCACTTCAATGAAACACTTTTTACACTGCACTATTTATTTACACTACACAATTCACTTATATTTCTACACTGTTGAAAGAACTTCTTTTATAACACCTTTTAGACTTTTTTTAGAACTCTTCTTAAACTCAAACAATAATTGACTCGACATTTTGCTTACAAATCTCAACTAGCCTGCTTTAGCGTGTGTTAAAAATACTACTAGCGCCATCTAGTTTTTCTCCGCGTAACTACAGTTTGTTGAACTGAGTACTCTGTTTGGACATACCGCCCACCAAAGAACCTCGTTCTTTAATAAAATGACACGTGATTGACTGCTACCGCCCACCATGAGGGGAACGTCTCAAAAGAAAATAAACACAAATTTAATTAATGAAAACATAGATGGCACGAGTAAAATATACAAAACATATAACGAAATTAACATGTAAACTACGTATCCCTGATTAAGAAGCATAACTTATTGCAGGGTCTTCGAATAATCCCTCCCTTGGTCTGGATGGATACGACTCGTGTAAGGTTGTCCTTTCCGGGGAACTTCTCAATAATTCGTCCCATTAACCACTTGGCCGGTGGTATGTTTTTGTCTCGGATAACCACAACGGCGCCAATCTCAGGTTCCGGTTCCTTTTTGATGGCCCACTTATAACGCTGGTTTAAGGTGGTCAGATATTCGTTGGACCATTTGTACCAGAACTGACTCATTAATTTTTGGCAATATTGCCATCGGCTCAAATTTGAAATGGGTTGTTCCTCGTGAAATGTCTCGTCTGGTATTATTGTCAGTGGTTCGCCCACTAAGAAATGTCCAGGCGTTAAGGGCATTGGATCGTCAGGATCGTTGCTGGTGTAGGATAACGGTCTGGAGTTCAAACAGGCCTCAATTTGACTTAATACCGTTGACAGCTCCTCATAGGTGAGAGTTGAGTCTCCAATAACACGTTTTAGATGGTTTTTTGTAGACCGGACTCCAGCCTCCCATAGACCTCCAAAGTTTGGCGAATAGGGTGGGATAAACTTCCACGTCGTACCCTCATTGGCAAGTAGATGATGAAGCGGGTTTGCCTTCGATTTCTCGAACATCTCTTGCAACTCTTTGTTAGCTCCAGTGAAATTGGTGCCATTGTCAGAATATAAGATTTGACAATGTCCTCTCCTTGAAACGAATCTCCGAAATGCTGCTATGAAGCCTGATGATTTCAAGTCTGATACCGCTTCTAGGTGTATAGCCTTGGTGAAGAAGCACACAAATACACAAATGTAGCCTTTGTAAGATTTGGCTCCTCGCCCTGGTGAAAATCTGATATTGATGTGGCCTGTAAAGTCGACACCGCTGATTTTGAAAGGTCTCGTTGGCTTTAGTCTGTCTGCAGGAATTTGTCCCATTAGTTGTTGATTATTTTGTTGGGAATATCTCAGACATGTCACGCAGGTTCTATAGCATTTCTTTACCAGATTTCGTGCTCGAATTATCCAGTACTTTGACCTCAAGTAGTTCAACATCAGTTGTGGTCCTCCGTGAAGCGTTTTGATGTGAGCGTCCAGAACTATTAGCCTAGTAAGATGACTGTCACTAGGTAAAATCACAGGATGTCGCTTGTCACTTTCTACTTCAGCTTCGTGTATTCTGCCCCCTACTCTTAAAATTCCCTTCTCGTCCAAAATTGGGTGAAGTGTTAGGAGCTGGCTCTTGTTGGAAACGTTCTGACCAGATGTTAAACGGTGAATCTCATCCTTGAAGTGCAAAGACTGGGTCTCTTTTATGCAGAATTGGAGAATTATCTCAATTTCTTCTCGACTCACGGTTTTGAATGATGTCTCACGTTGTTCTTTAGGTTGTCTCAGTAGTAGAAATTTCTTGCAGTATGCAAGAACTCTCAACATTTTTGCTAGGTTGGAAAATCTTGACCATATGAAATCTTCTTTCTCGTTAACTGTGGTGGTAAGCACTTTGATTGATCTTGTTTCTTCCGATGTGTCGTTAATGTTGCCCGATTTTTGTCTGTACTCATCTCGCTTTAGCCATTCTGGTCCATGCCACCATAATCGATGTTCCTTCAGCTCTGGAATACGAAGTCCTCTAGATGCACAATCTGCTGGATTCTGATCCGTCGCAACGTGTCTCCACTGGTCGCGGTCTAACATGGTAAGTATTTCTGATGTTCTGTTAGCCACAAATGTTTTCCAACGACTGGGCTCTCCTGCTATCCATGCTAGAACAACCGTACTATCAGACCACGCATAGATATTGCTCGTAGGTATGTCCATGATCTGTGAAACTTCATACACTAGTTTTGTAGCAAGTAATGCTGCACATAATTCCATGCGAGGAATTGATATTTCTTTTTCCACAGGGGCCACCTTGGTTTTAGCAGTGATCAGATGGATTGCGGTGCTACCGTCGTTACTCGTCGATTTCAGATACACAGCTGCTGCGTATGCGGATTGAGATGCATCAGCGAAGGTATGAAGCTCTACATCGTCGTCTCTTCTTGTCTGAAGCCATCGGCTGATAGTTATCTTCACGATGTTTGGTAAGTCAGATCTGAACTTTTCCCATTCTAGTAAGAGTTGTGGGGTAAGTTCCTCATCCCATGATAACTTTGACTTCCACAATTTTTGTATAAAAATTTTGGCGGTTATGATGATCGGTGAAATCCATCCCATAGGATCGTAAAGCCGGGCTATCTGCGAGAGTACCTTGCGTTTCGTGATTCCTCTTCTCATCTCATCATGTTCAGGTAAGTGAAAATGATACTCAAATTGATCGTTTGTTTTGTTCCAGGATATACCTAGCACCTTCATGTTCTCATCAGATTTGAAGCTCTTCAGTTGGTCAGGTCGCTGGTTCTCTTTGCTGATGTAATCAAGCAATTTGCGACTGTTGCTGCACCACTTTTGAACTTGAAAGCCTCCTGCATTCATTAATTTACTCATCTGCTCATAGATCTCAACAGCTTGTTCTGCTGTGTCACATCCGGTAAGTAAATCATCCATGTAGTAGTCTTTAAGTGTTATTTCTGCAGCTATAGGATAGTTATTATACTCATCCTTTGCTAGCTGTTGCAGAGTCTTCACGGCCAAGTATGGCGCACAGGATGTTCCAAAGGTAAGTCTCAATAGTCTGTAATGTTGAATTTCATCTTGCGGATTAGATCTCCATAGAATTCTTTGAAAATCTGTGTCTCTTTCGTCGACTACAACTTGGCGGTACATTTGAACCAAGTCTGCTACAATACAGATTGCATGCCTTCTCCATCGCATCAGTAGATGCCGCAAGTCACATTGTAGTTTTGGACCTACAAGTAAATTGTCATTCAACGACACATTGTTCAAGCCTTTACTAGATGCATCGAAGACCACCCTTACTCTGCTTGTTTCTTTGTCTGTTCTGACAACCGAGTGATGTGGTAAGTAGACAACTTGTTGATCATCTAACTCTTTGGAATCTGTGATGGGTTGTAAGTGATTTTGATTGACATAATCTTCGATTACGTTCTTATACTCCTCTTGTAAATGTGGATCTCGTATTAGTTTCTTCTCAAGTGATGTGAGCCTCTTCAAGGCGATCTCATTTGACTGACTGTGTAGGCATTCTGGATTGGAAGTCTTGAAAGGTAATCTCACGACGTAACGTCCTTCTTCGTTTCTTCTTGTAGTTTCTTCATAGATCTCTTCGCATCGTATTTCTTCCTTTGTCATTGGTTTTCCGATACTATCAGGTTCTCTTTCTATTTCCCAAAACTTCTTCAGTAGTTGATCTTCTTTTATCTGTATGTGCATGTTAGTTATTTTATGTTGATTGGATAACCCTTTGCTTATTTTTCCAGAAATTATCCAGCCAAGCTCCGTGTTGGATGCAACATGACCACTCATCGAAGGATGTTTGATGATACCATTCAGAATGATTTCTCCGTGTACTTCCGATCCTAATACAACATCTATAATTCCAGGTTCTCTGTAGTTTGGATCAGCCAAAGGTAAGTGTTGAATTTCTGGCCAGTCTGGTGGTGAAGTATCTTGACACGGTTGGAATGATGTTACATTTTTCATCGCAAATGCCTCAACTGGCACAGAATAGTCAGGGTTGTGTAGGGACCCTAACTCAAAAGCCACTATTTTTGTTATATCAGTTTCTTTGTCTCCGATCCCCGAAACTGTGCCCCTCGCCGCTAAGCCTTTCAGGCGGAGAGCTTGTGCAGTAGCTTCTCTTATAAATGAGCCCTCAGATCCTGGGTCGATAAGTGCTCGGGCGATTTGTGAATAGCCAGTAGGCGACTTGATTTTGACCATAGCAGTAGCTAGTAGTCCCTTGTTGTATAGAAAACTCTCTTTTGAGAAATGAGCTGCAACTTTCACCTCTTGTTGCTTGCTCGACTCAGTTACTCCAGTAGGAGTATTTGTAGATCTCGTAGACTCAACAGTAGCTGAATCTTGAATTGGTGTTCTCTCGAAGTGCAGCAGCGAGTGATGTCTCTTGCCGCAGCGACGGCAAGATGAAGATGTGCGACAATTCTTTACAGAGTGCGTGGGGGACAAGCAGTTGAAGCACAGGCCCGTTGATTGTACATACTCAGCTCTCTTCTCCGGGTTCTGCGTTGCAAATTGCTTACACTGGTACAGCGCATGTTGTCCTGAACACATGATGCAGTTTGAATTCTTCTTCTCTTCCTGAATGGATGAATGAAATGATCTCGCTTTTACGCTCGGTTTGTTTGTATTGTTTTGTGGTTGTGCTCTGGGTGTAGATTTAACGATTGGTTCAATCATCTCGAGGGTTCTGAATCGCATTTCTAAGAACCTTTTAAGTTGAGGCCAGGTAGGTAGATTATCTGCGGACTCGTCACTTTCTCGGCTCACCTCTAACTCCCATAACTTTCGTGACTCTGTGTCTAATTTTGACACAACTAAGAAATTGATTATTGTATCCCAAGAGGTTGTACCAACATCAATGTTCTCTAAGGCCTTTAGACAAGCAGATGTTGTATCAAGTATCTGCTTCAAAGCTGTCGGTGACTCAGTAGTAATAGCTTTCTGCGTAAACAGACGTTTCATAATCTCGTTCGCGTTGAAGCGCTTGTTGTTATATCTCCGAACTAGCATACTCCATGCTTCTTGATAGTTAAGTTCTGTTGTCGACAGGTTCTTTAGCAGGACTTCCGCTTCGCCCGTCAAGCAGCTCTTCAAGTAATGCAACTTTTGCACTGCGCTCAAACTCGCATTCTTATGTATGAGGGACTCGAACATGTCATGAAAGGTTTGCCAATCTTCGTAACCACTGGAGAATTTAGGCAGATGGATTTGTGGCAGCTTGACTTCACACGTTGTTCCCGCAGGAGAAGTAGTGAGACTCGTACCAGAGGCGCAAGCAGCAACGATAGGTAGCTTGCGTACTTGTAAGTCATCCTTGAGCTTTGTTTTATATTCCGTGTAAATCTCTTCCACTTTTGAGTATATGTCTTCAGAAAAATATTCGAGTTTGATTTTATCCGACTTCTCTAATGACGACGCTATCTCGTTGTGGCCATCCAAAAAGGCGTTCCACAATTGATCCAGGGATTCTAATTTGGTTTCTACATAATTTGCGGTAATTCTCTCTTTAGGCGACTTTTTATAGTTAGTGTGGGCCTTAATTACGCGATCAACCAAATCTTCCTGTCTGCGAAGGCGTGACTTCAAAGTTTCAGCCATTGTGACACACTTGTGAAATTTTCAATACTAAACTTCGGATTTTTCTAAGTCCCAAATGTTTGGATGCAAAATATTCTAAGTGTTTGAAATTTTGACACTTGTAATTTTTTCGGAATTTGAACTTCGAATTTTTCTAAGTCCCAGAAGTTTTGATGCGAAATATTCTAAGTGTTTGAGAATTTAACACTTGTAATTTCTTCGCAAATCGAACATGATTTTTTTCTAAGTCTTTTTGCACTGTTCACTTTGTTCACTGTACTCACGATTACTCTATGTCCTTAGTCCATTCCACGGGTTTCGGCACCATTATGTTGGGGGAGATCACTTCAATGAAACACTTTTTACACTGCACTATTTATTTACACTACACAATTCACTTATATTTCTACACTGTTGAAAGAACTTCTTTTATAACACCTTTTAGACTTTTTTTAGAACTCTTCTTAAACTCAAACAATAATTGACTCGACATTTTGCTTACAAATCTCAACTAGCCTGCTTTAGCGTGTGTTAAAAATACTACTAGCGCCATCTAGTTTTTCTCCGCGTAACTACAGTTTGTTGAACTGAGTACTCTGTTTGGACACATGCATTATGAAAAAAATTGTGAGGAAGATATTTTAAAATTGCGGCACATGACTATTATACCTAGGTACGTAATTATAATGATAGTTTTAGGGTAATATTTTCTTCTAAAATATCGTGATATAAGGTAAACGTCTTATGTCATGAGTGGATGCATGAATGCATCGTGTATGTAAATGAGTTTGCACTCAAATAGAATTTATAGAAAACCGGTAAAACAACTTCGTCGAACCTCGGAGAAAGTAAGCTGAGGTTTAAAGTAATATTACTTATGAGTATGGAAAACTTGATTATCAATTTATGTAATAACCTAATAACAATATGTCTAAACATGTGAATAAATAGAGATAAAAAAAATCAAGGAGTACTTTTAATACGAAATGTCTCAAAACCCAAAAAAATAATTGTATTTAGGTATTTTATTTTATACATAATGCACTTTCTTTTAAATAGTTTTTCAGTACCTACTTAATCTGATTTAAAAATTATATTAAGTAGGCACTTATGTAGGTAATAAGCAAATTGTTATTATGATTTATTTATTATTCCTATGTACCTAGTTACCTCAATAAAGTTTTACATGTCTTGCAATGTTATTATACCTACTAACTTACCTACTTTTTTATCTGTACCTACTTACTGACAAAACCAGAATTATTACCTACTTGTAAAGTGCTCGTATAAACAAAACTATCTTTCGACAGTTAAGTTTAACTAACGAGCCTATTAGTAAATGATAATAACAGCTAAACAAACAATATCATCGTGTACCAAAACCCTGATAAAATTACCAGAATGTATTATTATAAGTAGGTAGGTAGGTACCTAAATATGGTTCAAAATATAGCAAAATTTCTCTGTAAAATGTAGGTAAATAATTTTTGAAAACAAAACTGTGCATACAACTTTGTAATTTATCGTAAAGTACCTACTATAACTCCAACATTCCACTTACTTCAATACTGTTTATGTACATACCATCCACTTTTATCAAATAAAAACCAACTTTCACAGTCAAAAACTTCACTAAACCACAGAAATCACTTCATAAACGCTTTTTTCATTCACAAAAACTGTTTTATTCACTGGGTTAAGGATTTTATTTCGTGTTATCGCAGTATTTTATAAACCGACGCGATGATACGACCGGCAAGCGTTTTGCTCGCGAGCGACTCGTTCGTTTCGTTTCGTTTCCACTTCGTTTGTTGACAAGCGAAGCGACGGCCATATTGGATTCGGATCGTTCGGGTCGGCTTCGGCAATCTTCGGCCATTACTCACTCGACCAACTGGATTGTTGTGCTTGTTCGACTGTCCTCTTTTTTTGTTATGATTCAATATTTTGTATGATTTATTGACCCTTAGTTTTTCAGGGAATATTCCAGCTTATGATTATTTAATTGCATCGGTATTATTAAATGTATGTACTACTTAACTGTTCTTTAGAACATATAAAAAGTGTTTCAATGATTCATGTTATCAAAAAGCTTAGCAATGAACTTTCTTTAGATTGAATTCATACTGCAGAAAATACGAAAGAAGTCTAGCTCTTTTAGAAATACATATTCAAGCTTTGAAAAGCGAGCTTTCAAGCACAAGAAAACCAAAGGCATTCCTTTCACATTATTCCTATTAAATGGCTAAATAAATAAGATCGCACCAATATAAAAAAGAACTCACGACCAGCGTTTAAAAAAAAACCACAGACTATACGCCATTCAGAGTCACTAATTTAAAAACTGACCATTTTAACGGGACCTCGAAAACGAAGGCTTTAATTATGATAAGGGGTCTAATAACAGTGGTTGGGACCACTTCCTGCTTATTCCAGTTTTTGCGACGTATCGGGACTTGTACAGTTAGATGCGTGTTTTAGTAGTTTAGATTAGTAGTTTTATAATAATTTATTATTGATGCTGATTTATCACGGGTTGGTTAGCTGCAGTGATAAAAAAATGATTGATGCAATATCTCTTATGTACCTACCTACATGCATGATGTTGGACCTACCTAATGTAGTTTTATAGTAATTTTTTGATGCTGATTTATGTTTTTTCTTCTATTTATGAGTCGATTGGATGCATTTATAAGGGATATTGCACCTATCTCTTTTTAAGTAGCGCAAATAATTACGCTAGTAATACTGTTCGAAAAACACGGTAAACCTGAAGAAAAGTTAGGTACTTACTATTACGGATTATGGATAAAACTATAGTTACTGTTTCCTGAGAAAACCAGTTCAGGACACGTCAAATGCATTATAAATGGGTTTTTTTAGGCGTACTACGTATAAATGGACTACATTATGTATCTTTACAAAAAGCTTTGTCTAACAATTTTCCATTATTTTTGTTGGTTTGTCAATCAAAACAAAAATTGACTCTGTTTTTTGTGTTTAGTTAGGAAACAGTACTAGTCTTATCAAAATCGATTCAGTAGTTTTTTGACATCGACGTATTCCCTTAATTCGTAATTTCGTCGTAAATTAAAGATGTTGTACTAATGGACGCTAGGAGACATCAGTTTTTTTTTATTGTACTTAATCTTGTTCCATAATAAACGGTCACTCTTTTTTTCTCAAATAGCTAGTTCCTTTATAAAACGAGGCTGAGTGTACACTATAAATCAGTATGCGAAGCCTCGCTCTCGCGGGACACCGGTCGAGGACCTACTAAACTGGTTCCAGTATTGTTACAGGATAAACTCACGTGAACTATGTATATACAAGGTTTATGTTGGGTTAATTAGTGTTCATAATGAGTAGGTACATATTTGTATGTAGGTCATTATTATTTTATTTTATAACTAGTGGGTGCTCACGGCTTCGCACGCATTAAGAAGTAAAACTTGCATCCCTTATTTCATCCCTATAAAAGCGGCATTTCCAAAAATCTTTTCTTAGCGGATGCCTACTACGTCATAACATCTACCTGAATTCTAAATTTCAGCCCGCTCCGTCCAGTGGTTTGGGCTGTGCGATGATAGATCACTATATGATCAGTCAGTCAGTCACCTTTGAGTTTTATATATTAAGATTAATAGTGTACATAATGTGTAGGTACATTGTGTGTATGTGTAACATCATTAATTTATATGTAAATAGGTTGCATGAAATTGCTTTTTAAATTTAATTGTTTCTACTTTTATAAATTACATTTGGCTCGTAGCTCATATTTTTAATTTTTGTGTTAAAAAAATATAAAATCAAGCATCCCATTGAATTACAGTCTACGAGTGATTATAATTATCGTATTCCAATTTCTGCATTTTTTCTAATTCGCAAATTTTGAGGAATTAAAAAGATTTCTTTATAGAAATCTTTCGGGTAGCATTTATATGCTACCCGAATAAATAAAAAATTGCCTTTATAGGTATTCGTGTTAAAAAAACAACAGCTTAACGTTATTATCCTAGTGCTGCCATCTCGCGGCGAGTAGCGGAACTTTTGTACTTACCCCGCGCGTCATAGATGGCGCTACCAGTATTTTCAATCGTATTGCTATGAAACTTACCTGAAACAAAATAATGTTTGCATTAATATTTATGTATTTATACAATAAAATACCTGTATGTATAAATAAGATATAATGCAATAGACGTACTTACAATAACTTGCAGAATATTAACATAATAATACCGTTGGCTTATATATGATATTTAAGTTTGCTTTTTTTTATGCAGTTCCAATTTTTTTTATTAGATATTATGTGCCTTAGTTACCTGTTCTATATACCTACTAGTACATAATTATACATAACTAGCGCTTATCAGTTGAAGTGTTTAGTAAATTGTTGCTAATCTACATACGAGTACAAACAACCACTCATTTCCGTTGTGAAAAGAAACATGGACTCACATTAAGCTGACAAACTGAAAGTGAGGTAAAATGTATACAGTTTTTTACTTTTCTACTTTAAAAAAGTAAATTCAAATATGTGAATAAATAATTATTTTTTATTTCGAATTCAATAACCTAGGTAGCTCCATAAATTCTATATATAAATAAAAATATATACTTTTCTTTTGTAAATACATACATAATACACATAGAAAGGACCAGACTCAACACAAGTAATTACAAATTTTAATATTCATAGTTACTTGTGTTATGCGGGAATCGAACCCGCACCCCTAGATTAGAAGGCAGAGCCACTACCAACTAAGCTAACAGAGCAGTCAATATATGTAATTCTAAATCACATTTTATTTAACAGTCTGCTCAATTTTATTATTAACCTAAAATATAATTCTAAATTTTATCTATATACATAACTTTTTTTAAAAAAAACTTAAAACCGCTCTAAGAAAAGAATTTGTCTTGGAAAGTACTTACTTACTTCAATAACGTCTATCGTTATTTTGTAAAAATATAATTACAATAGAAGAAAAAAGTACTTTTCCATTAACTGAACCAAACATAACATACATATTAACGTCTTAACTTAACCTTATCGTAAAATCTGTTAAAAAACTAAGCAGTAGAAGTGTAAGTATATTAAAAAAAAACTTTCTCATCACGTGTGCGAATAGTACTAAAACACAAACACATGGTAAAATTAGCTTGTTCTATTTGTGCCAGGGTGCAATGTTCGCTATTGTGGCTACGAATCACGATACAAAATAGAAATGTACCTGTTTATAAAAATACGAATTGGGCTTCCTGATTTTTGAAAACAACTTGGCTGGTCATTTATATTTATGCTGTTTTTAGTGATATAGGACGCTTTTATTTAGGATAAAAAAAAAGAAAAACAAAGAGGAAAAATCTTACACTACTTCACTTCATTTTCAATTTCATTTTTATTACTATTTATTGTACTAGAAAATAAGCAAATAGATCCCTAAAGATGATCCAAGCCTTGTTAGGAAAAACAGATAAAAACTATTTCTATCTAAGGGGTAGAAACACGAGACTTAATTTATTTTATTCTTTACTAGCTGTCCCGGCAGACTTCGTACTGCCTCAATCGATAAATAAAAGACCTAAACGTTTGTATAAATGAATGTCATTTTTTATTATTATTTTTTTCCTTTTGAACCTTCCCTAGACCTCCACGAACATTTCAAGACTAAGATAAGATAAATCCGTTCAGCCGTTCTCGAGTTTTAATCAGACTAACGAACAACAATTCATTTTTATTTATTCTTTATGTAATTTGTGTGTTTCGTGTCTCAATAAATGTCTTTTATTTTTATTCCTATCTACATATATTTTACGCTGACATAAAACATAATTTTACCTAGCAATAACCTTGTTAAAAGGCAGAAAAATACAACGCTCTCCAGACGTACACAAACCAAAGAAATACTAATAAGATGTTAATTACAACTCATGTAGGATGCAACACCGTCTCTGATGAGCTCAAATCTGCATAACCTAGAAATATTCTTTAGAATAACTCATACAAATTGAAGAAAATTGAACCTTACTACTAAAGAATAAGATCCACATTTTCAAAGACAAAATAAGAGATTCTTTAGTGAGTTTTTCATGTAAGATTGTAGTGATCTCATGGCAGAGAAGCGAAACGAATGTTTTAATTGACACAATTGAATACTGCTTCTAAGAAAATACGGCATAGCACGCTAGCTTAGTGGAAATAGCAATTAATTTCTTAATCTGAGTGCATTAAGATTTGTAACGATAAAAATCAGTTTACTGTATCGAGTAAAATTGTTGAGCGATTTACTCCGTATTGTTTGCATTACTTTAGTATTTTAATCATGAAATTCTCATTAGAAACTCAAATAATAAAATATAAAAACAAGGGAAGAAAAACTAAACATACTACTTCTAACTACTACAAAAAAGGGGGCACTTAGAAAATCTTTAGAAAAGCCTAAAGATAATCTACGTGCTCTAGCCCACTACCAGAGGGCAGCGTGCCCAGCATACTGGCCGCATTACCACGCTGGATGGCAATGCTGATACGTTGAGCCAGAAAAAGGCCAGCATTTTGGTCATGCGAAATAAACTGAATAGTGAAAAAAATTCTTTGTTTGAAACTCAAATAGTGTTGAATATAAATTTATTGCACTCTTTAATAATTCATATGAAAACGAAAGTAATGAATAACTGCATAATGTAAGGGCAGATAATCATACAACATCCTCCTTTTTTTAAGTCGGTGTCAAGCAGAAACTGTACATCGATATTTTATAACATTTTTATGTATTTTTCTGAAACAAGCAATAATTTCAATGCATATTCCATTGTACTAGTAGGACAGGTAAACACGCACAAATAAATAAATAAATATTCCGGGACATTGCACACATCGCCATCTAGCCCCACACTAAGCAAACGCTTATGTCGCGGGTACTAGATAACGGATATAATACTTATATACTTTTCTTTTGTAAATACATACTTATTATACATACAAACGACCAGACTCAACACAAGTAATTATACATTTTTAAAATGCATGTATACTTGTGTCACGCGGGATTCGAACCCGCAACTCCTAGATTAGAAGGCAAAGCCACTACCAACTAAGCTAACAGGCCAGTCAACAAAGCCAAAACATCGCAACGCTTTAGCAGAATTTGTTGTCAAATTTTAAAATATTTCGAGTCATGTAAAAGTCACGCGATAACAAGATAAAGAATGTCAAAAACTGGTGAGAAACCTCAGAGGCCAACTTGTAAGTTTGTGTTGTAAGTTAGGAAGCAGTTGCCATTTCCTGGGTAAAGAGTATTTCATTCAAGATTTGGGAGAAATTTTGAGCGGTTTGGAGGAAGTTGGGTGTTTGTTATATTATGGTAGTTTGTGTGGTGATGCTTAGTAGTTACTGGTAGACTCAATAATGGTTATTTGAGTTATGGATTTCTGGTATTTGTGAAGCGTAAAAGATTCTATTACATGGCTTCTGCATTTTGGGCATGCTCGTGATGTTCTATGGTGAAATAAATATAAATATTCCGGGACATTGCACACAGCGCCATCTAGCCCCACACTAAGCAAATGCTTGTGCTGTGGGTACTAGATAAGGGATATAACACTTATATACTTTTATTTATATACATACTTATTAAACATAGTATTGTTAACATAGGATTGAGTTGACCAGAATCAACATAAGTAATTATATATTTTTTTAATTCATAATTTAGTACTTGTGTCACGCGGGAATCGAACTCGCAACCCTAGATTAGAAGGCAGTGCCACTACCAACTAAGCTAACATGCCAGGAATGCATATCATCATCTTCTTGTACGCCACTCGTCCCGGTCCTGTGCAGATTGAATCCAGGTGCTCCCTGCGGTTGTTGCATATCATGTGCTATAACTTTTTTCTTATGAATTAATTGAATGTCCTCCGCGCGCCTCTTTACCGAGTGACTCGTGACTCCCTCACAGAATTTACACATTGGGGACTTTTAATTGAACATAAGAACTATAAAATGGAACACACGACCGTAACGGATAAATGGCTATCCTCAGATTATATGTACATACTCAAATATACATAAAACTTTTAAAGATCACTATAAAAAGCACGTATTGATTAATTGTACCTTCGCTGCTATTTGCAACTAATCTTTGCCCATTATCAATTTGTCCTTATAAACTCCAAACCATCTTCAACAACCTACATTTATTACTTACCTAACACCTATACAACACAACAGATCAAGTAAAACGAGTACCAACCTACTACCAGATCTGGCTTCCGTCCGTACATATAAAAACAAGCCCTGACCACATGTCTGTGTAATTATTGACCGGCATCGATGGGAACGGATGGACATTATTAACGAATACTTACATATTGTGACGTGTGGAGTTTAAAGCGAAATGAGGTTTATTGATAATGATTCTGTATGTATCCCCTATACAGCTAAAGTGACAGTACCAAGATTTATTTAAGTTGACATATTGTATGATTACATACCTATTATTACCTATGTTTGACATGTTTTTAATAACAAAAATTTTCATTATGTTATTAATAAAACTTGACATTGTAACTTCTAAAATTTTATTAAAACTAAATGTTATAAATTCAATTTGACGAGATATTGTAATTTGTGTAGCATATTCTGTGATATTAGTACTTATACCTATGTTACAACTTTACATTATCAATAAAGATTCTTTATCTTTTATCTTTGTATAGAAAATAGGTCTTTAAATCCAGAATACACGAGGTACTCTTAGTAGTTTTTATTTAGTATTTAATATTGTGATAAGTACGCCAGCATTACGGATTTCCTCTAGTGTTGTCCAAACTGGGTTACCTGGAAGAGATCACTTTAGTGATAAGTTCGCCCAGTGTTCCTGATTACCTTCTTATGTTCTTATATTCTTATCTTACCTTTTTATGTGAATTGTAATTTTAATTTTGGTGTACAATAAAGTATATTTGATTGATTGATTGAGTATTTACCTAAGTAGGGTTCTTCTAGGCAAGTGTGATTATGTTTAGATGCCTTTATCTAGAAACTAATTGCTGCTGGTTTGCAAACCTAATTTGTTAAGCTTTTACAACTAAATATCATAGTCATAAATTAAAACATATATGTTTTTAAACAACGAGCTAAGCCAAGCCATTATAAGGCCATAATATGACCAGGATTTATATCTAACCAAAGTCTTTTATACTGATAAGAAACCCTAAATCGAACCAATTCATTTAAAAGAACGTATAACTTAGATATAATGAGCAGACCTAATTCAGACCTACTCTTTTTGAAGTTTGTAAAAAAATTATACCAGAAAATCATCTTACGTCTAGTTAATTAAAATGTGTGTTTACAACATACAGCGGAAGCAGCAAGTGAATGAACTAGTGTTTATTATACTACCTGGTAGGAAGGGGTGCGAGATACAGGAAACGGATGTGATATGAAAGGGGCGCGCGCGCAGCCAGGGTAGTAACTTAGCAGGTGTATACGTGTATTTTGTATTTTTAACTGACTTAAAGAAATAAATTGTCCCGTGGAAGGACCTGGGCCCCACCACGAAGCATCTGCCCAAGAAAACTCCCTAACGAATTAATTCTGCGGGGGAGTCACGACCCTCAGTCATAAGGAAATACGATTCGCAGAGAGAGAAAGAAATAAAGACTTTATCATAATTTGTCCGAGTCTAATTATTAACCCAAAATTTAGAAACATCAAAATTTGACCGAGTCAAACTATGTATGTATTTTTTTTAAATATGTGTATAATACAAACTACACATAATTAAATCAATTAAAATTAAAATAGGCAAGTTATCTAGTCCACCTACTGTGTCATATAGATAGATAGATAGATTAACTCTTTATTGTTGACACATATTAAAAAACAGTACATAAAACAAATTGTATCTAAACTAGTGACACAAGCGGGGGCCTTATTGCTAAAAAATCGCTAATCGATCTCTTCCAGGCATATTCTTGTTTAATCTAAGTAATTCGGGTTAAATGGTATATTTCGGTCGGCTACCAAAACAACTGTGAAAAATTTCGAGTGTCTATGAATGTGTTTGTCCTTGTATTTTTGGATATAATATAATTGCACATTTCATAAACAATTTTAAAAAGGTTTCACTAAATGCAACTTTTTTTATTGTATATCTATATTCTTATGTAAATACTTCATACGTACATAATTCTCTTACATCGCATCAGATGAGTCATAAGTAGGTAAGACTACTATTTACATGTACATACATATACGAGTACATATGCGTATATAAAGATTCAATGTCATGACCACAAGGATATTGACGCCCTCGAGAATATATAATATTATGTTATACATATGTATAGGTAATATGAGTATATAATGTATGTATATAACTGGTTTTATTTACTCGTATCTTGGCCAGTAGTTATTTAAGTGACTTGGCTGGAAAGAGGATGTGTTAATGACTGTTTTTTATATTATTATTTATGTAAATAAGTACAAATTTTAATATACCTACTTAATTCGTTTTTTTTTTATAAAGAAGAAAGAGGATAATAAAAGCATTACACTCATGCACATTTCAACTGTTATTCTTAACATGAATTTACTTAAAAAAATTAAAAAAAACATCGACTTACTGCCTACAATGATGAAAACTGGTTATTTTATTTAATAGGTTTAACATCATTCCGGCTGATGGTAAGCGATAATTATATCCTAGAATTCTTCCGCGATGGCTAGAGGCGTGTACGTTTAGCCGTTCTATAATACAATCCTTAAATAAAAAAAAATTGAAATCGGTTCATAAATTTTAATAACGAAGTAATCGCGTAACTTACCCCCAAAAAACTTTCAGACAACTTTATATCCGCCTTTTTTTGAAGACGGTTAAAAATATGACATAACCAAGTAACAGAGTAAAATATCTACTTTATAATAATCTTGTCATGTACGCTAACCACAGATCTATTAGATCATAGAAACCTCACAACATCGCTCGCTACATTTTGCGGTTGACTTGTTACAGTTAGAATAATCTAACGTAGAAAATATCTATGGAATCTATATTAAAAGCAAACTTGCAAAATGGACACATAAATTAACATTCAGAGTTCAATTTTCTATATGTTTTACCAGCTCGGTATATATATGTATATTGGTAAGACAGCTCTGTCTTCCCTAGAAATATATCTCAGGTTATACTTGAGAAAGACAGTCGAAACTTCACTTTTATTTCATTGTAAGTAAAGTTCAGTTTTCCATACATTTCTTGAGGATAATAGTTGGTAAGACAACTGTTCTGTACAATAAAGTCTTACCTTGTGAGAATATCTTAAGGTAAAGATATTCTCACAAACATGACACCTATATCTTTCCGAATACAGTTTAGTTTTCTATGCAATTTCTTAAGTAGCTGTTTTATAGGTTAACCAGTAAATGAGCATTAGCGTTTGTTTCTAATACCTTCCTCATATGATGCCTACATAGGTAATCATATAAGGTCGGGGAAAGATGATTAAACGAGTGATCGAAGTGGACGAAACATCCTTATCTTTTTCAAATTGCATTGTCGGTTAAAAACAATAAAAAATCTTTGTTTTTCTTTGGCGAAGAAAATGACAAATGAAGGCTTTATTCAGGGTTATTATTTTGCATAAGTTACTATTGTAAATTTAGTTACTATTATAATCGTCATTCTGTATTGTGTTGTTTAGATAGATAGATCTACTCTCCTAACAATATTAGTTTCCTCGGAAGAACCCTGGCTACTGCAACACAGGGAATCCTACAGCAGTAGTCAGGACACACAATGTAAATATTCTGTGCAGCCTAAATTAAATTGTATTACTTAATGTAAATTGTTAATAGCAACATTGTATGACTTACTGTAACATAATTAGAAAAAAAAAATTAGAATTAACTTGTTGGTGATGTTGATGTTGACCACGCACCATTGTAAACTAACTGACAAAGTGACTTAATATCATAACAAATAAGATACGTGGTCTAATGAGTATTCTTTCACAGCAATGTAAGTTTGCAGAATTGAATCTCGCCATACAATGGTTATTGTAAAGTAACCGTGCAAATCCCTTTCGTACATTATTTTTGTATCTTTTATCTTGTCACAGTTGATTTGATCGTAGGAAGAGAAAAGACTTTCTATTCTTCACATTTACTTACTTAGTTTCAATAAAATAACGAGGATGTAATCATTGTACAGAAAATTATGCAAGAAGATCTAGATTTATACTATATACTATGTAGCATTATTCTATAACACAACATCTGCGCTAAGTTTTGTGAGAATATGTGTACATAAGAATAAGTATGTGTTTACCTATTTCTATTAACATTTTTATTATTTCCTAGACATTGGGTTACAATATCTTATACTTAGCTAGACCTTTTTTGACTAGGTACTGAAGTTTGCGAATCAATTTAGACCATCATAATAAATCGCATCGACAAAAGATATTCTGAATTTGTGTTGGAGCATTTCATATCATTTTCATATTTTTGATTTTATTGTATCTACAGTTATGTACCGTACAGTATATTGCACACACATTATTAAATAATAATATAGTAAATAGTATTATTTTACAAGATTGATTGAATACAAATCACTTGAATTATTGTCTTGCTCCTGACCTTTTAGCTTTTGACAGAAGCCTCAGCAAATTAACTTTCTTATCAGTAGAATTACTTTGATAATATACCTACGAGTGATGGGCCTGTACTATGAATTACGAGTAAATTCAATATACCCGCATGTATGAATGTTTTGTGTGTTTGTATAATGATGTATTTTGCATAGATAATGATACTGGTACTTTATAACAGCAAAGTGATGTGTATTGAACAAGCTTTTTATTGGCAGATGTATTGGTGCAAACTATTTTTTTATCTTATCTTTTCTAAAACCATAATTACATATAACAGGAGCGTTTTAAAATTATTTTGTATTTTGTTATTAAAATTTCGTTAACTTTACTTAGGTATCTATGCATTTCAACCCAGTTATTTTTTGAAGGAGAAGACATCAAATCATATATATATCTCTATTACAACGTAGTTTTTATAATAAAAGAATAGTTTTAACACCCAGAAATATCCTTTCTACAACATGTTAAAAACTTCAACAACAAATGAAAGCCCATACACATAAAATTTGTTCACTTACAATCACAACAAACCAACCTAATCACCAAAAAAAGTAGACCAACCTTATCACATAACATCCTTTCAACACATAATAATATCTGTCAGGAAGTCGATGCAACGTTTTTTTTACCAGTGATATAATTGTAAACTTTCACAATGATAATAAAAACTCGGCGAGCATTTATCATGGCGGCCTTAATCCGACCGGTTTTGATCATGCGTGTGTGTGTGTGTGCGTGTGCGTCGAATTGCAAAATTACGACAAGTGGTGTATGGAAGAGTTGTGCATTGTTTTGGCATTTTTTTAAACTAATAGGGGTTAGCATTTGTTTTAATACGGGTTTTCCTGATGTTAAGCGATAATTATGGCTTAATATGGTGCGTGCTTATCCAATAAGAACCAGTTATATATGTCGTTTTAAAGTTTGCTGGATTATAGAAGGCTTACGATACTCAGTACTAATAAATCGTGGACATCCAAAGAAAGTGAACATTAAAGAGACTAAAGAGAGAGAGAGAGAGAGAGAGAGAGATCCATAGTTCTTATGATTTTAAAAAAGTTTAAAATCTAGTAATTAATTTAATTAGTACGCGCTAAGGTCCGTAATTTTTGGAATATCCGCTGTCAAAATTATTTAAAATCTTTAATGAAACAAGTAGTACTTTAAAAAAAAAACTAATATCAATTTCACTACCATATACCTAGGCCTTTCAAAATCATATGGAATTTAAATGTATGTCAATAGTTAAATATTGCGATAGCATTAGTCAAGGTGAAGATATCCTAACCACATTTATCTAACACGAGATATTATGATAACACTATCTTTTCCTTCCTCCTACGTATCTTATTGTAGTTTTTTTTTTCACACAGCGCCATCTAGCCTCATATTAAGCTTACGCTCGTATCATGGGTAACTAGATAACGGATATAATACATATATACTTACTTTTCTTTTGTAAATACATACTTATTATACATAGAAACGAGCAGACTCAACACAAATAATTACAAATTTAAATATTCATAATTACTTGTGTTATGAGATATTACACTTTGCAAAATCCATGAATAACTAACTTGACCCTGACTGATAATGTTTAGGTACTAAAGATAGATTAGTCATAGTTTGACAAAAAGCTAGTTTAAGGCTAACATGACCTATGGCAATATGTTCTCAAGGTGTAAAAACAGGTTTCCTATATTAGCTGGAAAACCTAATGACGACAGTATTAACAAATTCGTTATTTTCTTTCCTAGTCAATCAACTTAGTAGGATACTTTTACTAAACGGAATAATACCGTCAACAATAATATAAGACACAAACAAATGCTGGCTAATGGCACAGGATTCTGTCTTACATTCCTATAATCAATAACTGAGCAAAATATCTCAATAAATACAACAAAAATCTTTCAGAAGCATTAATAACTTCTTTTTTTCGGTAAAGGTTAAAGTCCGTAATAAAACACAGACTATATATTCATCTGTCAAAAAAACTAGGAAAATAAAAAATACGAACCATTTAACTCATCCTGCGTAGCCTCGAAATCCGCCAACGAAATCTGCGACAGATCCTCAATATACACCTGAGGGTATCTGTTCAGGGAGTGTCTTCCTCCCAAGGAGTGGTAACAGGTCTCGTCCTCATCAGCACCTTCCTCTGTAGAGGAACCTTTCAGACAGGAGTGGAAACTCCTGGAAAGGCGACGCTCCGTACTCATTGTCACTCATGTCCTGATGACACACGCGAAATTGACCTTTCGATTTTGATTTAGACACTGGTTTTGTGTAACACTTTTTGATTCTTGAGACGTTTTGTAACACTGATTTTTCTTTTGGTTTAGCCACTGCTTATGTTTTAACACTTTTGATCCTTTAGATGTTGTTTAGTAGGTACATTCTAAAATGATCTTTCCTGCTTATGTTTTAGGCACTGCTTTTGTTTAACAGGAAATCACTTTTGTTCCTGTCGAAATAAACACTATTAGGAATGATCTTCTTCACACTTATTCATACACTTCTCTTTGGTTTTATTCGTAGGTATACCGAGCACTATTATTAGCTACTATTTTGAACTTTAATACGTCGTTATAAGCGCTATTTTTAAGCACTAGCAGACATTTTCATTGACTCGAACGTAACTCGAGACTACAGACTTCAATGAATCATCTCTGTTAGATCTTCAAACACTGTTTTTAACACGTTTACGTCATTTTGTTTATCATCTATCATTACATCAGTTAGTGAATAAATATTATTTTTCTTGGAGTTGCATTAATCACGAACGACTTTGGTATTGTGATTTATTTTATGCTTCACTTTTCTTATCGGTTTCTTATCGCGAGGTCTCTGCAATCTAAAGATTGATTGATAAAGTGAACCAGTGATCAACATGTGAATAAACAGCATTTTTGTGTATGAAATAGTTTTTACGATATTAGTTATATCTTCAAGTTTCGGAAAATTATAGCAATCTATGAAAATATATCTTCTTTATAAATAAAAATGAATTGTTGTTCGTTAGTCTGATTAAAACTCGAGAACGGCTGAACGGATTTATCTTATCTTAGTATTGAAATGTTCGTGGAGATCTAGGGAAGGGGAAAAAAAAATATACAAAAGTTTAGGTCGCAGTACGAAGTCTGCCGGGACAGCTAGTATGGAATAAAATCTCACTATGTCGCGAACGTGTTTTGTCATTATAAAAACAATGCGGCCTTTTTACGGACTTAGCTACTTTTATCTATTCTCTTATTTTTCTTTTGTTTATCCGTACAATATTTTTCTCCCATTTTGAAACATGGTATGGGTACGTACATTTTTACGAAATTGTGTAGGTATTTGCTTTCTTTTCTGTCTAAAACAAGATTTATTATTTCCGAATACCTATTAAACAAACGTCAAATATAATATATCCGGCATCATCTACTGAAACACATATACAAACGGATATATTTGTATGTTTCTGTATTGACGTTCTGTTAGAATTTGTTATGTAAACAGTTTGTTGGATATAATTGTGCGTGTTGTTTATATTTATACCAAAACATGTGGTTTGTCTGTTTGTTCATGAAGATTCCTGAAGACCACAGACAGAACGTACCTACTTCTATTATATGACAAGATAGGTATTTTTGTTTAACGATATACATAAGTTACTTGACAAGATGATTAAGTGAACATTCAAATAAAAAAAAAAACAGGACATAAACGAGATCAATCGGTCTCTCTGTTTGCAAACTAAGATGCCACAGCGAGATAGCCAAACAAGTTAACATATCAGAAGAAACGTCAAACTTGTGACATACCATTTAATGTCGTAGGTAGTATCCACAATCAAAACTTGAATAAATTATGTATCTACCTTCTAGTACAACCTATCTTTTTCTTATCGTATGAGAGTGGTCAACTCTATGTAGTGTCGACAGTTTTCAAATCTGCCTTAGGGCCTTTGTAGGGATATGTGCTTTGATTATTTACTTGGGATATGTGTTTTCCGTGGATTCGGGCACCTACCACGATGTATCTACCCAAGAGAACTCCCCTAACGAATTAATTCTGAGGGACGACGACCCTCAGTCATGTGGAAATACGACTCAACTCAACTCGACGAGGAAATAAGGCTGCCGTACTTTGTCAAATATCAATAATTATAGTACTACACTCTCGTTTGTGCTGCAGGTTAAAATCGGCATATTAAAGTTATGTACCTATCTATCTACAGTTATAATACCTACATCAACTTTACTACAAGTACAAGATTATGACATCCCATATCTGGTTGTACCAAAAAACCCGTCACTACCGTGGTCGGGACACGGGATGACAATGGAGGTCGACGACCTCCGTGAAATGAGGTCTAGGTAGGGTTGCCATTAATAACAAAAATTGTTACTATTGAAGGGCAGGAAACACTTGTGTTAAGTGTGATTGAAAAAAATATACAAAAGGTTTTATTTGTAAACTAGATTAAAATCACGTCAAATGTAGAAAAATATTACGATCACTGCATACAATATAACTTTTTTGAGTAATTTTGATTGATTTCGGGTTTCGTATCGAAAGGACATTTAAGCAGAACGCCCTATTAGCAGATCGTCCTCGCATGTTAATAATATTATACCGATTTAATTTCGGTGTACAATTGGGAACATGACTTTACATTACTTGAACATGATTTTTTTTATGTGTCTAGAAGGGAAATAATTTGTTTGTTGCCCATAGGATATAATATTTTGTTAGATAAATTCGTTAAAACACTAACATAGCAAGTTTCTCAACCACATGGTAGCCCTGACAGTTCCACAGATTCGTAATGAATGGCGGAGGAACAAAGCACCATCTTTGTCAGCTTTGTGGCATACACCTATTCAAGTACTACACACTCTAAGAGTTACGACAGGCTTTAGTATGGTTTGAATCAACATGAATGTAATACTGCTTTCGGGAGCTTCATTGTTGAATTACGAATTAGAAAGACGAAATGACTAAAGAATATATATATTTTTCATTGCATTTCCAGATCAAGTAGGTTCTTAGTAGATTAGCTTAGTAGCTTTTTTTATACATACAGATATTCACTAAAATTCCCAAAATACAAAACTCGTTTCTTTTATTTCTCGACAATGATTTAAAAAAAAAAAATTTTTTTTTTTGCAACTTTGTTTTAATCAAATAATAACATTGGTATCTTAAGATGCAACACGTCATAATTACCTATTATCTCTTCATTTTATAAATCTATACCATATCTATACTAATATTATAAAGCTGAAGAGTTTGTTTGTTTGTTTGTTTGAACGCTTTAATCTCAGGAACTACAGGTGCGAATTGAAAAATTATTGTTGTGTTGAATAGACCATTTATCGAGGAAGGCTTTAGGCTATACAACATCACGCTGCTACTAATAGGAGCGAAGAAACAATGGAAAATGTGGAAAAAAACGGGGAAAATTATTCATCTTTGAGGGCTTCCGTTGCGTGCGCTGCGACAACGGTTCAAAATTCAAAGAATTAATGCCCAAAATAACTATTCCACGCGGACGAAGTCGCAGGCACAGCTAGTGTTTAAATAACATGTAAAAATTCACTCATCAAAACAGTCTGACATTTTAATCGCTTTTGCACACTATTTGACAAGCAACATTGCTAATCATAATAAAAACATGAATTGTAACCATGCTAAAGCCTTATAAGTGAACTCCTATTTACTCTGCACCGGTGTCGTAACTTTACTCGGACACATTAACATTAAAATGTATATATGTATTGTATATACATATGAAGGTAACAGTTCCCTTCTCAGAATTAATTAAGGAACTTTGACATTTGATGCTGTAAGCTATACCTAAGGTTTGCGTGAGGAATTTTATGGTTACTTTATGACTCAATCCGATTTGTCCATTAGTATCAGAGAAAGAATGTCCATACAAATTTAGTATAAACACCTTGGCTTCATCAAAATCACAACATTGTGTTTTGGGCACGATTATACTTTTATGTCATTTACACCTATTAAAATTCCATTTTGGGCGCTTCCGTGGGTCGGATGACACGTTAAATTGTAGGTCCCGGCTGTTTGCGTAATACGGCAGTCGTTAAGCCATGTCAGAGGCCCTCAGGGTGGCTTGATAAACTCTCGACACCAGAGCTGGCCACTCTCATTCGATAAGAAGAAGAAGACCTATTAAAATAGGAAGAAATTTTGTTTTTTTATCAGTTTCTTTGATTATCAGTGGCTCTGTTTGTCTGTTTATTAAATGCTCATCACGCAAAATCGGCTGAACGGATCATCATGATTTTACGTATGTAGGTAGACTAGGTCTTTGGAGTGTCATAGGCTTTTTATCCTGAAATAACGCGAGCGAATCCGCGGGCGTGCACTAGTAAATAAATAAAATTATTTATTGTCAGACACGTAATCTATACAATACAGACAAATTAACCACACTAGCTTATTACACACATACGCTGAAAATATATACCACGGCTCTTTGCACAGAGAGAATAAAATATTAATAAATAACTGACATTACCGATAGAGGGTGCAACAAAAAAGTGAATTAGCTAAGATTAATTCTCTTAAGCAAACTAATTTCGTATTTTAGTACGATTACTAAACCAATCTTTAATTCTTTTTCTGTTGTCCTATGCAACAACTAAAACTCTATAGAACTTTTTACTTTTTTTTCTAACTGTACTTTTCAGTGTTTGTAAACCAATCAGTGAAGCAATCACCATTACCACGGGTACTTCTTATATTTAGCCCTGACTTGTAGCGTTGCTAATTGCTGAATTTTGACCGTAGATCGTTTAGCCAATCGAGATCTAGTGAATCGTAAACGGGATTCGATATGGGCTCGAATCAATATTGTTTTAGACATTTTTAGAGGTGTACAAATACAAATACAATACAAATAATTTATTAATAAATGTCAATTTACAGGTCAAATCTGGTATAAATTTGTATAATTTAGTATTTAGATTTGAGAAACTCATCTACCGAGTAGATAGTTTTACTCAAAAGTAACAATTTCAATTTTGTTTTGAATTATGTATTAAAGTGTTTTGTTTTTACTATGCTATTAACACAGTTTTGGGTAGAAGGGAATGGAGTTATTAAACCACAGTGAAAACTTGCAATATCGAAGTAAAATGCTTTAAATACTTACTAATAAATATAGCAGATACGGTATTTAAATAAATAAATAAATAAAAAACCGGGACATTGCACACAGCGCCACCTAGCCCCACACTAAGCAAACGCTTGTGTCGTGGGTACTAGATAACGCATATAATACTTATATACTTTTATTTGTAAATACATACTTATTATACATACAAACGACTCAACACAAGTAATTATACATTTAGTTGAGTAGTTAGGTTATCAATGGAGAAAACTTAGCGGACACATTCATACCTCCTATAAGTAGTATTCACACCAAGATATGCTTACGCTTGACCACAACTTGCCCGAAATTAACTATCAAAATCAATCGATGAAGCGAATCGAATATTTTATCGACTGACAACCATCGAATCGTTATTTTCGATTGTATGGTAAGTTTTTTTGTCAACCACAAAATTAATATTGTTTTTTAACTTCATGAAGTCACTATGGACCTAGTTAAGTACGTTAAGTTTTAGCCTGTACGTGTTTTAAGCTCGTATATCATACGAACTGTAAACTTATGCGTTTTATCAAAGTAATGTATGCTTTATCAAACTATAGCTTGATAATTTTGACGGCTAGCATCTCCATCATCATCATCATCACCATCATAAGCCCGTTATCGCTCACTGCTGAGCATAGGCCTCTCTTCTAGTACGCCACGAATAGGTACGACTTGATCGTCACAAATCAACTTCCTCAATAAACCAACCCCACTTGAAAGTTACCAGTTACCACTCATCACATACGGATACGCACTTTCTTACTTATACATTTATTACTGACTTATTACACTTGATTTCGCAATTTTCTCCAAGTTGGCTCCCACACAGACTTTCTATTGAAACAATGGGTTGTTTGGTTTCGCTGTTTTTGTCAACTTCTATCCGGCAACTGATTTTATTCTGCAGCTTCTTCCTAGTAAACGATAGGTATGGGAATTGTAGACCTCACCAAAATGACTGCGAATTAACACATTTTGGTCGAAATTGACAATTGTCAAAAAATACTGTGACACAAACTATTATTTCTTAAATTTTTAATATTCATTACTGCAAACTAAGTCACCCTGCAACGATAATAAGGAATCAGAACAAATGCTTTTATGGAATAACTAAGAGAACCAAACCTACAAATAAATTAATTACACTTTTTTTTGTAAAATGATGAAATTTTTAGGTAATCTATTTAATATCATTAAATCTAATAAATTGTACCAGCTATACATATTGACCAAATATTAAATTTACCCATGAAAGAAAACTTTGCCAATCTAAGCAGAGACACATCGCTCACTTCAATCACTCAGCCAATTAACTTTCTTAGTAATTGTTCCTACTCTCATACTGGCAACGGTTTTGTTAATTATTAAATCATATTTTTTCGCGTTTTTTCGCGACTTACATCCGTACTTAGCTATTATTCTCGTTGTATAAGATTTCCCAATACAATCGAGTTCTTATTGACAAAGTGCGTTTCCTTGATCAAGTAACAAGATTATAGAACGTATATGTGTATTGCGTGTTACGTGATATGTATGCTGAGAATACAAATTTAATATGACGCATTCCCTATGTCTACTGGTGGTTGACTGGCCTGTTAGCTTAGTTGGTAGTGGCTCTGCCTTCTAATCTAGGGGTTGCGGGTTCGATTCCCGCTTGACACAAGTATTTATGAAATTTAAAATTTATAATTACTTGTGTTGAGTCTGGTCGTTTGTATGTATAATAAGTATGTATTTACAAAAGAAAAATATATAAGTATTATCCGTTATCTAGTACCCACGACACAAGCGTTTGCTTAGTGTGGTGTGGGGCTAGATGGCGCTGTGTGTAATGTCCCGGAATATTTATTTATTTTATTTTATTTATTTATATTATTTATTTATTGTAGGTACTTGTGTTATAGAAGGGCTGTTCTTTAGACAAAAAAAATGTCATTTGATTACTGCTAGATTGATGTACAAAATTAACAAGACAAATATTCGCCATACCTACATTCAAAACAGTGATGGACTTCAACGAAGTTCTCAATTACTTAATCTTTGATAAAATCGTTATAAATGTTTACTTCAATCGTCGTTAATTTAAAACCGATGCTAAATGGAACTCTTTAGACAAGAGAAAAACGACTAAAAGTTGAAACAACAGGAATGTGCTTAGCTCAAGATGTATCTTTTTGCTGACTGTACAAAAATTTAATGCGGTTCAGAACGGAATAGCACAATAAATGATAATAAACTGATACCAAATGGTATCTCTTTTTCGGTTCAGACCGGAATCAACTCCAATCCACAAGTCCCGAGTTTTGTCCTAGCTCAAAAATCTTTAGAACCAATAAACTGTACCTAGTACCTACAATACCTATCATCTCTTTCCATCGCTGCTTCATTAAAAGGTGGTTACGGTGTGCTGACGTCAGCATAATGGAAACGTGCACAAGTTGGCCGCCAGCCAAGTTTCAGCAGATTTTCAGGCACGAGACCGAATTTCCAAGATTACATGAAAATTGTTTGGGTGAAAGTTTGGGAGTGTGTGAATGTGTACTTTTTCGGCTGAATTGAAATTTGGCTTCGAGGTGATAAATAAGATTAGCAAGACTCAAGACTGACGGAAGGCATTATTTAATTTGGCCATCTTTGAAGCAATGGCACCCTAAGTTTTCGATTTCAAAATCCTTCTATGCTAATACACTGTGATTGCATAGTCATCGATATTAACTTAAAATTTTTGCGTTTCAATACCACAATCAAATGACTAAAATATTGCACAGTTAAAGGGAGATATTCCTTAGATTTTCACTTCTGATGTTTCTTTTTATCCGGCTTTAAAGCAAGTACTAACGCAAGGCATCACTAGTATAATATAACTACAATCTACGGCCCTTAATAACTACGTGTCGGTATAAATCATACAGCGCTATAAGATTGGGAACACGCGAAGGCCGAAAGTTAACAATGGAATAAATAACAAGGAATTTAAGTTAACAATAGCTTTAGATTTTTTGGTAAGGACAAATATTGTTATGGCCTCTGCAACCATACTGAATAACGTATTTTTGTGCTGAATAAAATAGCCTTTAAATTTATAATATGTTTGCAAAATAGGTAAAAATATAATACAGAAGGCGCCAGATCGATTCAGCTTTGAAAAGAATAAAATAGTGCAAGGAAGGGCACTAAGTTCAGATGTTTATTGTGGCTATTGAAGTGGAACAACTGTCAGTTACTCAAGGGCATGATTTGTCTCGATGAGATACAATATAGATCAGTAACTAGTAAAACGGAAGAACCAAGCTAACGTTTAAAAGAAGTCATCACAGTCTGTTCCTTCTTGTAAGACTTTAAAAAACGGCCGTTTAAAAACAATACAATTAATCTGCCACAACTCAGCATAATGCTGATTATTTCAAAGCAATTAGAGCTGGCTGGTAAATAGGTACGTAAGTAGAAGATTGTGTTTATGGTCGCGACTGTTCACGTTTTTTTTCTTCTAAGCATATAAGCTGTTTGTTTGGCCACTGTTAAAAAACATGACGTTCTCGAATATGAAGACAACTTTAAAATTCGTCGATGAATCAACCAACAGTATGAAAGACCAACACCAACAGCACTTTCACTCTATCTTAAGTGTTATTTCCTCATGACTAAGGGTCGTGACTCCCCCGCAGAATTAATTCGTTAGGGGAATTCTCTTGGTCAGATACATCTACATAGTCAAATCCTCACTCCCACACGAATAAAACAAAATAATTACATCGACCTTGTCATTATATTTAGACAATACAATATTATATAGTTTGTCTAGTTGTCTACAGTTTACTACAACAGATTGTCATTGACCTGTATATTCAGTGTATCGATACCTTCACGGTCAACAAGCGTCACTAAGAATAGACAAGACTCGATTGACTAGAAGACTAAAGATACGGAATCCCCGTCCATTATCTGTCTTAACATCTCTCTTCTCTTCTTAATCGTATCCCTCACTGATGAGGATCATGACTCGTCATTTTACTGACTAGCTGTCGCCATTTGTTGCGTTTTGTTGCTTGGTGTTTTGCAATATTTGTTGGGAGATGAATGAATTGGCATGAATGTCTTTACATAACAGAGAGTTACCATAAGAAACGAAAATACACGAACCACATACAGATAGAAGAGAATTCGTAGTTTTTAAGGACCGCAAAAGCCGATTGTCTTGCCTATGAAGACGTAGGAAGTCACGTCGACTCTCAGTAATGAGGAGATAAAATTCAAGAATGAAGACACTTAAAGGAGTAGAGTAAGTGACCTCCTCCTTGACCATTGGACCACAAAGGTCATCATGTGTCAAACGTGGAAAGACCAGCGCGGTCATAACCGATCCTCAGTAAGGAGGAGGAGGATGAGGAGGACAATTAGTATAGATTGTCACTGACCTGTATATTGAGTGTGTACAACCACATACAACTCCACGGTCAACAAACGTTACTAAGAATAGACAAGTCGCGCCCGGTCCGGCATAGTTGACTCGATGGACGAGGTATAGACTAAACAAAAGGGGACTAAAAATTCCGGGACATTGCACACAGCGCCATCTAGCCCCACACTAAGCAAACGCTTGTGTCGTGGGTACTAGATAACGGATATAATACTTATATACTTTTCTTTTGTAAATACATACTTATTATACATACAAACGACCAGACAAAACACAAGTAATTATAAATTTTTAAGTTACATAAATACTTGTGTCAGGCGGGAATCGAACCCGCGGCCTCTAGATTAGAAGGCAGAGCCACTACCAACTAAGCTAACAGGCCAGTCATATGTCACTAGCGTTTGTGTGTGAGGGTATGTTTGTTGCTCATTCATGATTTAACGGCTGGTGAGGTTTGGAGGTATATTGGAATGAATTTGAAACCATGAAAATCTTTGATAAGTGTTATAATTAGACAAATAAATAGGCCTCGGAGGTTGGAATAAAATGGCCTGATCGTAAAAAAAATCTGTAATGCGTTATGGCAAACAAATACTGGCAAATAAATAATAAACACGCACTATAATCCAGCGATCTTCAAAGCGAGAGTGAATCGGTTCTTATCGGGTAAGCACGCTCCATCTTAAGCCGTAGCCTTTGCTTGCTATCAGGCAAACTAGGGCCAAGTGCAAACCCGTTCAAGATAAAAAAAAAACTGTCAATTTTATTTAGATTTTGTCTAATATGGTATAACAATTTTGACGGTACTCATCTTTATGTTAAGTACTTATTTTACAATTTTTTATGTTAACAAATTCGACAAAGTATAGCTGTAGATAATACAGTTATTCTAGTTGTTATTGTTATTGTGTCCAAGTATACCCACGGTAAGCATAATTCAAGCTTGATTGGTGACGTCTTACCGATCTACGATCATTTAACCCTTATGTTACTGGATCAAAAATCAACTGGTGGTCCATATTATCATGGCCAACATAATTTATCACCGAACCATGAAAACACGGTGTTAATCTGCAAAGATCTCGTGAACTTTCTCGGCTCAACTCAATCAAGATTTCTCAGTGATAGCTGAAGTGGGTTAAATAATGCTCAGCATTTGCATATAAACAGTATCTGATAAAGAAGGAAAGTGCGCGATCGTGAGATATAAAAATTTACAGACATAAAATATATTTATGTGTTTATGATCGTGGTTTTATGACTGGTGAACAGAAGTAAGGATTTTTTGCTAAATTAATGATTTAGTTCTATATGAAAAAAAAAAAATACAGCCTTAGAAACTATTACTTAGGGTGTTAAATAACGTCGTATACTACTTAGTAGCAAAATACAAATTCAATTTTGAGTTTTTTACATAATAGCTTGGCATCTGATTAAAAAATAAATGTAAAGAAATAATCGACGACGTCGCAGCGCAAGCTTGGTTGATATTATGGTAAAGTGTTTGTTGTTCAATGTTCAATGTTCATTTATTCGTAAAGATTATTTACACGTCAAATTCCATACATTCATATAATTACAATATAAATAAATTGGATAATTATAAATGTCAATTTGTATTCAATTAATATAATATAAATATATAGTACAATGTACTTTGAACGTTTCATTTATTCATCTACTTTGTAGAACTCTTCAAATTTATAAAAAGCCTGTTCCATGAGCCAGTCTTTCAATTTGTGATATCACCATATAGTTGACAGATCTAGTTTGCCGAAGTTAGCCTCAATGCAAGTGATTTGAGCACGCGTGCTATATTGAGGTGTAGTGTAATGAAGATTCCGATCACGTACTAGTGCAGTCTGTTGTTTATTCTCGTGATGAATAGTTAGATAGAAAGCAGACAGTTGAAGTCATGTCAGAGAAAAGAGTAGGTATTTGAGGTGGTAGTGATTCTAGTTTGTTTGTTGAACAGTTTGCTGGTAAGCAAATGGAATTGAAAACATTGGATGTCGCCGTGTCATGCGATAACAAATTTTTAACTATATATATACCAGTGATTTTTACGGCAGTCTCTTTTGCCTAAAATTAACAATAAGAAGAACTTTAAACCTAAGATAAATGTGGTTTTTCCAAGGCACAAAACATCCCAAATATTATATTGGCGACAGAACATTGAAGCAATGCATATTGTGAAACATTATAGACGAATCGAACATGAGTCTTGGCACAGATACAGTAGTACTTGATCGGTTTAGTTATATATATAGCCAGATATAGGAAAATAAAATATTCTACATTTAAACTCTCTTTCCCGGAAGTATGGTGTGAATTTGTGAATCAAATTGAGCAAAGATATGTCTCAGGATAGAAAGCAACCATCAAATAAGGTTATCGCTATCAGTCAAAGCAAATAAAAGGCATCCGGATCGAGAATCGCTGACACGTCCACTAATGATCGGGACAGGTATAAAGCGTGTTGATAATAGCCAGAGCTCTAAGAAAAACCGTACTCAGAGACCCCTCAATCTATCTTCTTAAGAGTTGTTCCATGATCTATCTATCTTCATGGAACAATCATCGTCTAGCTGGATTTTTAAGACGCTTTATTACGTTTACAGATCAAGCATAAAAGAATCGTCCTGGACTTATAACATGGACTTTTCAGGTAAGGTATGAACTGTATGTCTGTTAGTTTTCCCTGTAAAGTTGTAAAGGCCCATGAAATCCGAGAAATTTTGTCTTTCGTGAAAGGATAAGGATATTATGCTATGTTACTTTTCAACAGAATTTGAATTAATGATTCCACGGAAGGAAAAGTCACTACCTTCAGTAACTAATCGAATAGAAGACGAAGCAATAAAATTAAAAGGTGTCTATGAAGTGTAAAGTCGTGGAACTAGAAGACGGGCGGAGGAAACGGGCGATTTGCGACGGATATGGCGATTGGGACAAGTGGGTTGAGGACGCAGAGTATATAGGCTGTTGATTGGTTATACGTTGCATTTAATTAGAGACGAGACAATGGCTGTTGATACGTGATTTTTAATGAAGACAAATACGTATCAGACGAACCTATGAAGCAGGTTCCTAAGATATAGGTAACCACTTCACTTCAGAGTTGAAGTCTATTTTGTTATGAATTATTAAACTATTCTACGGCTTTACGTTCAATTTGCCTAGAAAACAATGGCAAGAAAAAAGTGCCGTTAAAGATCAAAGAGATTATCTTTTCGAAAAATTGAATAATGAACTGCCGATAACGTTTTTTAGCAATATTTCAAACAAAGAAGGAATTCATCAATAGAGACCTGTTTTTTTTGCTAAACGCGGAATACGAAGAAGGATTACTATTTTAAGAGGTGTAAGGAAACATTTGATATCTTACTCTTTCTAACATTCCTACTTTTAGAAATTGTTCCTACACCGCGGCCGGATGTAACCATATACAAACAGTAAGACCAGTCAATAGGTTATACTAATGTATGCCAAGCACTGAACTCATGAACCGAGTTATTAATCGCACTCATTATGGCCACAATGACTGCATTGTACACGCACTCAATGCCACCAATAGACACCTTAATAAACACCGTGGGTCGGATGACAAGGTTAATTGGAGGTTCTGGCTGGTCATGACAGTTATGTAGTAAGCTAATTAACTTAGTGGTTTGAAAACTAACTGCTCAGAATTCACAATGCACTTAAAAAAAATCTGTGAACAATTCCTTGATCATACAATTGAGTCATAATGGATACGTTTATAACATGACCGATTCATATAATATATGTATAGTAAATGAATCTATTCTATTCGAACCGATCTCGATTCATATCTAGAAAAGTCTACAAACTGCTACTCTTATACGAACAAAGTTAGTTATTTACTTTTACCAACAATCGAGTTATTCCGGTCTGATCATAAAAAGAAATACCATTTAGCTTCAGTTTAATTAAGACTAACTATCCGTCTGTAGCTATCTCTGTTTTATATTGTCTATGGTTGCGGCTTTAGCGTTATTTCAGCGTACAAATGGAGGATAAAAAATTGTCTGCTATTGTGCAGTATGAATCCATTTACTTATTTACTTTGTACTGGTATTTACTGCGGCTGGGGTATTTACTATTTACGTATTAACGCGGCCATTGTTTTTTTTGTGAAATACGTTTGTTGTGGCGGTTGAGGAATATTTAATTGTGCATTTAAACATTAATAAAAATATAAATATAGGCACGTAAATTCTTTAGTTAGATGCATAATACTTTTGTTCATTCAAATAAAAAAAAAACAACTATTGTTTTGTTTTCTATACATAATAATATGATGGATGCCTAAAGCCCGCTTGATTCTAAACATCACGTAATTTTATAAACAATTAATTATTAATGTATTAATATTGTTATTGTACGTACGTTTATATTTAATTGAACATAAATATTTCAATGTCAGGTGATAATTCCCGTTGCATTAATAAATAATATTTGCCATAAAACAGTAGGTAGTTGATGACAAAATATGCCTTTAATTATTCATGATTCATTCAATCAATTAAAGTCGGTTAATATTTATCCTCTTCGTCTTATTTTGTAAACAAAATCCACAAATTCCTTGTAAAATATGATCTGTCTAGTCAAACCCCATAAATATTCAGTAAATTTTACACTAACCAACCGAAACGTTGAAGTTTAACACTGTACGCTGTTTATTCACACTGGCAATCACATGTACCGAAATAGATCGACACCAAAATACTCGCTCACGTCACATCACAAGAGAAACTGACACAAAACACTGAACAGGAACAAGACTTTACGAGTTTCGGAATGAAAACATTAAAAACCACGTTCTGAACACGCTTTTCTTGGAAACGAGACGCGGCGCGTGACCGTCTCCATCGAGAGATACTAACACACTGACGATGATCAAGATTCAAGAAAGAGCTCAACGTGAACCGTACCGCCATTTTGTTCTGACGCGAGTCCAACGCTTTTGTAAACACGACGCGCTGCGACCGCGAACCGTGTCACGAAGAAATAAGGTTCAATTTAGCGTAATACGTGTGAACAGGTGATTTGAATCGAGTTTGTGGTAAGGCCCATGCGTACGCGCATAACTCGCTCGCGCCCTCCAAGACGGACCGTTTATTTACTATTCACAGTTTAAAATTCGAACGTGCTCTAATAATCAACATGGCGCAGATGTACCGGCGTTTCTTCACGCCACCACACAAGCCGGTAAAAAGAAGCCATGATTGCGAGGAAAAAGATAACGAATCATTATAGAACAATAATGCGATAGAAAACTGCAATTATTTATAATTGTGCGGTATAGTTTCCAACAGCTGACAGGATGTGGAAACGTCGAGTGGAGTATCAGTGAGCTAGTATCGCGTCATTGATAACACGTACTATGAACAAAACCTGTCAGAATATGACTAGTATTAGTCTTCTTATTATTATTTGAGAACGGCCAACTCTAGTCTCAAAAGTAATCAATACGTTTTTAAGGTCTCTAATATGACTTAACGTCTAAAATCAAGTAAGTACGTATGAGAGTGGCTAACTCTAGTGTCGAAAGTAATCAAAACGCCTATAAGGACGCTGAAATGGATAAGCGACAGCGCACTATGTGAAACAGCCATGATCTTTAATTTAACGTAGAGTCGAAAAGTAAATTTGAAATAATAACAAAACAATAGCTGCAATTACAGAAAAATGGTTGGATCATCCCAATGAAAGTGAAAGCAATCAAATTATAAGATAATATAAAGTTTGGAAGCGTGACTAAGCGCTAGGGATCAGATTATTATGAAACCTGTTGGTGCACTCACCACTTTAAGTTTTCACTTTCATATTAAGTATCATAAAGGAGGTGTAAAGTAATATAATGGTACGATTTATTACGTAGTTTGCCTGAAGTAGGTGAGTAGTAAGGACAGGAGTTTGTAACCTCTTAAGAAATTTAAGACTGACGTACTTATATTTGTGTATACCATACATTCCACACGCAGCTGTACTGACATAGTTAGATTTAATATTTAAGAGATAAGATTAACATTATGCATTGTAATGAACCGCTTCATTACTACGAAAACGTGTACTATTTAAAGGTCTTCTATTGCGTATTAATTTCATTGTGCTGGTGTGTTAATAAACCGTATATCTCTCTATCTATCCGGAAAAGAATTATTTTCAAGCTAGAATATTTCTACGGCAATAGCTTTTATAAAACAGTTTTTTTTTCTGAATAGGTAGTATTCCGTTGAAGCATTAGTAGAAAAGATTAATCCATACAATAAGTTCAAAGACCTCCTAGACACTATTCTCTGGAAGGGACACGCTTCAAGGATGCTTCTCAGTGCACTTGTGTAATTATTTTAAGCTCACAAGACCGGAGTAAACAGGCGGGACGCGGTGGAATGTCGGCGACTACAATTGTAACAGTTGTAACTAGGAAGGGACAAAACGGTAGCATTTATCCTATCACGTAGTGTTTTAGAATACTGTTCTGTAGTGTGGAATCCTGGATATGAAAATCATTGTGAGGATATAGAGAAAGTACAGAAATTATTTTTATACCATTTGGCCTTTATGACATTCAAATGTAAAAAGCTTCGATCCTACCATTCCAGACTTGAACATTTTAAAATCACATCATTGAAAACACGTCGGGAGATGGCTGACGTTCTAATGTTATATAAATTGATAAACGGAATCGTTGATTGTCCAGAGGTATTAGCAAAGATGAACATCAGAGTACCATTGCCTAACGCAAGGACGCTTTGGAAAAATAGTTTCACCCCGGCTAGATATCGTACTAATATTCTTAAGTTTTCCCCGGTTAACCGTATGTGTGATCTATACAACAAAGATAATATCAGGCTGTTTATTGACGTCTTTAATAAAGGTTCTCTATCTTCGGTGAAATTGGAATTGAATAAGTTATTTAAATTCTAGTTGATGTTATTTGTATTATGTTTTTGTGTATGTCTATTTTTCAGTGGTAGTAGGTTTTATTTTTGTCACTAATGTTAAGTTAGCTGGGTTCATCGTTTAAGGAAGCGTACATATCGTTATATATTTGTGTATTTAGTTATAAGTCTTAATTGTAGTACAAATCTGTTGATGAACTAAAAAAAAAATTATATGTAGGTTATTCCGTGAGTCAAATAATACGTTAGGTTAGAACCTGGCTGTTTTTTATACATATTTTTTACGTGGGATAGGTTTACGTTTGACTACAGCCTGCCTGATGTTAAGCATTATACCTATAGTATGGTGGTTGTTACCTTTTACATTTAGTTGACACGGTCAGTCCTTGGATGGGTGACCGAAAAGTGGCATTCCATTTTGGATGCTTCCGTGGGTCGAATGACACGTTAAATTGTAGGTCCTAGATGTTTGTCTAGTACGGCAGTCGTTGAGCCATGTCAGAGACCCTTTGGACGGCTTGATAAACTCTCGACACCAGAGTTGGCCACTCTCATTCGATAAAAGAAGTTACCTTTTAAATAACCAAATATGTATTAGAGTTAGCCACCGTCATAATACATGAATTTAATGTAGGTAATGGTAGAAGTGTGTATTTTTTTAAGATGACAGCCCTAAAAAAGGAAACTAATGAGGTAGTTCATTCCAAAAAACCGAGAATATCACAATAATTGCACAAATTTGATCCCTAATAAATTATATTATTCCTCGGACGAGTCAATAATAAGGAAATAATGAGGAATTGTAGTCCCGGCTGTTTGTCTAGTACGGCAGTCGTAAAGCCATTTCAGAGGCCCTTAGGGCGGCTTGATTAACTCTCGACACCAGAGTTGGCCACTCTCATTCGATTAGAAGAAGATGAGGAATACTAATCAAGTATGAGGATTTCAAATTTTAGACTGCGGTAAATAACATTTTAATAATACTAACGCAGTAATGAGTGTCTGATACCAGCTGCGTAGGCGCAGGTTGGGAGGCAGTGGGTGAACTTGGCAGACTTCGTGTTGCGCAAGAAGCCCTTCTAACGATCGAGTGGTTTGATGAATTATTTATTTTTGGAGGTAGTGGAGTAAAATATTGGTCATTGCTTAAAGTCTTTTGTATCTAAAAAATACCATTTTATTTCATAGTTATGTTAGACAGTGAGTATTGGCGTAAGAGGGAGGAGGCCTATACTCTGCAGTGGGTCTCATTAAGCTGATGATGATGATGTTTGTCATGTCATTACATAGATTATGGACATGAAATATTACTACACAACTGCCCGGATGGTGTATGCAAATGTGAAAAATTACACAAAAAGAGAAACTGTAGAAGTTTTGTTTGAAAAACTAGCGTAGGCGCTATTTGTGGCTAGATTAGACAAGATAATGTGAGATAATTAACTTAACTCTATGGCTATGTTTCGGGAAAAGCACAAAATAACACAAAATAAATAATGCAAAATAGAACATAAATAAAAATAAAATCATTATATACTTATTATGTAAATCCACGAGACATAATTATGCAGAAATAAATGCATTGAAATGTCAATAGGTAAAGAATAAATGTGCAACAAAACACACGAGTGGAAAATAAAGGTGATATAATTGCAATTAAATACAGGATATTTTATTTAATACGCAATTCTCGCTTCTTGATTTAGCACGATTACAAAAAAAATAATAAGCACTATATATTTTGAAGAAGAGATTTAGTATGTTTCTCTCGACTGATATGTAATATAACACACAACAACATTTTTGCTTAAGTTATTATTAAGAACTACTTATAAATATGTCGCTCCGTTGAGTTGTCCGTAGAATCTTATTTTTTATCAGCTTCCGAATAATCAGTAGGTACCAACAAAATACGTTTTTTTTACGTGGGATAGGTTTACGTTTGACTACAGCCTGCCTGATGTTAATCATTGCTGCAGCCTAGGGTGTAACACGTTTACCTAGAAGATACCTATGAACTCTAGATTTGAAAACCCCGGGATCACGTTGATCTAGTCTTGATTTCTAATGGTAATCATCATCATTATCTTTAGCCCTTGTTGATCCACTGCTGGCATAGGCCTCCTCCTCTAAGTGCCATTGGCGTCGGTCAAAGGTGACCAACAATAAACAAAAACACATCGACTCATATCAAAATCTTCCTTATAACTTATAACACCAGCTAATGGTCGATTGTACGGAACGTCAAATTGTATAGATATGTACCTACCTGACATCTTTGTAACCTACATTCATATGCAAATATATATTTCATTTCTTTTCTTTGGTCTAAATGGCACATCACTAACATATCAAATACCAAACTGTACCGTTTATTATTATAATAAGTATGTATTTACAAAAGAAAAGTATATAAGTATTATATCCGTTATCTAGTACCCACGACACAAGCGATTGCTTAGTGTGGGGCTAGATGGCGCTGTGTGCAATGTCCCGGAATATTTATTTATTAGTCCAACGGATCAATACACGATCGATGCGGAGGAAAACGCAAAAAGCGGAATAATAACCAACTTTCGATAGAAAGAACTGTGCTAATTGGATTCAAAGCATGGAGTTTATACCCTAGAGAGGTGTTGGAAGTTCTGAATGGGTTCAGCTCCGGAGAGACATGAAGGTTTCTGATTGGGTGAGAAAAGTGGGTCGTTTTGTTATTGGTTGACCTAATAATTCATCAACTGGGATAATTATAAATGATACGTAATTTTGTTCACAATTATAAATTATACATATTGTATAAATAATATAAAAAAGCAATACATGATAGATAGAAAATCTATGTTTATTTAGCTAATACTCGTAACCTAACAAATTAATAAATTGATGTGGTCTTAACAAATTGTTGAGTAATATTTTACGGTCATTTTCCTAAATTTAGCTGTCACAAAGCATAACAAAAATTTACCTATACACAATATTTATTGTTTTTATTATACAATAAAAAACACACGTATGCAAGTCGGAATTTACCCTACCGATTGTTCAATTTTGTTCATCTACAAGTTATATTCTCTGTGCCTCGAGTTATTGTGCGTGTGGAAGCAAACCGTGGAAATGCGAATAACTGCATATGTACACCTTAAACAGGTGCAAGTGAAACTGATTTTGTACCTTGAATAACTGTTCCATGCTGTTATTTATTCTGTGGCAACGTGGTTCAAAGACTGATGGGAAGGAACCGTTATGATGGAAAGAGACAAAGACAACCAAGTTTATGTTGCACAAAGTTTGGGTTCAGCAATGGGGTTTCAAAAGAAATTTAAGCATTTGTCTGTTATTACTTAGCTAAACTTTGGCGAAAAGACAGTACAAATTTCGTGGGATACATTTGCGTTTGACTATAGCCCGCCTGATGTCAAGCATTGCTGCAGCCATAGGTCTTCAAATTTAGAGTTAGTATGTATCTTCTAGGTAAGATACCTACTAGATTTGAAGACCCCTGGATTGTAGTTCGCAGGAAACACAGCCTCGAATAGAGAGTTCTAAAGTTTTCCTGTCAATAAATTTAGAAGCTCATGAAGAATTTATAAGGAACATGAACCAGACTGGCTTCCAGTAGGTAGATATTGTACACATATAATCGCGTAACTTAAACAAGGTAAGTAGAGTAAAGAACGCCTCGGAGTCACTTTGTCGGTCTGTCGGTCACCTCAATGGGGCAGATTAAGCACGCAGCACACATGCGTTACTGTTGTCTGTCGTACTAACAGTACTACTACCCAGACGTATAGATTGTACTGATCTTCACAGTACACCAGTTCAGCCATGTCAGTCACCCTTAGGGCGGTTTGAAAACTCTCAAAAAAATTAACCGAAAAACAAAAAACAGATAAACAGTCAAAAGTTTTGTAAATTCTTGGAACGTGTTCTGCTATCAATTCCAAGTAACTATCCCCAAATAATTATTTCTCGATTATCTTCAATGTAACAGTTCGACTTTATATAGCTTTTTTAAGTTCAAGTTCAATTAATTCATAATAATATGTATTACAAGTCATATTATTTTATATGTATAGATAGATATATAAAGTGCATATATGTACATATGTACTGAAATGAATAGTAATTCATACGATCATTTACATATCGGGTACGTGTAAAATAGGTATTCTCTGACACAATTATGAGATCACCCATACTGAGATAGTTCAAACAAACAAAGGGAATTTTGTACTAATTTTGGACTTACCCAAACCATTTTGGCAGTTAAATTGATGGTGTGTTTAGAGATTGAGTTTGATCTCGTTTTTAGAAGATTTAGACGTAGGATTATTTCGTAAGGTAATGAGGAATTTGGAATAGAAGCTTTTGTAAGTAAATACGAGTATAATATTTTCTATAGGTTAGGTATCTATTTCAGACAGAAATTGAAGCGCCCGTAGCTCAGCTAGCGGAGGCAACCGCATGCGATTACCATTGTTAAGCAAAGGTCGACGCGGTCAGTGCTTGGATGGGTGACCGAAAAGTTTTTGGGCGCTTCCGTGGGTTGGATGACACGTTAAATTGTAGGTCCCGGCTGTTTGTCTAGTAGTTTGTCGTAAAGTCATGTCAGAGGCCCTTAGGGAGGCTTGTTAAACTCTTGACACCAGAGTTGGCCACTCATTCGATAAGAAGAAGAACAAGAAAAATAAAATAAAAACATTATTGTTGTTGTAAAATCACCCGATTCGCTTGTAAAAAATGGTGGCCCATCACTCTCGAGTGCATGTACATACACTACCACCGAACCAAAAAACTCGACGATCTATCGCACTCGTTGACTACCGTAACTGAAATACACGGTTTTTTTAACGAAAACTGGTTTGCTTGCACTTGACCATATGATGGTAAGCAATAGAGCTTTAGCCTAAGATGGATCGTGCGTATGTATTTTGTACGTTTAGTAAGTGGTAGCTATACCATTTTTCGGAATATAATATAAATCCATATAAATATATAAAGCACTTTAGTTTCAGTTAAGTGCTAGGTAACGTAATATAACGTAACATACTGAAACGCCAGAAATTATTCTAAAATAGGACGCAAGACTTCCCAATTCACAGAATAAGCGATCGGCATAAAATTATAATGAGGATGTTACTATTTGCAGGAAGTTATGAAATATACTCAATCAGGTTATGTAGTTGTGTATAGAAATGTGAATATTACTTACAAGTATGTATTTGTTGTATTAAATAATAAATGGCCTTGCATAAGCTGTGGCATAAGTATAATAGCCCGGTCAATATAAATAATATATATGTATATTGTACACCGCCTGTTTACAATTGGTAGTTATGTCCATCCAAAAGGTTGCCTGGAAGAAATCGCCTAAGGCGATAAGGCCGCCCAATGTGCAACATTTTAATTTAAGTATGTTTATTTCTGTTTTGTAATTTTTCTGTTTTTATGGTGTACATTAAAGTTATATTCTATTCTATTCAATCTAGACCTAAAAATGAGAGCGAAGGTACATAAATTCCCATCAAGCGAAAATCAGTAAAATTGTTAAAAATATGATTAAAAATAAAATTTGAAACGTACTGATTTTCAGCTTGATGGGAATTTATGTAGCTTCGAATGATTAAATTGACCGGACTATAATGTTTGGTAAGAGTACGTAAGGTTACGAATTTGGATTATAAAGATTTTTTGGTTTATATATGTTACGGCCAATACCCGAAGTGCGGCTACACCTAGTTTTAGCCGGTTAGAACTAGGTGTAGCCACTTAGTCTTGGTTAAACCTAGTACGAGCTGATTGTTTTCGGGTAAAACTAGGTCTGAAGTCCTGTTGTAGTGCAAGTATTGGACTCGAAGTCACTTGTCTGTGACAGAAGGTAGATTAGGTTCGTTAGGTTGCTTTCTACCACGCACAAGCGACGACGAGCGAAGCGAGGAGGAGCCAACTTCTTTCAAAACATGTCTCGATTCGGGGTTTAACCAAGACTAAGTGGCTACACCTAGTTCTAACCGGCTAAAACTAGGTGTAGCCGCACTTCGGGTATTAGCCGTAACATATATAAACCTATTTACCTGTATCTTTTCTTTTTATAAAAACCTATTTAATTGCCTGTGTGTTATTTACATTTTTGGACAAATATGTCATCAACTGATTTTATAAAATAGGTTTGAAATATTACGCTATAACAAACACCTACGATAAACAATTGTGAAAATTAAACTTTTCGAAACAAGATAATTTCGCTAGCACACCTTCCACATTCTTCAGTAACTATAATATTAAAATACTATGTTGCAACAAATAAATTTACAAATTCAATTCAATACAGTAATACGTTACAAACGCAAACTATTCAAAACTCTCGTAAACTTGAAGCTTGGTAGTAAAACAGGGTAAGCGTAAAGTTTCACAGATTTCGATTTTACGAAGTTTCTCTCGCAAACAGACGGACAAACAAGTGAAACAAGTCTGTCTTGTAAAGTAAGTTCTTGTTTTTAATTGGTCGCAGGCGTAAATGGTAAAACTATTAGACTTGTTTTATGGAGTAATGCTAATTTCAACAGCTGTCATCTTCTTTCAAAAAAAGAAGAAAGAAAATGTATATATGTATTATGTCCGTTATCTAGTACCCAGGACACAAGCGTTAACTTAGTGTGGGGCTAGATGGCGCTGTGTGCAATGTCCCGGAATATTTATTTATTTATTTTATTTTTACCATTATATAGGTACCTATGTATGCACTTTTACATTTTTCGCAAAATTTAATAAGAGCTTTAAATATATAGAAATACTACTTAGGCTTACTTGCACATCTACTCTAAAACACATTTAACCATTTTCTTAATATGTAAGTATGTAATTTCGTCGCTATATATATTATGTTAAAAATTCTTGTAAAAGTGGACCCTACTACCTACTTACATTATGTGATATATGGAGCGAATTATATTTTATCAAGAAGACATGTACAATATATATATATATACACATATATATAAATATATAGTAAACATTATTTTAACACACAGCGGTAACGTTATGTAGCTTAAATTTACTTCTTTTTATTTATGCCGGTAAATAAGTAAATACTTACAATATTTTTCTTTTCTGTCCCATTACCTACTATACTTAAAAACAAATTACCCAGCATAATACGTTTAACTAATAGCAGATCGCTAGATCACGGATCACATTGGGATCGATTTCGTGACCAACGCTAAACGTTTAAAAGCAGAGACAAAATTAACCACAGACCTGTATCTACACTTGATTTTTTTAAATATATTGTTTATTTAATTTGTTTTGTGTCCAAGAACGCGTTGATACAAATATCTCTAAAAACTTCATTTATAATTCATTGGGTACGCGATTTTTTTCGTTTGGCAACAGATAAACAATCATCATCCAAAACTATCACGTGTTAAGGTATTTGTTTCTGATATATCACGGGTATTTATTTATAAGATGAATATTTAGTTAGTAAGAAGTTTTATTCTTTATTTACTGCATCATACAAGAACAAATTTTGGTACACAGGTTATTTTATCTGACTGGTTCTATCGTTAGGAGTATTCTTTACTAGGCATACTAGTATTATACTCGTGCATTCTTTTGACTGTTTGACATGTTTTTTAGTAGATTAGATGGTAAGTTGATATCTTAAGTAAAAAGCATCATAAGCACGCTCCATCTTAGGCCATAGCCTTTGCTTACTATCAGGCAAACTGAGGCTAACTGCAAACCCGATCTAGTTAAAAAATAAACATTTCTTCTTTAAAGATGGTACGTCTATCAATTAGAATACCTTTGCTTTTAAGCGTTTAGACTACTTTAGACACAAACATTGCACGATTCTTTTCTTTGTTCCATTCGCTTTCGCAATCTAGCCTTTTGGGGAAAAACTCTTGTTTACGGCATTGATGTTTTTTTTTTATAGAGACAGAGATAAAAAGAAAGGCTGTAAGAAATAGATGATGAAAGAAAGTTGTAATAAGAAGACAAGAAGTTTGTCAAAGGTGTCTTTGACAACACTTAACAGTCAGTAGTTCTCAAACTATGCATTTTTAATGTTTGACCCATTATGGTTCGTAATAAAAAACCTTGAATAACAAAAATACAACATAATACAAAATTTTGTTCTCATATACGGTATCGTTATTAACATTCATGGTTTTGAATTTCACTATCTTGGTAAGTAATGTATAATCAAATTGGAATTTGTTTATACATAGTAATTTTACGAAGATTTGCTTGGACTACTGCACTTTAAGTAGGTAAGTTAAGTACGGTTGCTCATAATACCTTAGAAAGCGAATATGTATGAGCGAAAACACGAGAAATACCTTCATACTTTCCTTTCAAGACGATTACTACATTAAAATGGTACAAAGTGGTCAGGTTAATATTTATGGTACGTTAGAATCAACAACAGAAGATTTCGACACGATTTTTATTGATACGCTTTATTCTTGACCATAAATCAACTGTTTACAGCTATTAAAAGTGACTTTCTAGATTTAAGATCGTTGATATAATAACATGGTTCTCTAATCTATGCTACATCTTCGACTATCAAATATTGTTTTTACGCGATTAAGTAGACACTCTAATAAATTACTGCAATCCAGGGGTCTTCAAATCTAGAGATACCTTTTAGGTAAGCGTGTTATACCTAAGACTGCAGCAATGCATATTAACATCAGGCAGGCAGTAGTCAAACGCAAACCTACCCCATGTAAAAAAACCTATTACAAAAAGAATTCTCATATCATTTTGTTTAATAAGAAGTAAAAGCCCACTATATTTAGTAATTGGAAACAAAATAGAACTTGTATTATCAAATGTTGTACCTCTGATGACACACAGATTACTCTTTCCCCAATTGGTCCGAAATTTCCTCATCAAATATAGCTATATAAAACGACAGAGATTAAAAACGTCTCCAAAACCGATGGTATCAAAACGACATTTAAAAAGCTATTTAAAGAGAAGCTAAACGTGGCCGGTACAATTTCCGGTTACCGGCATAGGTACCGGAAAAGGGGGGAACGACCGCCGGACGGGATACGTCGGTAGCGGGCCACTGCGAAAAATGTCACTTATCATGGAATGCATTGTGGTGTAATGTTTTTTTGCCTTCCCTAAAAATGCGTCAGTTTCGAATGCAAAATGCAAATGTTCAAGTTCTTGATTATCGTTTAGTAATGAAATTGTACTGGTGGTTGATTTTGCTAATCTATGCATATCTTAAAATTTTAAATTCTCAAGTTATTTATTCTAGTCTTATTTTTTCTGGTTCTTAGTATTCAGCAATTTTGCCAAATTGGTTAGACTAGATCGCACCACGAAGAAATGAAAACAATAAGTAACAAGTTTTATATGATATGAATGAATCAGTCCCATATTGTTTGTCCAAATAATGTCAGAAGTACTTATAACAAAACGTAGGTGGAATGGAAAATTTAAGGAAAAATATGAACACAAACATCCAAAAGAGGTTGGGACATAAAAATGCGATAAAACGGACACCATACATAAAAACGCACCATATGGATAAAGCTGTTGTCTATTTATAAGACCAAATTTTAAGAATATGCGAAAGAGCTATAAAAATAATAAAGCTTCTGCTAAAAAAAAAGTGATATTTTGATTCTAAGGTTTAGGTACGGTCATTTTGCTGTGAAATTCAGGCATCTATTATTATGTATCACTGGTATCACACATCGGGCACTTCGGGCGCAGGCAATTAGCGTACCTACTAGTTGTTTCCAAAATAAAATAAAGTCAGTTATAATATTCACATCTTTGTACCAAACTACTTCAAAGTTTGTCTATAGGTACATGTATTTATATAGGCTAACCTATATTATGTGTCACTAAACACGATCCTCACTGACCCTGATTACTGAGTCTCGCTAATTCACTTCACTGAACCGATATAACCTAGTTAAAAGGCAATTTGAACTTCAACGTATGGGACGAGGATCTGTGGAAGTATTATTTTATGCTTGGAAGATTATGAATGTTTCAGTTTCGTATTCAAAGACGTGGAAGCAAAATGTACAGAAGAATAGGCCCATATACATTATCTAGAGAAAGACCATGCTTATTTACTCTTATATATTACGTCAGTTCGATCCTATTTGAATACACTTTAGTATTAATATTTTTTGTTAGTATTTAAGTATTTATTTATAACAGATACAACAATGAATCGAATAACACTTCGATAATATCACAACATCACCAAAAAGACGGTAATACGACAGGAAAGTATGGTAGGCGAACAAAAGTAATGTTTGTTATAATTACGCAGAAAGTAAAATCGAAATATACCCAAAATACTGTATGTGTATGTAGGTCACAGTGAAAAGTGCTAAAGGCACTTGAGTGAAGTCAAGAAGTCAATCGAGAGTATTTTACTGAAAGCTTTTATCGTAAACGCATTTGAATTAAGTTTATGGAACATTCACGCTCCCCGAAAATCCCTTAAAATCCCCGCCATGCATGTTCTCACGCACCTTATCTTGGAGTATTTTGACGATAACCAAGCACTTATCTGACAAGTCAAGTTCGTGAGCGCGATTTATAATGTTCACTTTCTAAGGGGAGACTGCAGTAACGCCGTAAAAAGATTCCCTAAACACGGGATTTCGTCGGTTTACGCTTCGTATATTTAGTTTTATTTTATGACTGTCTTTCATCTTGCGTTGCTTGTACAAACATTGTAGTCGTTTCCGAATATTACAACATGCTTTAGATCCAGATTAAAGTGATAGCGTTTATCACCAGTAAAAAGAATCCGGTATTGAAAGAAGCCTGTCATGATTTCATTATTTTGGCTTCCGTGATTGAAAGGTTTTTTTTGACACAATTAATACTACGATCTACTATCAGAATATCCCAGCTGATTATGAAAACACAATACACACGTAAATATCTATAAAAAGGAATGAAAAAACCCTACGCAAGTTTTTGCAGCTGCATTCGGTTCCAGCTTGTTGCGACCGAAATAAATATTGTTGAATAGGACCGATTAAAATTCCACAACACGTGAAGACCCCGTATCGAATTCTCTTAAAATTCTTTCGAGGCATTGCATGCGTGAAAGACGTGGCGAGATTGTCAAATAATAAAGCCCATTATGAATACTTTACCTGCAGGAAGCTTTATATTCTACTAGAGCTGCCAATAGACAGGCAAATGACAACGCGATAGTTGGTTTGGCAGTAATTGCATTCATTACACTAAAAAGGAGGCGCTGTATTAGGCAAACCGGTTGCCAGTTATAAATATTAAAAATTCTTGGAGTCAAGCATTCTAAACAATAGACGGTCTACTATTGTTCATGGAAGTAGGGTGGAGGTCAGTTAGAGACAAAGGGCTTGCAGGTAGTTGGCAAGTGGATGCGGGCACTGCGAGAAATTTACAAGAATGGACTTGCACATGTGAAGTGTGAAGTTTTTATGCATAGGGATGCCACACGCATGGACCGGTCATATCCTAACAGATGGCGCCTTTTTAACCCCGACGCAAAAACTAATAGTGTCCGTTTGTGGCATCTCAGTACCCTAACGGATGATCCGATTTGGTTACGCTTTATAACAATATGATTGTTAATACTTATTGAAAAGAATATTACAGGAAATAGTATCAAGATCGTTCGTTGAGTAAAATTTTATTTCTTAGCCCTTTTTCTTGCGTCATCGCAACAGTCACGTAGATAGGAAGGAAGCATCAAAATAATGTTATTGCAAAATGATGAATATTGTCAGACGTCCAATATTGGAATTGTTCGTGTGTATCTAAACGCTCTGAACATCTATTATTGTGAGTAAATCGAGCGAGAAGCCTCTTGGTCACGGTGAGGAATCTTGGGATTCCTTCGGTTCCTCAGTATTCCTAAAATGTGATTGAACTGAGGCTGTTGGTTGATACATAGTGCGTTTGAAATAGCTTGCATAATAGTGATGGAATGAGATAGTGTTCCTATTTACTCCCTTATTGTCAAAATTTGGAAAATATTAATGTTGTTTAATGCGGTTCTTTATAGTATACTGATGTCATGGTTACGGTTTTCTCCTAGATTAAAGCAATAGACAATACTTCGATTTTATTGTATTTTGGACCTATAGTATTTTATTTATTTCGATGGTTATTAAATATTTAGATGGTGGAATATTACCTTGGTTGGGTTTAATGGATCCCTAGAAAATAGTGACTTGTATTGTAAATTGAACTGAAGCCGAGTAGTCAGCGGTACGGTCTCTAGGCCTATGAATGTTTACCGTACTGTGACTGAAACTAATTCAAAGATTTATTTGAAGTTATTACTTTACCGTTGGGTAGCCATTACAGTTTTTATACTAACTTTACAATTTCTTCCGCATTTGATGACAGTTTTATTCAAATCCAAAGTAAGTTTTTGCATCAAAGTTTGATTTAAATACTTCATTTATTAACCGACATTCAAAAGATGAACATTTTTTCAATTCCACTGTTTTTTTGTGAGTAAGTTACTCGATTACTCTACTATTTGGTTATGATATGAACCGATTTTATACCAGTTAGAAGACAAGAGCGTTCAAAATGCAGTCTGCATTAAAGTGAAAACTTCACTCGACTCATAAAATTAAGGGCATTGTGAAGAGAGTTCGCGGGTGAGTCTCAAGTCGTCTATTTTTAGGCTAAAGTTACACGCGCGACCACCACAAAGGGGCATATACACTTAATTAATCAATCCATAACACGAGAGTGACTTACTCGGCCAATACCATCGTCTGACCTTAAAAACGAAAGCTGACATTCAAAATTTAAATCTGGTGCCGGCTTTCCAAAACTTACATAACCAAATGCTGTTTATTACATGCGAACCAAGATTTCTTACTTCACAAAGAGAAGAATCTCACAATTTCGCTTCACAGGTATTCTGATTAAAATACCCAGTGAAACTTTGTAAGAGTTTTGATTTATTTTGCGAAATTACCACAGAGGCGTTTGAGTCACACGCACAAACTTTGACAATCACTGGGCACTTTGTAACCGAAGTTTCACTTGTTTTTGTGTGTTTTTAACACTTATGCAACGCACTTTTTAATCCCGCTAAAAAGCAAGACAAACTCTTTCCAACAAAACAAAAGAGATCGCACTGTCACAATTTTAAAAACAAATCGCTGTCACAGAAATGAGTCTACAACTCGAACTGCAAACTCATTTTTGAACCGCTCCAAAGAGTACGCAAACATTCACAACGCGATGTCATTCGACAAAAGAGTTCGTTACTCAAACAATACACAGTCTAACCTAACTGAGGCTCAGCACAGACTATCAGATGTCAAACTACAATACACGGTGTTCATTGTTCGAAGGAAGTAAGGCTGGGTGCACACGACGTGCGTCCGTCGCAGACCGCAATCCGCATTCGACTGGTGTGTTGTTTACCAAGCCAGCTGCCGGCGCGTAGGGCTGCGGTTCACTTGTTTTGGTATTTTTGGTCGAGTTTTATAAGGGTATTTTGGTCGATTTTTGGTAAGTTTGTAAAGGACGTTATATGTTTTTATACAAATATAAATTACTCTAAGATATAAGATATACCATACCAAATTTCATCCGAAACGGTCCAGTCGGTTGAGTTGAGTGGAGTCTTCTCCACTTCGTACTGTACGTAAGTACAAAATACACACTGCAATTTTTTGCTCTTACAATAAATTCGTTCTAAGTTTGATATACTCGTAGGTACTTAGATAATTAGTAGAAAAAATACTCAAGCATACAACAGTTTTTCGTATGCAGTAAAATCTAACGGTTACCTAAGAAATCGTGTCAAAACCGACTATTTACAGTATTTATTCAAGATGAGACTATTATTTTAATGAAATAACAGCTCAATTAGATAAAATTCCCGTTTATTACACGGCAATGTGTTAATTAGCTCTATTTAAAATTAATTACACATACAAATTTTTGCCCAAAACAAACATTTCGGTCAAACCGTGCGAGTTTCGGTGTACAAAACCATTGTTTAGAATCAGTGACAGGAAAAGTGACGACCATGGTCAACCGAGCGTGACTTTAGTGACATAAAAACTTGCGTATGATATGTTATCATTTCTGTAAAGCTTCGGGGAATATACTGGTGTTATTTAAAAAGGGGGGCCAAAAAAAATTAAAGCAGTGTCATTTAATTAGTTTTTTTAATATTTTTTTATGTAAGTGTAGAAAATATGTCAACTTTACACTTGCAACGCGACAATGCTAGATAAAAGTTAGACAATTTGTATGTTTGGTTTAAATGTTTTTTTTAATACTTTATAGGCTTTATATGTGACTAAAGCCAGTTTGATATTAAGCAATTCAAAAAATTTTGTAGTTCAAAATACAGCACGTTTGCCTAGAAGTAACTTATTTACTCCGGATGAAGACACTCGTATTACAAATCTTAAGAAACAGGGTACTCAGTAGAAAACATTTTACGTAGTACAAATTTTATATGTAGGTACTAACAGAACTACTTTCTTAATTATGCGAATGCTCCTTTTAAGCTCATAATCATCTCATAATGGTCAGGCGTAAGTTCATAAAACAGTAAACTAGTATCAAGTTACAAAACATTACAGAATTACGTTCTCACATAATGTCGACTTTACGAGTACAAGGTGTTTGTAGTTTGTACTAGGCAACTTTGCGGACGAGTGGGGGCAGCACTTATGCATGTATTTGTTTTAAACTAAATCAGGTTTCCACTTGACCAAAATTTGGCTGTTGTTTGGTGATAATTGTAAACTATTATGAGGCACGTTTACCAAATAACCTTACTTTTGCTTGGCGTGTTGATGTGCTACTAAAAGACGCGTCATTTCAGTACAATGCCATCTAGCGCAACATTCACGAACTTCTTCTACATTTTCACAGAGAAAAATATGTTTGAAGTGGCTAAATCGCTAATGTTGCCATAGTCGCCTCGACAGTTAACGCCAATTTTAGGTAACCATAGTCACCCGGACGCGCGAGTGGATAAGTATCGGTTCACTTTTGCTAAAAAGATCGCTAGATGTAGTTTCAAGAGATCCGTTTCCATAACTTATTTGATTCTTTTGAGTCTTATGTTGATAGACTAACTATTATTGTCCCAATTTAATAATCATATGCTGCAAACGGTGGCCTAATCATCACTCAAAACGATTTCTTTCTAACGACATAGTTTTCTTTATAAAAGTCCGTTCCAGAACATTTTAGTTCTATTTTCCACCACTTGCAAAGTTTACTTACGCGTTATAGTATAGTTATAGTAGAAAACTCGTACCATAATGTCTTAAAGCATCAAGGAATGTAGAACATTCTTGTTTAACTGGACGAGTGGTGTCAGGTGGGAAATGTAGACTACCTTTACTAGTTATCATTGTAGGGTGATTTTTACTACTAGTGTGCAAGAGGTTTTAGACTGAAAGGTTGCTTTTATATTTACATATATATAAATAAAATAAAATAGATTTGAAACAAGTTTTTAAAAATATTTCAGAAGAATGGTTAACATCCTTTTTGAAGTCGGCTAAAAATGATTTTAATCTTCTAAATTAAAATCTATAAATGACAAAAAAGGTATAATGTATAATTTTTCATATTTTTTGTTTTTATTGTATCAACTACTGCACGTAGGTACACATAATACAAATGCCACGAGCGTGGTACGCCCGCATAAGCGACCATGTTGCCAAAGCTAGAAAATGCCTGTACAAACTGTACATCAATGAAACTGGCTTTCCAAAACAGATAAGACTCCATAGTACTACATTTACTACAACTCGAGGTCAATGGCCTTTGTTATCTGTCACTTCTGTACCAAGTATGTATGGTTATCAAAGAGGAAAGCCGGGACGTAGCGACTGTACTTACTACAAAGTAGGGCGCATGCTCTTATGATAATTTGACAGCGCTTTTCTGGTTTGTTTTTTTGTTTCTTTTTTAATGCGAATTTTTCGTTGTGAAATATATTGATTAAAAATATTTTTTTCGTCCGTTAATCAATAAATTTTATATTTTTTATTAAACAGCAACATCAATTGTCGTCTAGCCTAGTGGAGTTTACTAGCAGCCTGATTAGAGAGCAAATTCTATGCCATCACTAGTTTATTCAACCTTTAACCACAGTGTCGTGTGTGCGGGCGTCGCTTCAGGCAGTTTTAGAGTCAAATATCTAACTGACAATTGTGAAAATAAAGTAACAATAGATAAATATCTATATAATCGAAAAAGCTTTAGCATTAAAATAATGCCAATCACAAAAACAACATTCCAATCAGAAAGTAAAATAAACCGCTACAATTTCACGCAATAAAATTACTTTATTTGGGAAATAAAACGGCCTCGATTAACCAGAATTTATTCTCCCAACGAATTAAAAGCGTTGCAAATGGAAGATATTCATAAGCATCAGTTTTCGCTGGATAAAATTAACTTGATGTGTATATACTTATACATAGAAACAGAAACTGAAATCGTGCTAAAATAACTAAACAGACACAGGTTTCAATAAAAAGGCAAACAGTAAAATAAGAATCAACGCTAAAAGAATATTTTTTCTTATTGAAATAGAAAAAGCAGGAGAGTGTAATTTCAGTCACTTATTCTTTGGTACCATAACGTTAAAAAAGAAACACACTAAAGTTTTAAAATATGTAAATCGATTCCTTCTGCAATTTGAAACGGGCGAACCGATTTCGACAAAATTGGTATAGAGATACACAGATACATTTATCCACGTCATACATAATCTTATGTAATTTCATTGGTCTTAGAATAAAATTTGATCCTAGATTAACAACAAGCTAGTAATAACGCTGGACAGGCGATAGTTAATACGGACAAAGTCAAAGGGCCAAATCTTCCGTTTGAGAACTGTCACGAAACATACAAATTTAAAACATATGACACGTTTTTATGACATTTCTTAATCCTTGACTACAAACAAAACAAAAAACCATCATCTTAACGAAGCAATTCATCACGGTTGTTAGTAACCTCGCTCGATGAGTCATGTATTGAAGAAGGGATTTAGTAAAACCTACACAGTTCCTAAGACGTGGGATGAACCTGTTAATACTGTACAATACAACCTCGTTTCGAATGTAAGTAGGTTGTAATGCGTTATGCAGAGGTTTAGAGGTTTTGGTAATAAGACATAAGAGATGCAAGCTTAATTTTGTTTTGGTATTGTTATGTGAAACACAAACAAATTATGTTATTACTAGTGGGTGCTCGCGGCTTCGTTCGCATAATGAAGTAAAATTTGCATCCCCTATTTCAGCCTTTTAAAAGTGGCATTTCCAAAAATCCTTAGCGGATGCCTACGTCATAACATCTACCTGCATGCCAAATTTCAAGGCCCAATCCGTCCAGTGGTTTGGGCTGTGCGTTGATAGATCACTATGTCACTCAGTCGGTCACCTTTGAGATTTATATATTTAGATTTATTTCTAGTACGTTGTAATACATACAAAGAAAAAGAAGTAGAATACAGGTCCACAGATCTTCAGGAGCAACAAAGACAAGCCACAAACATTTGCACAAAATTCTTCGTGTCCCATGACTGTACCTTAGGCATGGTCCAGCAAAGACGAGGAAAGATATTTGACCATAGTAAAAGTATCTAAATAATTATAATATTAACATCACACCACCAACATTCAACCAGTCGATATCCAATACTTACCGTCGAAGAGTCTCTTCATCTGTCGATGTCTAAATTACTCTTCACTTGACTCACATCTAAATTAACACATTCGTCACAGAGTTGCAAGTTGCAGTGAAACACCAAAAATGGCGGATGTAGATTCATTATCATTATCATTATTATCATTATCATTATCGGTTCCCGCACCCTTCCAATTTGTATGCGTAAAGTGGGACATCTGCAATGCGACCGGATCATATTTTTGGCACAGGCGGCACACAAAACTGAGCCAATAATATGTATTTGCGGAAGGTGGGATCTCACCTTTAGTCACGGGTTTAACTTTAATATACATCTATGTTTTGGTTATTGGACCTATACATACAGATGTATAAATCACCGTTAGATTGTAAAGATCGTTAGATTACAATCTATCTAGCGAGATTGTAAACTATCGATAGATTGTGAACCGTATCATTATGATTGCAATTTGACTCATTATTCTTCGCTATATTGTAATCTACCGAAGTGAAGCCGTCAAATTGTGAACCGGCGTAGGACGGAATGCAACTCGCGCTCTATGTTTAGGTATTGCGAAGTCAATTGTCTGTGACAGGAGGTAAGATTAGGTTCGTTAGGTTGCTTTCTACCACGCACATGCGACGACGAGCGAAGCGAGGAGGAGCCAAGTCCTGTTGTAGTGCAAGTGTTGTACTCGAAGATGTATCATGTTCACAATCTATCGATAGTTTAAGTACAATCTCGCTAGATATATTGTAATCTAACGATCTTTACAATCTTACGGTGACATATATATACGTATTTATTGACACTGTACTACGGGGGCAAAATCTAAGACTATCATTTTCATAGAAAATGTGGATAGTGGAACAGACTAGTTTTTTGAGAGTTTTCTTGGCCATTGTGGGCTTGTAAATGTTTTTTTAAGAAAACTGGTTGAGTATACTATTTATTACAGAGCAAGCTAAGTTATGTTAAATCACCATATTTGGTTAGATTACTGGTTGAGTGTCACTACCAGATTCATTCGATTTGTTTGGTTGGATGGTTTAGTTTACTTTTAATCTTAATTATAGGCTATAGATTGATATTATTCATATAATGCATTGTAATATTGAATCACACAAGTAATCCGAAAGTTTGTAACCTTATCTACTTATGTATAAAATTTCCTTGAATGGGCTTTAACTTAAGGGCCAAAGACCGCCAACAAACAGTGAGTAGATACGTTGCAATATTGAATCACACAAGTAATTTGAAAGTTTGTAAACTTATCTACTTATGTATAAAATTTCCTTGAATGGGGTTTAACTTAAGGGCCAAAGACCGCCAACAAACAGTACGTATACGGTTTATGCATAGAATAAGTTGAATTTGCTTCTAAATTCTCCATAAATGTTTATTCTAACGAGAACCGCACAGGAATCCCACAGTTTTGGTTGTGAGAAGAATTTCTAATGAGAGTTGACATTGATAGTAAAAATGTCAAGCGCCAGTAGCTGTGAGAAATTTCTGAGAAAAAATAACAATTTTAGACAGCATAAACTTGGTTGTAATTTATAGAGAGGAAAGAGAAAACTTTTACATGTAATTAGCATAGGTAGGTTGTCATTCATAAGCCATGCTTTTAAAACGATTCTAAATCTCTTGATACTCGACTTCGTCATACCCATACGAACTTACTATAACCAAAGATGTTGTTTGTTTTTCTCCTGGTATTACTTCAATGACTATTGCTTACTAACATATGCTTCAAAAATATCAATAATGGATGAAACAGTTGCAAGTTAAGAAGTGTTTAGTCTTTTTCACTAGTTTCCGTTATGTTTTTCAAGTTATGTATGGACATCTTGAGGAAACCGACATGTTTGAAGACAACAAAAATCGAGGACATGTGTCTGCGGAATCTGCGGAATTATCTGAGCGCCTACCACGATACCGTCTATTATTCCTTATGATTTCCTCTCCATCCTACGGTTGCCTGGAAGAGATCGCTTTTAGCGATAAGGCCGCCATTTGTGGTATAAGATTTACATTTTCTCTTGTTTGTGTTGTGTTCTATTTTATTTGTGTGTCCAATAAAGCGTTAATCAAACAATCACGATGTACATACAGCCTTAAAACACGTGCACCCGTTTAACAAAACAATTAGTAACAATATTAAAACTAATAGTTAGACTTATAAATTTAAAAAAAAATTATATATACGGTCAAGTTTGTATTTTATTATAAGATTTAGTTTGTAAGCTGTTTTTGTGTCTGTAAATCTTCTTCTTTATAAATAAAAATGAATTGTTGTTCGTTAGTCTGATTAAAACTCGAGAACGGCTGAACGGATTTATCTTATCTTAGTCTTGAAATGTTCGTGGAGGTCTAGGGAAGGTTTAAAAAGGAAAAAAAAATACAAAAAAACATACAAAAGTTTAGGTCGCAGTACGAAGTCTGCCGGGACAGCTAGTAAATAAATAAATAAATAAAAGACTGTTTTAAACAAAAAATAAGGGTTGTTAAGGATATGTAAAATAGCTGTCCCACAAAACGTGTACATGCCCAAGAAAATTTGGTAATCAATTCTGCGGGGGAGTCATGACCCCCGGTAATGATTATTTAATACAAGTCAGGATCAATCATATAGCAACAAAGGTAAGATCAATTCATCATGCCTACTAGAGATTCTGTTTGTAAACACTTTCACTGCAGAAGTTATGACATAATCTCAACATAGAAATACCGGTTGCTAATTGGGTGAAAGTCTGATAATAATGCTGTTTATGTTATGGATTTATGGTGTTGAGATAGGTTATGTGCCCTTTGTGAAAATTACTGAGGATTTCCTGTGAAATTATTGTTTTTTTTTACGTGGGATAGGTTTACGTTTGACTACAGCCTGCCTGATGTTAATCATTGCTGCAGCCTAGGATGTAACACGCTTACCTAGAAGATACCTATTTACTCTAGATTTGAAGTCCCCTGGATTGTAGTTCGCAGGAAACACGGCTTTTGTATTGTGAATAACAATTATTATTGTAATTGTATTTTATAGTGTAAGATGTAATAAGAGAGCCCTATGCTCAGCAGTAGGCGATAACAGGCTGATGATGATGTAATCTATCGTCATATGCCATTTCATACGAATAGCGCCAGGTTTTGTTAGTTCTTTATTCGTTTTCAAGGCACGAAATAATATTATTAATACACTGTAAATTTGAAAAAAAATTACGACTTTAGCGCACCTATATCGCATCCCATCCTTTATTTTTCTTTCGACTCCTGTCCATCCTACGGTTGCCTGGAAGAAATCGCTATTAGCGATAAGGCCGCCAGTTGTGGCACTAATTTTTAAGTCGTTTGTGTTTCTGTTTGTCTTTATTTTTTTCAATGTGTGTTACAATAAAGAGTTTTATCTACCTATATCGCATCTTTCGTACAGGCCAATTATTGACCTTTTTCAAAAGAAGTTAAAAAAAGCTGACTAAGAAATGGGACACGCCTAGACCATGACATTATTACATATACTTAGATTAGATTACATATACAACCCAGATTTTATCTACAATTAAAAACGTAAACTAAATGCTAATAGTTCCGTTTGCTAAAAAAATCCAACTACTACAAGGAATCTCTAAAAAAATCTCAAAAATGCTCAGTTCCGATTGCTTTAGTCAACTACAAATCTCTCAATGAATAACACATCTCTACTAAAAGAGCAACCTTCCTAGAAACAGTGTCAGAGACGTGACAGAGTACCGTCACGATATCTCGATAGTCACGTACTAGGTAAAAAAGTTATTTCTATCTTATATTTTTTTAATTGGTTTTATTTTTCGTTTTGCTTATTTCTCTCCAGCCGAAAGTTGCCTGGAAGAGATCGCTTTCAGCGATAAGGCCGCCGCTTGTGGCACTAGTTAAGATGCAATTTGTTTTATGTATACTGTTTTTTAATATGTGTCAACAATAAAGAGTTTATCTCTCTATCTATCTATTTCCTCTATCTATCTATCTATTTCCTATCTAGAATTATTGTTTGTGCGTAAATTGTGCCGTTTTTTTTTATATGTGTCAACAATAAAGAGTTTATCTCTCTATCTATCTATTTCCTCTATCTATCTATCTATTTCCTATCTAGAATTATTGTTTGTGCGTAAATTGTGCCGTTTATTTTCTTTGGTTTTTAACTATTGATACTTATTATTTAAAATTTGGGAGCCAATGACGTAACTGCGAAGCAAAAGATAACGTAAAAAAAATGATGGACTTGTTCCACAGCGCCATCTAGCCACATACTAAACAAACGCTTGTGATATATGCGTTACAGATAAAATACGTATATACAATGTAATTGTTTCGTACATACGTGTACATAAGAACAACCGTCCTATTACTGTCCTTTATCAATATTTGTAAGTAATTGTTTCTATTTCTATAGTATTTAGATTATACTTATATCAAGGATTTTTTCAAAATTAGCTACCTAGAAACTAGACGTAAACACAAAGTAAACATTATTCAAAATTCCGCATGACATTTTTGCTCCGCCAAACGACTAAAATTATTCCTAAAACCTTTATCATTCCGACAATTGCTATGATTCACGTCATGATTCATTCCCTCCCTATTTTTTAACCTTTCCTGGAGGAATGGGTGTCTTGGGAGCTATGAGCTATTGTACTGAATTACTAAATAAATGTCACTAAAAGGATAACAGTAACACGCAATTTAGGCATAAAAATGAGTAATTGGTGAAGTTACTGACTGTAGGAAAAATAATCACAGTGTTGTAGGAACAACAAATATTTGGTGATATTTTGTGCCGTAAGTTAAGAGAAACGAAAGCTATATCTATTATGATAAATAATGTGACTGTTCCAACATGTTTACTATCAAAACTGAAACGCATAAAGATGCCTCAGTTTAAGAATTACTAAAATCTACTCTTCAACGCGAGAGTAAATCGGTTTTTACTGTATCGGTAAGCTCCAACAAAAACTTTGTCCATTGTGGGATTATAATTGGGACGTCTGTCAACTGCATACATTTTCCGTGAATTTGACATAAAATTTATGTCAAAACAAAGACCACAATGGCAAAATTGAGATCAAATGCTAACCCCGTTAGCTTAAATAAATGTTATGCCCAAATCTAGTATACTTATCGGAAGCCTACCCCAGAATTTAAGAAAATGGTTAAGATGAACCACGTTCCGTCACTTCTAACATTTCTTCTGTTTTTCTCCGGATGTTACTATAAATGTAGAAATCAGTGCAGCATGCATCCGGGCTTGCGTTCAGAGCGACATGGTTTGTTTATATGTAGTTATTTTTGATTTCACCGCCATGATAGTTCAGGTATACTATGGTAGGTCTTTTTTAGATATAAAAAGGAAATGCGAATATAACTAGAACTGGCATATTTTAGAGCGTTTCTTTTTCATAGCAGTTTCTTGAATTTATTGAAATTAAAATTTCATAAATTGTTCTATTTAACTGTAAAAAGATGTTCTGGTAAAAGATCCCTAAAATACATTTATCGTATTCTATGTGCTTTTACAAAGCCCAATTCCAGGTTTAAAAAATGTTCTTAGTTTGTTACTCATAGTATCAATGTCGAGCATATATGTACATAAATACAGATACAATAATTCATAACTTAATCACTTAACATAAAAACCGCAGAGCAAAACTAAATGGCGTTAAAGATACAAATCACGAAACAACGCGATTAATCTAATTTAACGCCAAAAATACTTAAAATTTATATTCAACAGTAATTGAGATAAACAGAAGGCAAAAGAGCGTGAAGTATTTAATTTATTATATTAACTCTTTCTTTTTTAACTTACCGAGTAATTTGAGGCGGAAATAAATGTTGATGATAATATAATTGTAGACTTACCTGAAACAAATGGATTACAAGATTAGTTTATGTGTTGGCAGGTTAGTTTCATTCATAAAATATACGAGTAGGTACATTATGTATTAGAGTAGTTTTTTCGTAATAACTGGCATTTAGCCTTGTGAGAATGAAAATGAAAACAAAATGGTATTACCAGAAAAGGTTTTTAAAGTTTAAAGAAATATTTAAGATTTTTTTTTAGTTTAAAAAAATTGGGGTTATTATATTATTATATGATAATAGTACTGTCAATTAAGATTTACTTAAGAAATATGCATTTTAAGTTAAGGCAACACACACACATAAAAATCAACAATAATCAAACAGACTTAAAGTAGTGTCACAACTGAAGACCTTATATAAGCGATTTCTTCCAAGTAGATATGTACACAGAACTTTGAATTTTGTGTAAGAGTGTAAACTTACACTTTTAAAACATGTTTAGTATCCCATGAAGAGTATGACTATCCCATATCTATCAACTTTTTACCTTTCCTTTTATTTTTACATGAGATAGGCTCACGCTTAACTACAACTTGCCTGATGTTAAGCAACGTTGTAATCTACGATCTAGCGCGCTTGCCTAGAAGAAACCAGTTTACTTCCGACTTGAAGACCGACAAAATTATTTCATTACTTAAATTCATCATTTTATATTTATACTTCGCAATAGTTTTCAGTGAACACCATAATTCTGTAATTTCCCTTGGTGCTATAAAATTGCTATGGGACTTACACGTCCCGCCGCAAATTAGGTTTTAAATGGAGTTTTAATTATTAATAGACTAGTAGATGACTGTGGCTTCACACACTTTGTATTGGGATAAAACGTAGCCTATATGTAAGGTTTGTACAATCTTAGTATAAAAACGATTTTTTTGAACCTACATACATGTATAACTACATAACTACAAGGACAAAATATACACTGACTATATTTTACACTATCATCATACCAATAATCACGATGATCCATTGCTCCGCTTGGCGTGGTAGAGGAACAAATAGACCAACAAACAAACACATTTTTATATGTGGATATGCCCCACCTGTGTTGTTTTGTAGTACTTATATTATGTATATATAAAGTAAGTACGTATGAGAGTGTTGAATAACCGCCCTAAGGGACATTAACATAGCTTAATAACTGCTGTAAGTATGATATAACGGGCTATCATTTAATTTAACACGTTATATTTTAGGTCACGGTTGTTTGTCATAGTAAGTACGGCAGTCGCTAAGCCATGTCAGAGGCCTTTATGGCGGTTTTAAATCTCTCGACACGACATACGAATAATAAAATTTATTTCAAAAAAATCAAAAACCGACTTCTTGTGTCACTAAAAAGTTAATAAATTTGATAAACAACGGAGTAATCGCGTAACATCCCCACAAAAAAACTTTCAGAAGACTTGATAACCTCCTTTTTTTTAAAGTCGGTTAAAAAGGAGAATAAAATCTAACTAGGAGACTTATCTAAAACACTTCCTTTAAGTCACGAACAAACTAAGTGCTTTAGTTTTTTTTATACTTGGTTACTTAGACAAGTAAAAAGTTGAAATTTCACGCACGACAGCATTCAATGAATGTGTATAGTGTTAAAAACACTAACATTGGTCTAGTCTGGTGTGCTTCCGTTCAAGTATGCACTAGCTAAGAAAAACCAGGACACTGCAGTGCTGAGCGACATTGAATAATAATGGACTGGCGTAACCGTGTTGTAAAGCAATCGAACTGAAAGAGTGTATTTCATTCATGCTTTATACGGTACCAGTTTTTAGAAAATCTTAATATGCTAATAAAATCATTATAAAGCCCCAATCATACAAATTAACCTTATTAGACACAAAACTATGACCTTCAGTCAACAACAATACGCCTATTATTTAATGCCATTACTCTATCTAAATATGTATATAAAAATCATTGGTGACTAACAGACTGACATAGTAGCATCTATGAACGCTCAGCCCAAACCACTGGACAGATCGGACTGAAATTTGGCATGCAGGTAGATGTTATGACGTAGGCACCCGCTAAGAAAGGATTTTTGGAAATGCCACTTTTAAAGGGGTAACATAGAGGATGCAAGTTTTATGCGAGCGAAGCCGCGAGCACCCACTTGTAATGAATAAGAAAGTTATCAATTCTACATGTTACCATATGTATATTGTACAATCATAGCTCTGGGTATGATGGTGATCTGAACAGTTAAGGGTTTTAACACTTTTACACTTTTATACACTCAGGACGTACAAAGCTGTATGTTTGTAAGTACGTATGTATGTTGGTCCACGGATTTCTCAAAAACGGAAACTGTTATTGAGGGGCTTATATTAAAAAAGATTAAGTATCTATCAACTAAATTACTAAAGATTGACACGCTTTTCTAGGCGGCATGGCAGTCAGATTTTTTTTCGTCTAACTATTGCGAGCAGTGTCTTAAGCATGTCCTTAATAATACTATGCATTAACTGCGCCCCTGACATTTTCCTATAATGAGGCGAGGAACGCAGCTGGAATGCCTTCCAAGACATGGGGTCTTCCATAATGACAGACTAGCGGATGAAATTGGAACTAAAAAGTAATTCTTCATCATCATGAGAGACCACTGCTAGGCATAAGCCTCCACCATTTTACGCCAATAATCCGTGCTTTCTCTAGTTCTTAGCTTATTTAACCTTGAAGTTTCTTGTCGGACTATATTCCCTAGTGGTCTTCAAAGCGAGAGTGAACTGGTTCTTATTGGGTTAGCAACTACTCACTCTTAGGCCACAGATGTTTTGATGCATAAAAAACACATATTTATTAACAGATGTTGCTTACCATCAAGCAAAACTGTGATCAAATGCAAGTCAACTTAGTTAAGAAAACTTCAGTTCGGTGCATAAATGCTGCCACCACTTGCCTATTTCTTGTAAACTCTATTAGTTCTTGCAACTGCTCTCACTCAGCTATAGGAGGTCGATTCATTATACAAGATCTATAGCCTTTTATGGTTAAAAGAAGTAGTTTACCGTCTTACTAAGAAATGTCGAGAAATTTTAGTTAGAAGTGACTAAAGAAGGTTTTAGCAAGAAACGTCGCGTAAAACATAAACATTTGTGTAATTTAAAGTAACTTTTAAGATGAATTGTTTGGAAAATTTTCTTGGTAAGACTGGCTATGTTTGAAGGAATATTTGTACACTGACACGCACTGAGAAATTGTACGGCTTACAACGTAGTTATAGACTAACAGCCCAAGAATACCAGACCTTTTTTGTAACTGTTTAAATTCTATATTGAAATACTTCCGACTCAAAAAAATCGTGTCGTAATAATATTTTTTTTTACATTAGATAGGCTCACGCTTGTATACAACTTGCCTGATGTTAAGCAACGTTGTAATCTACGATCTAGCACGCTTGCCTAGAAGAAACCGGTTTACTCTCGACTTGAAGACCGACAAATTATAGTTCAAGGGGAATAGAGATTCGGGCAAGGAGTTCCACAGTTTGGCTGTCAGCACGATGAAAGTCGAAGCAAACCGCTTGGTGCGAGTCTTTGGAACCTCAACTGTATAACGGTGCCTTCTTGCCGTACCTCTACTCGTACGACGTCGACGTACGTACGTCGTCGTTGTACGTAATAGTCTAATGAAAATGTATATTTTCAAATTATATGCTTAGAAGCCTAAGTATATAATCAAATATATCGGAAAATTTACCTACTCGTATTTTAAAAATCATCACACCAATAACAATTTTATATTTTTTAATAAATATGACATGTACTGGATTCAATTTATTTAGGTACACTAACGGGCATAGCTTCCGCATTTACGGTTAAATTTCGTAAACAAGATATTAAAAAAAATAATTGATCAAAAACGAAGGCCTCATTTTTTTCATTGGTTAAAATAAAATGAAGACGGTGTATTTTTCCGTGGCTCTTAGTGTACTCGTATTATGTATGATAGCATGGCCATATAAGGAGCAGATATGATAATACGATGAAGCCATATTTAGGATGTTTGAAAAGAAGATTGAAGGATTTTGTTATATTTGGTTGTAGATCGTGATCTATCTCTTTAAACTCATTAGGTAACAAACAAACGGAGATAAGTTTGTGTTAAGCTGTGTCAGAGACCATACGGCATATTTTTTCAAAGAGATATAAGACAAGGTATACCTACATGTCTGATAGAATGGTTTTGAAAACAAAAACTTAGCAAATCATGACAACATGAATCGCCCTACTATGTTTAATGTTACCGGCACAAATACGCGGTTATGATCAAATACCTGCTCAATTTCGACACGAAATTACATTAAAATGGGTTCAGCCGTTGGTTTTTTTTAATAAGTGACAAACACTACAATACATTCTCATAAATTTTACCTTTATTGATAACGTAGTAGTGGGTGCTCGCGGCTTCGCTCGCATTAAGAAGCAAAACTTGCTTCCCCTATTTCACCCCTTTAAAAGTGGCATTTCCAAAAATCCTATCTTAGCGGATGCCTACATTATAACATCTACCTTCATTCCACATTTCAGCCCAATCAGTCCAGTGGTTTGGGCTGTGCGTTGATAGATCACTATATCAGTCAGTCAGTCAGTCACCTTTGAGTTTGATACATTTAGATAATATAAGTGTGACTTGATGATATTTTTAGTTTATTATTGTTTTATCTTTATCGAATTATTTATCCAGGCCAAAAGGATGTCCAGATTTCACAGCACGAACAAAAGAAGCAATAATTAAGGGTAACACGTCACGGTATCTGCGTTCCAGTGAATTCTGTAATTAAACCGAGTTGAGATCAAAGTCAGTGCGAAATGTGACTTCCTGTCCTTAAATATAACCAACTACACAGGATACTTTTGTAGCGGTTAGAAACTGCAATATTACTTAGTTAGGTATATGTATTAAGTAAGTATGTATAATTCTATATTCTTCTTCTTCTTCTTCATATGGTGCCTCTCCAAAGAAAGCTGGCAGTCAGCTCTGCATACGTTATTTTGTTCATTGCCAAGCGAAACGATTCTGCGGCACTTCTGATCCCGGCCCATTCTCGAATGTTCCGCAACCAGGACTTCTTTCTGCGACCAACTCGTTTTCTCCTCGCAATAATTGTATATTATATACGGAAAATCCCCTACTCCTTTATTTAGCGGCCATGACAGTATCGTGAAAAAAATACTTCCAAAAAATTTATTTGTTAAAATGTGGTATCGAAATTGTTTTTTGCCTAGTTTTAGTAGAATTAACTTAGGTAATCAAAAATCAATTATGTTTCTTCAAATTCAATATCACTTGATCATAAAAATTGACTTTTTATACACTAATTGGAATTGTTTAGTTTTATAAGTACACTCACACGTCTATAAGTACGTCGACACGTGTTTCGCCTCTCCACGAGGCATCCTCAGGACGTGTTGACTCCTCGAACGTCGGTCCGAAAGTGAGCTCGGCGAGCAACGACCGCTCCTTATATAACGTAATATGATGTCAGACGATGTGTCACTGGCTGACCGTTACTATTCAAACTCACTAACGTAACCGTCGTTGCGTCATCGCTCGCGTGTTTACCAAATTAGGTGGTGTTTGTTCCATTACCAATGAAAGTTCTTACAAAAATATATATATAGCTACATCAACCCTATTAACTCTACCTATACCTATTAACTCTAGATTTGAAAACCCCTGGATTGTTGTTCGCAGGAAACACGGCTTCTGGTAAAATGTTCCAAAGCTTTGCCCAATAAGCTAAATTAAGCTAATGATTAATTATAAGCTAAGCTAAATATAGCTAAATTTACTAACATCAAAGTAACTATTTCAAGAACCTTCAAATAACTAATAGGTAGGTGTGAATTTAACCCCAAAGCTAAAATTCGCGTGTTACCTTACCACCACTTTGGTGTTATCAACAACTGAAATCTGTTATCGCAACATCTAATTAATGTGCGTGTTCATAAATTTAATTAAACGAACCGTGGCTTCGGTTCAATTTGGTGAAATTTGCTTAAGTTAGAGGGAGACTTTATTTTATTTTCTAATGTTATCTCTCTCTTGAGTCGTATTTCCTCTAGACTGAGAGTCGTGACTCCCCGCAGAATTAATTCGTTAGGGGAGTTCTCTTGTGCAGATACATCGTGGTGGGGATTTGAAACTCTTCTTTATCAAGAAAAGATACATATAGCTATTGTGTCAGAAACTTGGTTTGATTCTGGCGGTTATTTTCGCATTTGTGATTATAATATTGTAAGAGCTGATCGCAGTGATGGATACGGAGGATAAGTACTAGCTACTAGCCGTACGGGAGTGGCATAGTCAATGTATGACAAAACTCCTTTTAATAAATAAAGATTTAAAAAAAAAAAACCGTGGTGAGCGCCCAGGTCTTCAGAAACATGTCCTCGGATATTGTGTCTAAAATAATACAAGAGGTGTTTTATTTTTTTAATCGCTAATGATAAAGTGGTAAAGATTATTCTTAGTCTTAATCACACAATTCCAAGTTCCCAACGAACTACGATCTTGCGATCTTCAAAGCGAGAGTGAATCGGTTATTTTGAGTAAACACGTTACATCTTAGACCATAATGATTGCTTACCATCAGGCAAATTGTGATACATACAAAATTACAAACCCATTATGTTAAAAAATATGTATGTATAATAACTATGTGTTATTCACTTCGATTGATCGAAGGTTATTCAAGACTAAATCGATTTAAATATAATTTGACATTTGTTTTATATGAGATAGGCTCACGCTTGACTACAACTCGCCTGATGTTAAGCTACGTTATAATCCACGATCTAACGCGCTTGCCTAAAAAAACCGATATTCGTTTACACGGAGAATTATTAACCTTTATATATTATTTTTTACTAACATAATAAAAGTTTTTTTTATCCCGGATTAACAAGGGTATAACACAGAGCACCGGCTGTTCTTATTATTTTTATTTATTTCTGTTTAAAACAATTTTATATTCTTCTTATCGAATGAGGCTGGCCAATTCTGGTGTCAAGAGTTTGTAAGGGCCTCTGACATGGTTTAACGACTATGATGAACAACTTAAACACAATTGAACATTACTTCTCTTATCCAAGGATTAAGTAAAAATATCTCAGAAAATATGACCATAATTCTTCATTATGTACTCTCCACATAATAGCTAGGAACCATTGTTATGTGTAAATGTATTTAGTAATTAGTAGATTTACGTAAAATCGTGGAAACCGTGCCGTGGGATATGATTTGTTTGAAGACAAGTGGTTTGCTTTGAGACTTGTGTTGAGTACCTTCACTTTACTTTAATAATACGAGTATGTACGTACATTATCCGTCTTATTACAAAACATGGTTTAAATATTAGTCTAGACCTTTAAAATAAAAAGTCGGTTTTTGTTGTTTAAACATCTCATACAATCAATCAAAATGTCAACGCTGAATATCATTGGTTACATTTTGACAGTTTGATTATTATGACAGACAGACAAATTTCGAACAAAAATGGACTTGGTATTTTCTAAGTTCTGGACTAATACTTAAACCACGTTTTGTAATAAGGCCCTTTGTATCTTGTATATGCCAGTAAAATGTGTACGTTTAAGAGCTTAGATTAATCACAATGTGGTCAAAACGCATTTTATGACCACAATAGTTAAAGTAATGTACCTATAAATTATTTTTAGTGTTATTTTTATTAAATATATTGAGTTCTATATCTTACGGCCAAATTAAACGTACACCCGTTTGTATACTACTTTGACCACCCATCCAAAAAGGAACTGCATCTCACATTGACAGTCGCGCTTTTCTTGCCGACGTCTCAAGTTTGAGTTTCAAACCCAAGTATTTTTAAAACATTTTCTAGCCAAAATATTGTTTCAAGGAATCTTGACCTGTTTATTATAAATGCAAAACATTTGGCAAAGTATGCTCATTGTAATCATGAGACAATAACTATTGTTTTGTGACAGGTATGCATCTTGTCACGTGCCTAAGTAATATGCAAATGCATTAGAAGTTCCGTATTTTGCCGCTTGGTGCGCTTGTGATGCGCATTTGGTAAAGATTAGAAGAAAGAAATTTATGATACTGTGATTTTGACCTCTCACATTTATTATTTAAATATAAGCATTATTTTTATGTTATTTAGTTGTAAGAATGAGTATTTTCTATGTTCTTATGTTTGATATTTATACGTTGAATATAACTCAACCAAACATTTACCTATAGCGCTTATAGCGGCGAGTAGAAGAACTAAAAGGAAGTAGGAAGGTCCCATATCTATTCAAACCAAAAAAGCAAGGGTAGAAGGTGCAAAGCTTGCACACTATTTCTTCGTGGCTACATAACTATAATGGTTTGATATAGCTTTAGAAAACATAATATAAACAATAGAATATGGTCCCAAGCTAATGTATAACTATTACTGTAATGTTACAAAAAAACTCATAAGAAAATAGTCATAAACATACAAGAAAAACTAACTCAATTAAAACTCCCTAACCTTAGGTCATCGTCCATTTGCAAAAAGCGGTATGACCTTATCCAGCGGTGTCGTTTGATGCGTCCGAGCAGACACAATGGATGACTCATTGTGTTGGAAACAGTGGGGACAGTGTAATTGTGATTATTATGGTAGGTAGGTAAAGTACTTATGTACCTACAGCCCTTTTACCGTATCAACCATTAGCTTTTGTATTTAGGACGATAGCAATCATCTTTCTTACGCCCACATTAGTTTATTTATTTTATGTTTTATTAGAATCCTTAATTCAAAGTTCACTCGACTTGTATGTTAATTGTTTAGTCTCTTTTCGGTATAATATGATTCTATAAAACTTATGTTAAAAAAATAAGCGATGAGACGAATGTATTAGAAAACGAGTGTCGAAAGTAAGTGCATTTAGCGACATCTGTTAGCTCGTAGCATAATCATCAACCATTTCATTATCATTTTGAATGTGTAAAGAAAAACATATACTTGAGCAAAGAGGAAAAAATAAGTTATTAAAATCTTAAAAAAAAACAGATGAGTCAAAAACCAAATTTGCTACAACAAAAATACAAAACTAACATTAAACAACTATTAGCGCCATCTAGCTGCGAGTAGCGGCACTACTTACATGCTCTAAGCGCGTCCAGCGATGGCGGCAGCGTGGCCGAGCTACCTCCCTGCATGGCCGCCAGGGCGGCGTATGATTCGCGATCACAAGGCAACGTGTCGCCAGCAACTTCGCTGTATTTTCTTTTCCGGTGCATTATTGCTTTCCACATCTTGAATTTGGTCTTCGTCTTCTCCCTTTGTAAACTCATTTATGGTGATTCACTTTGGTTTTAGACACTGCACTGAATTTATTTAATAGATTTTCGAGATAGTTGGCATATACACAAGATATTTTCTAGCTGTTGAATAAATAGAATAGGTTTTAAAGACGGTGTAAGGTTTCCGTAAATATTTTATAAAATATGTGATAGTTTGTACCAAAGCAACTTCTTATATGAGGTACCTATAGCAGAATAATGTTTGTATAACAAATACAAAACTACCTATAAGGAAAAACCAACAAATTAATTACAACATATTCCTGAAGATGAGTATGAATAATTTATAATTTATAATTTCGCACAGAACACAAACAAAACTAACAATAAATCTATAACTGTGTAATATCGACAAAATGGTTCGCGAAAATTATTATTTTTACTTATGTAAAAATATGTATGTATGGAATATGGATTTACGAAGAAAAGTTTTATACCCGTAATCTCACTCACAACATAAGCGTTTGTTTAGTATGGGGAGCTAGGTAGAGCTGGGTGAAATGTACTGCACTTAAAATTGGTTGCACTAACAAAATTAGATTGCGATCTCAATGCAATACTTCCGTAGGGGTCAGTCTAAGGGTCAATCAATGTGTGATAGAGATGATTGCTCAAGTGTCGACTCGAGTATTTTATCTAAATAAATCTAAATATATATATTATATATAACTCAAAGGTGACTGACTGACTGACATAGTGATCTGTCAACGCACAGCCCAAAACACTGAACGGATCGGGCTGAAATTTGGCATGCAGGTAGATGTTATGACGTAGGCATCCACTTTTAAAGGGGTGAAATAGGGGATGCCAGTTCTACTTCTTAATGCGAGCGAAGCCGCGAGCACCCACTAGTTGGGTATAAACTTACGAATAGAACAACTCGCCTGATGTTTAGAAACGTTCTGATTTACGTTACGATCTAGCGCACTTGCCTAGAAGAAGCCGGTTTAATCTCGACTTGACGGACCGACAAATTATAGTTCAAGGTTAATAGAGATTTAAGGAGTTTCACAGTTTGGCAGTTAGCACGATGAAAGTCGAAGCAAAACGCTCACAAATATCTCAAAAATGACTGAGAGGTCGGATAATTTATTTAGGACCAGCTCTCAAAAAAGCTTCATGATTCTCTCTTAGTTCAATAGACTGACATGTTTGAGGACCACAATATCCGACATGTGTCTTCCGTGGAAAGACCTGGGCGCCCACCACGATGTATCTGCCCAAGATAACTCCCCTACTGAATTAATTCTGCGGGGGAGTCACGACCCTCAGTCATGAGGTAAAACGACTCAAGAGAGAGAGTTCAATAGACACTGTACTGATAGATTAGATTGCGATCTTCCGTAGGGGTCAATGTGTGATAGATGATTGTGCAAGTGAAGTGTTGAGTGCAATCTGTAGCATCATGAATAGGGGAGCGCGGGCGCTGGCCTCAGAGATACTATGAGAGGGCTGTACTATGAACATCGTGTTTCTATTAAGTCTTATTAGAGAAATGCTATTACAAAGTACAAGACTATTTAGGACCTCAAATATAACTGTTATGATAATATATTAAATTGATTATGTTAGTGCACCCGACAGGGTATAAACTAGAGATACATGTAACTATTTTTGGACAACTGTAAAGAAACCTAGTTTTACTAACAATAAACGATTATTACTGGTTGTTATCAAAAAAACAGATAAATAAGAGATGCATGATGGTTATTTACATTGATAAAGTAACTAAGTAAAATATGTATGGTATGGCATAGTTGCTGGCAAAGATCACCTGTGAGAGCTTGGCACGATTTATTTGCATGGATTAATAATAGGTTAGTACTTACATATGTGACACTCTGAATTATTTTGATGTTAAGAAAGTAATTAGGTAATTAGTTAATTATTAACAATAAATTTATAACAGATTACTTAATTAATTTAATAACAAAGTAAGTTTTACTTGAACTAGTAAAACTAGCATATAATAACAAGATAAATCATCGGTTAAAAACGCAGTTATACTGCTACTTGTAAATTTTGAAAGTTATCTAAATTATATTTCTTATAGTATGCCACTTTAGCATCAAGTTTTCAAACGACTGCCATACAATGACAATATATCTAATACAAAAGATGAAGAAGATTATGGTACCACTCCATAAGAATGTCTTCAACTGACGCTCGAAATGTTGTAGCAATGAAAATGAATGGTGGGTGATAAATGAATTGGTTTTATCGCCGTCAATATGAATGAATGCTTTCTGTTTTCATTTCAGTGGTTTATGTTTGTATTTGTAACTGAGTAAGGTTATTTTTAACTGGAACTAAATTTTTAAATTGAATAAAGGAGCACAGGCCCTAACGTCTACCTAACTAAACCTTAGGTTTGATATGATTTGCATAAAATGTGACCTCTAGTGATCCTACTGTCAATTTTTATTGTTTAATGTTCTAAAGCATCCAGAGATGGTGCTGAAAATGTTTACCCAGACCAAATATATTGTTGTTTTGTTTTACTTACATATACAAAAATTTGCATAAAATAAAATAAAAAGAAGTCATTTTTCTTAAATCATAAAATCATAGATATAATTAAAAAAAAAAAACCTTCTTAATAAATCATATTCAAAAGTAGTTGACATTGACTCTTCTTTCTTCTTTTTTTTTCTTTCTTCTGGATTGATTGTATTCTTTGAACGAGCATTTTGAAATATTTCAAAGGGTTTTTTTGTTATGCTAATATGTATATGACATACGTGACAAATTATGACAAGAAATCATAGTTTTGTATAATGCATTAGTTTATTTATTTAGGTATTTGTTATGTAAGTACTTATATGATTTCAATAAATGTTTCTTTCTCTCTTTTTTTCTTCTTTCCATATGACTTTCTATGGATTTACTTTCTATTTAGTTAGTGAATTAATGTTTTTCTGCGGTTTAGCGTTTTTTTTCGTTGTTTTCATTATTCATGGAATGTTGAAAACATTCCAAAACATTCATTTCTAATAACTTAATAAATAACTTTTAAACGTGTTTTTTTATAAAGAGCAGTAAAAATCACTTCACCCTTTTTGCACAATATACCACCTTCATTAATAGTAAAAGGATGGCATGATTTTCGCTGCTTTTCTTAAACAACCCCGTTTAATAAACCAGGTAAATCTTCAGGTAATTCTATCAAAACAGTTCTTTGGTAAGTGTTATCCAGGATCCCCTTACAAAGAAAAATAAAACCACACGTACGAAAGAAATAGAATGAAATAAATAAATAAATATTTCAGGACATATCACACGGCGCCATCTAGCCCCATACTAAGCCTACGCTATAACTGCTATATAACTAACGATATGATGTAAAAATCTTGTCAAAAAGGCATCCAAAGAACATGTCAGTTTAACAATTAACCAAAGCAGGTCAAATGATGCAACTAGTTAACGACACATTTCTGGATGTCAGCCAAGAATTGCCAAGAACTGAACAAAATTAAAAGCTGTTAGAAACTGATGAGTTCCGAATCTCATTCGATTAGTGAGATACAAAATTAGAAATAGAAGCAAATTTATTAAGTAAATAGAAATGGCATACTTAATTTGCGGTATAAAAATTAAAAAAATCCAAGTTAAAAAAGAAGGTTGATTTTAACTTTGACATGCATTTGGCTCTTAGTAACTTTTACCGCTTTTACCTACATGTAAAATGTAAATGAGTTTTTGTCACTTCGGTAAGTATTAAACAGCACCTGGTACTATTGTTTAAAGTGTCACGGCCTGTTATTCGAGCTCATTGTTTTGAGATCCTTATTAGGTATCGTATCGTATGCCCTTCTTATTTGAAGTATGGCATTGGCAACCAATTGGACGGTTACGGAGGGTTTCAACTTCGAAGACGTATCGTGTGTTCTTTTATCATTATCTGCAGCGTTTCAAATACCACATGAACTATAAAGTCTCAATAAAAAAATACTTCATTGCCTAAGGGCCAAAGTTTTGTATTCGCAGTTGATATGGATACTTAAATGATAAAATAATAATACGTAAAATCAAGGAAAGAAAAGCTAAACATACTACTAACTACAACGTAAAAGGGGGGGGGGGGGACACTTAGAAAATCTTTGGAAAAGCCTAAAGATAGTCTAAGTGCTCCAGCCCATGATAAAATAACTTAGATCTACGTAACTCAGCTTATTGTCGTATAAAACGTATAATATCATTGTATAGTATACTTTAATCCCAAATTAGTTTTCAGCCTTCATCAAGATCTAGAGTAAATAGGTTTCTTCTAGGTAAGCGTGCTACATCTTAGACTACAGTGGTGGTTCACATCAGGCAGGCTATAGTCAAACGTCAGCCTATTTTATGTTAACATTCTTATCATGTAAGTTTAGTAAGTATATAGGTTAAAGTTTTGTGTGTGTCTCAATAAATATATTTTCTTTCTTCTTTCTTTCTTTTCTTAAAAAAAAAATATCACAATGTTTAAAGCCTTAATAGCACCGTGAATACTTATTGTAGTGATGTCTAAAATAAACAATGTAACTTTAAAAGTGGCGATACAATCGAAATACACAATAAACAATAAAACTATAATCTTGAGTCTAATATGAGAGAGACTTTAAACAACAATCGTGTGAAAAATGTTACATACAGAAGCGAATTAAAGTTAAGTCTTAATTATTGTGAAGAAAACACAAATTAATTCCTGAAGATGTTATTTGAATGGAAGTTCCTGAGATTAGCGCGTTCAAACAAACAAACAAACAAACTCTTCAGCTTTATGATATTAGTATAGATATGGTGTTTATGAATATGTATTTCTTCATATTTCACCATTTCATGTATTACAGTTACATTATTTTATATGATATTTGAACTATAAATATACTAAGTACTTACATTTAGTATTTAAATTGAAGACTGCCAAATATCAGATGACCAAATATAATCAAAGAGATAAGTCACTGACAATCTTATTAGTTAAAATTACAAGAAAGTCTTTAAATTTCAAATGTATAGTAAGTAAATAACTAGATACTTTCTAAATAAGCGTACGTACATTATATAATAATAATACATTATGTTTTAGGCACATACTTAATATCAGGTGAGGTATATAATAGTTATAATTTCCATCCAAAGAATGAAAAATAGGTTTGTGACAGCCCAGGGGACTGTATTTTGACCACTTCGATGACACTTTTGAAAGCAAATTGATTGAAAAGAAAGAAAAATAATTATTGTGCAACGTCATATTATGTAATCACTTTTACATCCTAGTAATTATATTTAACAATATTCCTTAATTTGTTAACAAATAGTCTGATACAACGAGTTGCCCACTTTGCAGAGAAGCGCCCATAGTTACTTCTTAAAAAAACAGCTAAAAAGCTACCATATCAAGGAATGAGTAATATCATATTCTTCAGGAACTTTACCATATCGAATTTGCCTTTTGTCTGGATTCACCATTGTGATACCATAAGTGGTCAACTGTATGCATACAATCAATGGAATCATTGAAATATGAATCAAGAATACTCGATTAGTGCTATGTTCTGCCATTTCCTTTGTTTCTTTTTGCATATCTGTGCTGTCGACGTCTTGGCTAGTTGGCATTTCAGTGATATTTTATATGATGGGAATTTTGCCTATTTTTTAACCTACTTCAAAAAAGGAGGCTATCATATATTCTTGATGGTCGAATATAGCTGTATCAAATCGAATAGGGTGACGAAGAGCATATTTTATTCCCAGGACATTTATTCTCACTCAGACTTACATATACATATGTACATATTTGCATACCCTATCAGGGTCATTGTTAAGTGTTTATATCTGTACAATTTGCAAATAAATGATATGACTATGACTATGACTATGACTATGACATTTGCGATGGCGTTGTGTGAAATATTCCAGAACATTTACTTTATTTGACCATCACGTCACCTGATACGACATTGAAAAAATAATAATAATAATAATAAATATTTCAGGACATATCACACAGCCGCCATCTAGCCCCATACTAAGCTTACGCTTGTATCATGGGTACTAGATAACGGATATAATACATATATACTTTTCTTTTGTAAATACATACTTATTATAGGCCTACATATAAACGACCAGACTTAACACAAATAATTACAAATTTTAATATTCATAATTACTTGTGCCATGCGGGAATCGAACCCGCACCCCAAGAAATTCATTTATAGTACTCCAGGACATGTAGCTCGTAACTATAGTAAATTTCATCACCGCCCATTTAAGCCGTAACAAAGCGAAGTAAACCACACACATTATAAATCATATTCGTTCAAGTAACTATAAATAACAACTGACGTAGTACAGGGTAAGGATTCTCATTATTACTCATCGACACTGCGGAGGCGGTGCTTCTTCCTACACCGTACTTAAAGCAATCACCAATTAGTTGCAAATTTACAAATAACTAAATAAAGTTCATAATACTGGTGAACCTTGGCGTCAAACATGTCAAGTGATAATGTACGTACGTTTTCGAATATCAAACTGTAAGCTAATTCAGTTTTTGTGTGACGGAAGGATACTTTTAATCGGCTTTTAAAAAATGAGGTTTCAAATTGATGGAAGGAAAAAACCGTCAAATCTTGAGGTCAAATGAATAACTGTCATATGTTAAGCATTCTTATAACTTGCTTTGCCCCTAGTGGTCGCTAGTGTAGCATAAGGTCTGAAATTAGTGTACTCTTGATCATTCTTTTTGAATGAAGTTAAAGTTAAACTTTTTTATTTTCTCAGCTGCCTTCTTTGTCCTTAAATATTTCTATTACTACACCAATACTTGTTCACTTCAAAAACCTCCTAATTCCTAAATGCATCGCTAACGTAACCATCCTCCATAAATGGACAATCAAGGATATTAAACCAACTGTTGGAACATTATGCAGCTGCAGTATTAGGTGTTTGTTGTGTACGAGTACGTATAAGGATTTAGTATGAGTCACATAGCTATTAAGTTCAATCGTCTTTTCTTTTGAATATTTTTGGATGATATGCATTTAATCGTGGCTTAGATCTTATTGAAGTCAAGGAAATTATTTGGGTTATGTACGAGATCTGAAAACTATTGGCAGTTATAAATAAATAAATAATAAATATTCCGGGACATTGCACACAGCGCCATCTAGCCCCACACTAAGCAAACGCTTGTGTCGTGGGTACTAGATAACGGATATAATACTTATATACTTTTCTTTTGTAAATATATACTTATTATACATACAAACGACCAGACTCAACACAAGTAATTATACATTTTTAAAGTACATAAATACTTGTGTCATGCGGGAATCGAACCCGCGACCTCTAGATTAGAAGGCAGAGCCACTACCAACTAAGCTAATATGAAGTTAAAGTTAAACTTTTTTATTTTCTCAGCTGCCTTCTTTGTCCTTAAATATTTCTATTATCACACCAATACTTGTTCACTTCAAAAACCTCCTAATTCCTAAATGCATCGCTAACGTAACCATCCTCCATAAATGGACAATCAAGGATATTAAACCAACTGTTTGAACATTATGCAGCTGCAGTATTAGGTGTTTGTTGTGTACGTAAGGTATAAGGATTTAGTATGAGTCACATAGCTATTAAGTTCAATCGTCTTTTCTTTTGAATATTTTTGGATAATATACATTTAATCGTGGCTTAGATCTTATTGAAGTCTAGGAAATTATTTGGGTTATGTACGAGATCTGAAAACTATTGGCAGTTATAAATAAATAAATAATAAATATTCCGGGACATTGCACACAGCGCCATCTAGCCCCACACTAAGCAAACGCTTGTGTCGTGGGTACTAGATAACGGATATAATACTTATATACTTTTCTTTTGTAAATACATACTTATTATACATACAAACGACCAGACTCAACACAAGTAATTATACATTTTTAAAATGCATAAATACTTGTGTCACGCGGGAATCGAACCCGCAACCCCTAGATTAGAAGGCAGAGCTACTACCAACTAAGCTAACAGGTCAGGCAATCTTGCATCAGGCAGTTGCATCTCTTCAACGCATTATAAACACTACTATAAAGTTATTGTCGGCTAGCCAAACCTATATGTAGATAAACAGTCTCATCATAATGAGCGATCTACACAGCAAAAAGGCTCAGAAGAATTTAGCAAAAGACAGATTGAAGACTGTGATGAGTCGTTAAGTCATTGCAACGGCTTTTAGGGTTTGATAAACTCTTGACGCCAGGGTTGGCCACTGGCATTCGATAAGAAGAAGAATTAAAAGTAAAAGCATTTGATATTTCTCAGATGTAAGCAAAGCACATGCATGCAAGTAGGTGTTAACATTAGCACGACCTCCACATTAACCTTGCGTGAGTCATCAACGATAGTAAGCAGGTGGCAAAAAGCCAACAACTGTGTTTATGGATATCCTATAAAAGTATTGATTTTGAGATTTTGGAGATTCTGAAGCAGATCAACCCAGACTTTTGATTTCGACCGGATTGTTTCAAAACATTTCACTATAAATCGAGACGCCAATCAAGGATTTCTAAACCACATAGACCTATTTTAATTTAAGCAATTATAGTAGTCAGTAATTAATTCACCTGACATAGTTCTGATTTTTCGTGAATATATGGAATAGAATCAAACCCAGATATGCTCCTTGGTGCACTCCTCATATATTGCCACCACATTAACCTTGCATGAGTCACCGATGGCAGTAAGCAGGTGGCAAATAGCCAACAACTGTGTTTATGGCACATCCCATAAAAAGACAGGACATGATGCCAGACGTAGAGATTAGAGATGGAGAAAAAACCTAGAGTGTCAGAAGAAATGTAATCGAAGGCAGAATACAGGCTAGATAGATTAATGACATCAAATACATTGTGGGGACTCTCTAAATTCGAAGACCACAAAACCGAAGAATCATAAAAAGAGAAACAAAAGAAAATCCTACGCAGAAGAGGGTTGACAAGGGTTGGTGATATTGTTATGATGCTGACCTCATAACAAGAACAAAGGTTGACTTTATGCCATTAAATCGTATTGATTCCAAGTTTAGTATAGCAGCTATTTTAGTTTCAATTCTGCTACTTTCGATCATCAACACCTATCAAGCCAATACTATAATTTAATCTTTAGCAAGAAATAAGAAAACAATACACAGCTGAAAGTATACACAATTTTATCTTAGCTAAAAACTATATCAACGCTTTTTTGTTCATTATCCAATGACTTATTCATGGATGAATAAATTAATACTGCTCCAATCTTAGAACAAAAACGCGATATACATTTATGCAAGTAATTTGATCCAGTAAACTTGATATCCAGTGACTGGAATGATGTAAACTAGCTAAACTTGGTGCGATGCAGCCAGTGGGTTATAGTTTAGAATAAACGATTCCGTCAATGTTTAAATTATTACTAAATCGGTGAACAGTAGACCTCCAAAGAGGAGTAAGTAAACTTTTTATAATAACAGCTTTTATCTAGGATATTTCCAATATTCATCGATAACTCTTACAAATTTAGCGTTGCAGCTAAATGTAAATACTTATTTACGTATTAATATTAAAAAGGAACGTGCGTAAATCTTTAACATGAAGAGTAATTAGACGAAGGCTGCCAGAGTAGGTATTCATGCGATAACCAATATTAAGCAACTGTCAATGCGGCCAGTCTTTCGATAGGTGATAAATGACCGAAAGTCGAAGTCGAAGTGGCATTCAATTTGGGCTTCCCTGGGATGACACATTAGATTCTAGGTCCAGACTGTTTATATATAGTGCAATACAGCAATCTTAAAACAATTCTAGAGAGTGAGTGAGAGAGAGAGAGAGAGAGAGAGAGAGAGAGAGAGAGAGAGAGAGAGAGAGACATTAAGGCAATTTGTGAACTGCACATTCGAGACTGCAACATTAGAGTCACTCTCATACGAAGAAGAACTCCGTAGTCATGCATGGCTAATAATGGCTATAAAGCACATGCTAACTTAATGTGACTGCAGAAACGCTTCGCTCGCTTCGCTGACTCGTTCAATGATTGTACGTAGGCAGGATGCGTAAAAATTTAACAACAGTTTGCATTACTCACTGCAGCTATTTAGTGTATTTTAGAGCGATCGTAATGTAAACAGTGGCGTAATACATATATGTACATTAGCTATATATGCTAACTAGTTCTTCTAAAGAGAATAGTCTAATTTATTATTAGCTTGAATGGGTTTGCACTTGGCCATAGTTTGCCTGATGGTAAGCAAAGGCTATGCCCTAAGATGGAGCGTGCTTGCTTACCCGATAAGAACCGACTCACTCTCGCTTTGAAGATCGCTGGATCATTTTAACTAGCTATTCCTATTTAAGTTCTTATAAGTGTAGACAAGTCTAGTGTCAAGAGTTTTCGAATCGCCTTCAGCGAGCAATGGTATGATAAACAGCAGGATCCTACTATTTCCTTTATAGTCCGACTCACGAAAGCGCCTCAATTAAATAAACCATTCTTCTATTCCTTCGAATTGAATGCCACTTTTTGATCACCCATCCAAAGACTGACCGCATCGACAGTTGCTTTACATTGGTAATAGCTTGCGAATACCTCCGCTAGCTGATTTTAGGGCGCGATATTAGTAAAGCAGTTAATAGTAAAAAAAGTTAATAGTATACATAATGTAACATGTAGGATCCAAAACTTGGCCAATTTTACTCATCTCTTTCTTTTTACTCGTATTTTCTCATGACTGAGGGTCGTGACTCTCTCGTAGAATGAATTATTTATCATCTCATGGCTTAAGCTTTACTCCTATAAAAATGTAAATTAAATCATTACAAAGCCACAATCATACAAACTACCTTATTAGAGACAAAACTATGACCTTCAGCCAACAACAAAACATATATTATACATTTTCATTACTCTATTATGTATAACTTTATAGTTATAATACAAGTGTTTGTCCTTGAAATAAAAAAAACAAGGAAAAATGAGTTTATAAATTATAAAAATAATATATTTTGCAACCTAATTATAATGTTGACATTTAACTATTAAATATAAATATTAATTTATTATTACATAATTATTCTACTATTATTTTTAAATATGACTTAATCTATGAATTTGTTAACGCAAGCGGAAAGTGACATATTATGATGTTTTATCAATAGGTAAAATTGTTAAAAACCCACGGATTTACCCATACACAAGCCCTATTTCGCGTTTAGTGGAAAAAAACCACTCATTTTTAACCGACTTCAGAAAAAGAACATCCTTTCACCAGTGTTTTCAGATCATCATGTTTAATCTCGTAATGAGAAGAAAGCAAGCTACTTAAATGACATTTCACCCGATAGAAAAAACTAAACACGTCGCCTCAAGACATAAAATATAGCTGTCCACGTTAAAAAATAAAACCTTAGTAGTTATGTAAATGCGAAGCTAATTAAAATCATATTTTGATTTATCTCGTTAATTGCGACCCGGAAAATGTGTTATCTGGCAAAGCACGCGAGTGTTTGTTATTAAATATAGTGTTTGTAAGAATTGAATGTGCTATAAAACGATGTGCATGATAGATAGTTTTGTTTATAAATGCATTATAAAATAATTCTTTCAGAAGAACTAAGTTTGCGAACAGTTCCGATTTTATTTTTCTTTTTTTTTTACATTAAATAGGCTTACGTTTGACTATAGCCTGCTTGATGTTAAGCACCACTATAGTAAGTTTGGAACCTTTGAGTATTTGGTAAGTTTTAGTAGTAATGTTGAACTTAATAGTCTTTTATATTAGGTGTGAATAAATAAAAAGCGTTTATCTCTTCCATCGATGTTCTCTTCACTATATTTTAAACTAGCTGGTCCCCGCCACTTCGTCCGCGTGGAATAGTTATTACCATAAAAACGGTTCTAGTGAGTTAATCTTAAAAGATAGACATATACTGTCGCGGACATTTTGTTCGATCATTTTAAGAGAAATAATTCTTTCATACAATTGTTTTCGCAGCGCACGCAACGGAAGCCCTCAAAGATGAATAATTTTCCTTGTTTTTTCCACATTTTCCATTGTTTCTTCGCTCCTATTGGTTGCAGTGTGATGTTATATAGCCTAAAGCTTTCCTCGATAAATGGTCTATACAACACAAAAAGAATTTTTCAATTCGCACCAGTAGTTCCTTAGATTAGCGCGTTCAAACAAACAAACAAACAAACTCTTCAGCTTTATAATATTATAGTATAGATTTGTTACATTTAACCTAAGTACAATAATGCTGTTATTTTCACAGGGTAAAACACGGGTTATGTTGTAATAAACTCATAAAAAATCCACAACTGAATTCTTGGAATTCAATGAGAAGACAAAATAACCGTCATAAAACATACAATTGAATTATGGATATCTATCTTTCTTTCTTGAAAGACGAATAAGAGAAGATTAAAGACCCCATTGGAGCCTCTAATCAGGCACATTAATAAACGTGAAGCTCTAAAGTAATTCATTGACATATAACAGAATATGACAGGACGTGTCAATACTAATCACTCTAAAACCATAAGTAAACACAGAAGGTAGAACTATGCACTATCATATGCGATACAGTGATCCTAATGCAGTAGACCAGGAACACTAGAATAATTAACCCAAAATAAAATGCAAATACTCTGTAAAGTACTTAGTTAAATTTATTTGTTGTAAGACATAATTAAACGCTATTCTATAAAACAATGAAGCATTAGTTCGAATGAAGCATTAGTTGATACGCGCTTGTTTCTGTTAAAGTATGTTTTCATCTGACCGTCTTATCTAAGCTTTTAGTATTAATTATTATTTGTAGGTTTGACAAGAAGTGAAAAGAACAAAACACTGTTCAATCGCGCCGGTATTTATAAAATTCATTTAACTCCGTGCCTTTATAAAAAAAAACCTAGCAATTTTAGAAATGAAACCAACTTGTTTTCTTTGAATAAACTTTTATTTCCCGTTCAAAAATAACTATTTTTTCACCAAACTTAGGTACTTACCTACTTAAAAAATTGTAAAATCTAAAAAAATATTGCATGACACAAGTTTTTATGTAGGTACTTTAAAAAATTATAATTACTTGTGTTGAGTCTGGTCGTTTGTATGTATAATAAGTATGTATTTACAAAAGAAAAGTATATAAGTATTATATCCGTTATCTAGTACCCACGACACAAGCGTTAGCTTAGTGTGGGGCTAGATGGCGCTGTGTGCAATGTCCTGGAATAATTATTTATTATTTAATTAAATTAATTGGCGTAAAAAGGAGGAGGCTTATGCCCTGCAGTGTGATTTTGGCTCTAATGGGCTGATGATGATGATGATCTATTATGTACTCAATAATCCACTTTTAACCTTGGCATAATAGCTATCTTTTAGCACCGTTAGTAACTTGCTCGGGCTAATTCTAGCATCAGTATTATAAGTGGGTCTAACTGCAGCGGTGATACTTCACTGATTATACTGGATATTAACCGTTTGTTCATGTTTTTGTATCATGGTGTTTTCACTTGATTTATCTTGAAGTAATGACCATGGATAGGTGCTGTATTATAGGCCCACTTTTATTAATTCTTTAATTTACACTTGAACACAATTTTCGCATGCATTTTGGATATCAAAAAAAAGATCATTCTTGAGCTCCAATTTTTATTTGTTATTCTTAGTTTAAGAAAACTAGTTATATTCGCTCATACAAATATAACTAGTTTAAGAAAACTAGTTATATTCGCTCATACAAATATAACTAGTTTAAGAAAACTAGTTATATTCGCTCATACAAATATAACTAGTTTAAGAAAACTAGTTATATTCGCTCATACAAATATAACTAGTTTAAGAAAACTAGTTATATTCGCTCATACAAATATAACTAGTTTAAGAAAACTAGTTATATTCGCTCATACAAATATAACTAGTTTAAGAAAACTAGTTATATTCGCTCATACAAATATAACTAGTTTAAGAAAACTAGTTATATTCGCTCATACAAATATAACTAGTTTAAGAAAACTAGTTATATTCGCTCATACAAATATAGCAAAGTTTTCGTAATTCTTCTTTTTGAGAAGTTTGATTGAAATTTGGTAATCTGAGAGCATCGCGAATATAATTGCTATTTATAAATTATCGAACTACTTAAATATGTACTTTTGTATTATTTTGTACATTTTAAAATAGAAATGGCGTAGTGCGCAAGCATTAGACTATCAGGTTCAAATCAAAATCAAATCAAAATAATTTAGATAGTGCGTACAAAATTTTTCTTAGTGTCTAGATGTTTACTTACTACTTCAGTTTTGTACATGAGTTTGTGACCGTGTGTGTGTGTGATTACGTAAGCTACGGCTACATTCCTCACTGTAATCCTACAGGTTACCTGAACACTACAACGTAAAGAAAGAGAAAAAGTCTATAAATACGTTCCCTTATAGAAAAACCTTACGAGTACAATCTACAACAATCTTCCTCTAATCACCATTATTAAAGACAGTTGCATCACGGTATGCCCTTCATCAACAATGGTTTATTATCTAGGAGTTAAGGAACTGCAACTGTATAGGTACTTAGTCAGTTATTGTTATTGACTTCCCGTTGTCCCCGGTGATCGGGGATGGAGACCGGGGACAACGGGAACTATTTTTAATATTTTTATTGACTTCCCGTTGTCCCCGGTGGCCGTGTCCCCGGTCACGGAACGGAATGGGTGACCCATGATGGGTAACAATAAGTGACAATATAACTAATTGATGTGCTATGAATAACGTGGAAAGTAAGGTCAAAATCAAATCAATATTACGAGCTAAGATCGACTGGTTATTGTATCTTCAACTTTTCTTAAATAACTTCTGCGGCATTGAATATTGTATCTACTTCTCATCAATGTAATCACCATTAACTATCAGGGACAGTTGCATCAAATCAGTAAGTCTTGCCCTTCAACAACAATACAATGGTTCATTATCTGTAACAATGCTGTTGCAATGCAATGCTGCACCCAAATGGATACGCATTTGTGCACATCAGTTAACTTAGGGGAAGGAAAGGCCTAGGTTACCCTTGTGTACCTACATATGTATATTGTGTACATTTGGGTACATGTATATGTGCACTTATGGTGTACTATATATATGTTACGGCTAATACCCGAAGTGCGGCTACACCTAGTTTTAGCCGGTTATAACTAGGTGTAGCCATTTACTCTTGGTTAAACCCCGAATCGAGACAGGACTTGGCTCCTCCTCGCTTCGCTCGTCGTCGCATGTGCGTGGTAGAAAGCAACCTAACGAACCTAATCTACCTTCTGTCACAGACAAGTGACTTCGAGTCCAACACTTGCACTACAACAGGACTTGAGACCTAGTTTTACCCGAAAACAATCGGCTCGTACTAGGTTTAACCAAGACTAAGTGGCTACACCTAGTTCTAACCGGCTAAAACTAGGTGTAGCCGCACTTCGGGTATTAGCCGTAACATATACAATGCACCACTGTAGTCTAAGATGTAACACGCTTACCCAGAAGTAACCTAATTACTCTGGGTTTGGTAATACTTATATATTTATTTTCAAAGGATTTACTTGTACTTTTGAGGATGAAATAATTTAGATGGCTTTTTTATGAACCTATACAGCTGTCTTTCGTGTTAAAAGTGTGATGATGCGTCGCTCCATTACCCCAAGGAAAAGGAGCAACTAGAACAAGAAACACACGCACGTATAAAAAAAACACTTTGCTTTTACTTTGTTCAAAAGTTTTTATATGTAAATATTGTCGTCACAATAAATTATCACTTAATGGTTTTACTTATTTTAAAATACAAAAAAAAAATTGAGTAATTGATTAATATTAAAATTTCATAAGTAATATTTTTAGCCTATGTCCCAATACTTTGAAACTACCAAATATATAATTCCAACTTTTATGAATAACCCTATACTCCCACCTATTACCTAAACACTAGCATCGCTAGCTCCAGGCTCCACTAACCCTACCTAACGCATTAGAAGGGGTCTGTCAGACCCCGGGGCGATGGTCCTCCAGACCCATTTGTTACGCTTACACCCTACGGATTGAGCTTAATTGATTATACAGGGTTATTAGTCAAGGATATTTTAAGAAGGAATTGTGGGTCAATGTACTTAACTACTTATATGAAAGAAATTTACGTTAGGGTTCGTAATTTGGCGAGACGTTCTGACGACAGATGGAGCAAAGCAATAACTGAATGGTACAGAAGATGAATGGTAGAGAAACATCTGGGCAAGAACAGCGTAAGACATGGCGTAAGAGGGAGGAGGCCTATACCCTGCAGTGGGTCTCATTAGGCTGATGATGATGATAAACTTTCTTTAAAGTTTCCATATGAACCTGTATGCATACCTACAGTACAGTATGCAGTGCAAGATCGGGATTGAAACTAATCTACCAGACATCTTAATGAACGCAATAAATTCATTATTCTCAATCCACGCTGTGAAGCTTCCATCAATAAAGCTTTCATGCAAAGTTTTTGGTTAAAGTTCTTTGGACATTTTTAATTTAGACAATTACATAACTAATACATGTATAATCAAAGAAAGTGTGTTTGTTAGTTCCTTGTTCATGTTCAAACGGCTCAACTGATTTGTATAAAATTTGACAAGGAAAGTGGAGAAGAAAACTGAGCTAGATATAGAGATAATTCTTGTTTTTTCTGTATATTTTTATGTTTCTTCAACAAAGTACAGTATAAATGCTAGTAAAGAATTTATTTTATTTGCAGCCCGCGTTCTTGGCTCCATACCACATAATCCATATGTGGTATGGAGCCAAGAACGTTTTAAATTTAGGTTAAATGTAACTACTCTTTTTTAGTTTAGTGTATTTTAGTGTATATTTTTTGTTGTTAATAAGTAAATACTTTTTATTTATTTGTTATTTACCTATTTAGTGTTTTTTGTTAGTAAGTTATAACGTTAACATTACTTAACTCGTATGTTATATCATATAAGTCATGTTATAATCTATGTTTAAGACATCATCATAATAACATACTCGATTTAGTTATACTTTTACTATATTATAATGAAATGGAAAACTGTCCACGTGATTTCCATAATGTGATCGTTCACATTTTATAATAACTTGTTTACTTTCGCCTAGAATGAAGTTTCGCCGATAAATGCTATACGAACAAGTTCTGAGGTTACTAAGAGTTTTTTTTACATTATTGTGCAAATAATACTTTTGCAGAATGACTCATTATTTAAAGAATTACAGTCACGCCTTTGTGTTAAAAAATGAATTTAAATGACAATCAAATACAGAGTGATCAGATTCTGTTTTACAACATGCCCTGGCTTACAATTTAGTGGTCCTCATCGTATTTTCCCTTGAAAAAGTGAATAAAAAGATAGGCCTGGAAGAGATCATTAAAGGCCATAAGGCCGCCCACTTGTACATTTATTTATAGTTTAATTTCTTTTGATATTTTTAATTTATTTTGGTGTGCAATAAAGATTATTGTAATAAAATGCCTGAAAGGTACTAACTATTGGAATCATTACCAATATTCTAGTAAATAAATGGCAACGACGGCTCTGCTGACATTTATCCAATACAGAAATACTACACAACGTGTAAAAATTAACTATTTAAAAGGCGATAGCTTAAACCATAATGGTGTAAGCACATAGTAACCCCTCAGGTTGTTAAAGTTCGATGAATGATGGAGAGAAAGGTAACCACGACATTATGTAATACATAATATTATTATTATACATACATAAGTAATTTTAGCAAGATATTTAAATCGGCAAGTGCATTGGCATTTAGATGCATAATGTTTTGGCTTTCTTTATTATGATTTTATTTACCTTTTACTTCGTGGTCGCCATTTGTGGTAGGTACTAGATGGAGATTTTCGTGTTTGATTTTGTTTGTTACGAGAGGTTTTTTAGATTTTTTCGTAAGCGTTTGTGGATCGGTGGGAAAACATCTGTCTTACAATCTGACGCACCGCGGTTCGATCCCTACCCTATCTACACCAATGACTTCTTTTTTTTTATGTGGAAATTATTAAAGTTATAAAAAAGCAGCATAACTATGTGCTAATCTACTTTCATTTTAAATTTTACCCAAATTCAGTCATTTAGGGACCAAAAGGAATAAACACAAACATCAACTTTCACCATTACAAAATCAAGTGAGATTGTCAAGGAAAATACTTAGCCTTTACTTACTAGTTCAGTTATACTTAGTTTAGTACTTTCGCATGTTCCTGGCACAGGGCCAGTATTTGTAGGAAGTACTAAAGTGGAGCCACTTTTACTGTTTTTGTTGGGAACAAGTTACGCCTGTTACCATTTAAGCATGTTGATGAGGGAGAGTATTTTTAACTATACTACTTACCAAAATAATAATACGAAATTTAAAATAAAACTTAATGATTTTCATAATTTTCTTATTTAGGTACTTACTTAATGTTTTATTAAAAGGTTTACGTTTGACAACCCGCCCGATGTTGTAACGCGCTTGCCTAAAAGAAACCCATTTACGGATCCGGATTCGAAGACCTATTGAAGATACTTAGTTCTTTGAAATAAATAAAAATTAGTCTATTTTTCTTTCCGGTAAATAAGTAAATAATATGCGTTTAAAAAATTGATTCACAAAGCACAATGAATATAGAACAGTTTAAATTCATTTGTGTCAAAATCCATATCGTATTTTTTTTTAACAAGCCAACTTACATTACTAGATATCCACATAAAGACCTAGACTATAAAAATGGTCGGCAATTCTGAATAAGCTCTCATTTCCCGTCATTTACCTCATTTACGGAATAACTAGCAGTTTCTATAGGCTTTAGAAAAGGAAACTTTCCCTAGAAGGGTATAACTAGACACAGAGAAAGTTAAAAAATAGTAAGCTATAATATGACAAGGCCATTTTATCTGTTAATATACTCACAATCAATTGATAAAACACTCTTGTTACATTGTATAAGCAATTTGTAAAGAGGAAATTCCATAAAAAAAACATTGCAAAATTGCCGAGTGAAAATTGAATTTGGAATTACCGACGTGAATCTATCGAATCACGAATCGAATGATTATGTCGAATGACGATGTTATTCGATTGAAAAAAGTCGATAATGATTCGGATTCCATGTTTTTCGCGTGGTCTACACTACTAACAAATTTCTATGAGAATTTAATAATTCACTTATAAATTGAATGAACAAGCGAAGAATGGTTTTGTTTCTTTCTTATATTACAATGATAGTCTCTTGAGATATAATCAAACACAATTTGCTAAAAAAAAAAACTTTTAGCTATTTTTAGGCGTCACGAAAAAGGATTTATGTGTAAGTACACACTGGTTTTTAAAGCTTTATTGATTAAAGATTTCTATACTTAGTAAAAAGTCGTATAGGTTATATCTGTATTTTTGCTTATCTCGTCTTTTGACAAAAACCTTACAATATATCATTTTAAAGCAAGCAATTTGTTGGTCACTGGTTGAAAATTTGTCAACGAAAATCTTGCGTGATTGATTATACATATTGCATCTTCGATGTTATCAAGTAGAAACTGATACCACAGAATAAATAACAGGTACGAATATTAGTAACAACAGTTATTATCGGAACGAATGCAATCTTACGTAATCACTACGGAAGATTGTTTATTGCTTTCATCGTTTTGCACGCATTCTCACATTCCGAAATTACGATAAGTTGTATTCGTAAATGAATGAACGGTTCAAGGAAAAATTTGAATTTTGAGTTGTCTGCGTGCGCCGCGGTCCCAGAACATACGTTCTGAAGATGGATGTCATAACATCCGAAACGCGTAAACAACTTACGCGATTTACACGTGAGTGAAAACCGTTTAGTTAATATATTGATAAAATTTGAAACTTTGCGGCTCCAGAGTTAGCCACTCTTTGACTCACTGGATTCAAAGATATAGCAATATGGCGGACTTATCGTGAATAGCAATCTATTGCATGCTTATGGCATTATGAAGAAGAAAAGGAGAAACTTTGTAAGATAGAACCATTGTTTTCATAAATATTTTTTCTTCCACAAACATGTTATTTACATCTTGCACCAGTAATTAAGGAAGCATCCAAGATCTAATATTCTGATATTTAGTAATATACCTGTTACATTTAATCGAACAAGAATAAATACTCGTATAATAACATGGATAATATGTTACGTACCTATGCGATAATGTAATTATGTTGTAACACGCCGCGAATTCCTCAAACTTAATAATAGGTACAAAATACTAGGTAAGTAACAGATTACTGGAATAGCATTTACGATTAGCTGTTGTTTTTGTTTGCTTTCTTTGTGGGTATGTGTTTATTTTACATTGTTCGAAATCACAATTATTCCGGCTTTTATGAATGGATGACTATCAAATTGCTAAGTGTACAATTGTACATTTCAATACGAATAAATAATATGTATTCAGCTGGTAAATACCTAGATTCTTCTTAACAAATGAAGAAGATTTTCTAACGAAACCGATTTTGGAATTTACTTATATTTTTTGAAATTCGTAATGAACATAATAGGTAAGTACCTATTACTTATGTTCTTTTGTTTCTTAGGAATTGAAATTTTAAACGTATGTTTTGATACTTTAATGTTTCTTTTATGACGTGGAATAATGTTAGGTAGGTATTAGGTAAATTAATATGAGGTCTAAAATATGACATTTGATTGTCCTTAGACCGGTTCTAACGACAATAATATTTATCAAGGCAAACCACTTCTGTATTATAATAAATACTAAAGTAAGTAGGTATGAGTGAGAGAATTTTCAAAGAATTTAACTTAGGTTCAGAATTTGAATTGGTAGACAGACACGTTAATAGGTGTCATTATAAACAAACAAATTAGTACAACATTCATTACGTCGAATCAAATCATAGGAAACATAGGTTAGGTACCTAAGTAATAGGTATAAGCTAGATAAATGACCTAAAAGTTCAATGTCTAAAGTAGAATCCATTCTTATCAGAATCAACTTGCTGTAGGTACCTACCTATTATCTTCAAACTTCATTTATTTATTACTAATTCATGCTTGCGGCTTCGTTTACGAGGTTTTGGGATAGTAGGTAAGTCACTAGCAAGATCCTAAAAGTAGGCCTATCACCATATGAAAAATCACTATGATCCGTCGCTGTGTTGCGGCTTAAACGCGGAACTAACAGACCAAAAAACACAATAGGTACTTAGGTATATTTATGATAGTAGGTATGAGGTAGATAGATATGATATAAGTAATTACTAATTAGGCACTTGGCCCTTAACAGCCCATTCAAAATGACAGGATAATAATTAATGTGGCTATTTATGTTATAATTCTATTAATATTATAATGTGAACTTGTCTTGACAGACTCCTACGCATGTGCTTGGGAAACGGGTGTGTATGATGGATTGCTCCTTTTTTGTTTAGCATTTTCAATGGACTATGGAATTATGTATACCTATTGTAACTAAAGTTTACTAATGTAAGCTTAGTAGGAAGTTATTAAAAAGCAGAATAGCACTTTGATTGAAGATCACCAAATCTGAAGACATTTTGCCAAAAGTCAAAGTAAATATATCTTAAATTCCATCCGTGGAAGGACCTAGAGGCCAATCACGATGTATCTGCCCTAGAAAACACCCTAATCAACCAAATCTGAGAAGTTACCAAGTTTAGTAATGAGAAATACGACTAAAGGATATCGTATCATAATTGATAAATCAATTAATTTAGTTACGATAACTAAGTTCCCTTGAGAATACAACTTCTTAACAATAGGTACATAATAAAACAATAAAAGATAAACTGTTACTTTGACACAATCTATCACACGGAAACCTTACACCGTCTTAATCCAAAACAGCTGATCAGATTGTTTCACTTCACATCACTAATACACACACTAATCACGAATACTCGTATTTACATCGCAATTACCACATCACTAATAACTTTTTCACAAAAGTCACGTGTGCTTAATAAAATTTATTGGAAGAAAATCGCGTTCGGTTTTCGATTTGAAAAACGTTGGATTTTCGAATGTTTACGTTTGTGATTCAAAATGGCCGCTGACGTGCGGCGAGGAGGAAGCGTCGCGACGGACTGGCGCGGAGTCCGCGGACGCCACGCCACCCACCGCGAGCGGGCGAGACCGTCGCATCGCGATCTTTTTACTTACATGTTAGCAGTATGGGTTTTAAGTCTTTATGATATACTTAGTGGTCCTTATTACAAAACGTGTTTTAAATATAAGTCTAGACCAAGTCCGTTTGAATTGATCGAAAATTGTCTGTCTACTGTCATAATTATCAAACTGTCAAAATGTATCAATGATCAAAGTTCCAATTTTTGGTTGACATTTTGATTGCTTGTAAGTGATGTCTGAACAACAAGAACCCACTTTTTATTTTCAAAGTCCTGGACTAAAATTTAAACCGCGTTTTGTAATAAGACGGTATAATATGTAGAATTTATTATTAGAGTGCAACACATCACACTACGTAAAACTTATGCATGTACTCGTATGTAGCTTTGCTATAGGTCTAGTAAAAATCTCTTATTATGTAAACCGTATTAAGTATTAAATAAGAAAGAAATTTAATATCGGCTGGCTTTAGCTCACAGCAAAAGCTGAACGCAGCAACCAGAAGCTATCCTAACTTTTCATGCTAGAATCGTTTTAAAGCACTGTTCAAAAAAAAATCAAAATCAAAAATCAAAATCATTTATTGCTGTTATTAAATATGTTATTTGTAATTGTCTCATTCCTATTAGGGGTCGTCCATTAATCACGTGAGGCTCGAAAGGGGGGGGAGGGGTCAATAAAAAAGTCACGAAATATCACAAGGGGGGAGGAGGGGTATAGTGACATTCGACTAACGCGCGAAAAGCAAAAACAATCTGCAGATCCTGTAACCTTTCTGTTTACCGCTAGGCATTATTGTAATATTTAATTTGAATAAAAGTAGAAAATTAAGATTCTTTGTAGGTCTAAAAATACACGTGATATATGGGGGGGAGGGGGGGTTAATCATAAACATCACCATGTATCACCACGGGGGAGGGGAGGGGTTAAAAAATGCCAAAAAAACATGACGTGATTAATGGACGGCCCCTTAATAATTTTATTGCAGTTTACAATCATATTTGTCACAGATTAGGTAAGTATAATGTATCGCGACTGACTGACTGAAGGTCTCAAGTCTCAACCTCTGAGAGAGATCTCTTAGTAGAGTAAGTATTACTATTTCCTTCTCCTCTTCCTCTCCATCCTACGGTTGCTTGGAATCGCTGTAAGCGATAAGGCCACCAGTTGTGGCACTATTTTTTTAAGTCTTTAGGATTATGTTCATCTTTTTTCCTGTAGGTATGTGTGTTATAATAAAAAGTTATATCTATCTATCTTCTATTTAATTTTATTGCTCTCACTCTAAAGATCACCAGATTTCATTCAAACCCATACTGTCCTAATTGTACTGTACTGTACCACTGAGTCAGAGAAAACTAGGGGCGTCAGTACAGTAATATCAATTAAAACATAATTTTCCGCTTGTTGGAGCTTGTTGCCTGTTCAACACATTTGTACGATCATTCACAGGGGTTTTAGAAATGTTTACTATGATAAAACAATGTTTAGGCGGTAATCGTTTAGCGAAAGTGTTAATTAGTTACCCGTTATTAAAAGTGCTATAGATTTGTGTCTATTAAATCTATATGCTTTACACAATATAGTCTCACAATTAATCTCAGAAGTAATCATAGAAGCATCAATAACTCACCACATCGAGTTAGATAATGACGTACATATACTTGTGTACTGAACTATAAATGTTGAGGTTGTTATGATTTGTCTAAAACATGTCAAATACATTAATTATTATTTTAAAGATTGTACAAGTAGCTTTGCTGTATCAATTTGTTATCTCGACTAAGATTACCCATCGTTTCAAAATTTGTGTTTACTTTAGACATTGTTGTTTTATAGTTAATAAATATTTCATTCTCTTTTGACAACCTTAAAACATCTCGACCACCTTATCAGTACAACCAAACGAGTAATAAAATGCATACAAAATGCAATATCGAAATCTGTACATGATGTAATGAATCATCGTTCAGTAGCCATGCAGTTATCATTAACTGCTACTTAATTATCAATAACTGCTACTTTTATCAACAACTGCTACGTTAATAGCAGTTAACGGAGTTATAATTGCTGCTACTAATAACGGATAGCTGTTTAGTTATTGATAACTTATATAATAATTAATAACAGCGTTGATTAAATAAAGCTGGTTTGTTTATCCAGTGTCAATAATCTGGAATTCATTGAATATTTTATTGGTTGGGATAGTTTTTTTTTAGCTCCGTTAGCTTAGTTGGTAGTGGCTCTGCCTTCTAATCTATGGGTGCGGGTTCGATTCCCGCATAACACAAGTAATTATGAATATTAAAATTTGTAATTAGTTGTGTTGAGTCTGGTCGTTTCTATGTATAATAAGTATGTATTTACAAAAGAAAAGTATATATGTATTATATCCGTTATCTAGTACCCATGATACAAGCGTAATCTTAGTATGGGGCTAGATGGCGCTGTGTGATATGTCCTGAAATATTTATTTATTTTATTTATTTATTATACGGCCTTAACAGTGGGTTAATAATTGTCGACTCTGTGATATTTAATTAATTTATTTACTGATCGAACGCCACTCCTACAATAAAAAGAAGAAATTGCGATAGTTTAGTGTTATATGTAGTTCTTTAGGGAAATGTAAAGGATTGTTATTGTTTTTTTTTCTTCTTTTTATACTTGATAAGCTCATGCTTGACTGCAATTCTTCTTCTTCTTCGACAAAAAAATAAAAAACCAAGACGTACTGACTGACTAACAGGTTGGTTTGAAAGGTTTCCATTTTGTTGTTAATTGCAATATTACGATTATTTCCGGGAACTCAACCAGGTTTTATTGAAATGTGTTAATGTTTCGTATATTATCCTTTACCTACAAACGTAAATTGTGTGAATATAATTTCCTACTACACATACATGTCACATTTTATTCAACAAATCAACCTTTATTTAGTGAATCACGGTTTAGTTAGGTATGAGTTTTCTACGTCATTTTATTTTACGATATATTGTGGTAGTATTTTCAGTAGCTTAACGGCGGGGGAAAACATCATGGAGATTGAGGACTACAAAATCCGAGGACATGTGTCTTCCGTGGAAGGACCTGGGCGCCCACCACGATGTATCTGCACAAGAGAACTCCCCTAACGAATTAATTCTGCGGGGAGTCACGGCCCTTAGTGATGAGGTAAGATACGACTTAAGGCATATAGAAAGTATCTCTTTCACATAGTTTCTTTTTCTATGACTACTGAAACAAAAAAATCCCTTAGTAAATAAATATTATAAATATACTGCAAACCAATTTACCGATTTGAGACCGGACACGAGACTGTTACTATACTTATATCTTTAGTATAACGATGCATACGTATATTCATCAGTAAATGTTATATGTATAAAATAACACTAGCTATGTCTGTATGTATCACGACGCAGTTTGTTATGCAGGCCGCGTGGCTGTCGGTCTACTACCTATAGCCATGCCACTATGGTATTGCTTCCCTATATGATGAATCACGACGAACCTTATTGGATGGTGTAGCTATATTTGATTTGGTTGTGAACGGTGCTTTTTAATTGTTTGATATTATTTTATAACCGACTTCAATAAATATATTGTTTTTTAACGTAGTTCGAATCGTTACCCATCGGTCTCAACGGACGACCAGCGCTGACTGTTCGCAGTCAGCACATGCTGAGTTGAGGCCGGCTTTTGACAACAATTTTTTTTATTTTATTATTATTTATAATTATTTTTGATATTGTGTATGAATAGGTACCTATGTAAAATGTGTTTTTCTTTTTACTTTTCTTAATAGGTATGTGTAACTGTGTTCGCACTTATATTTTAGTCTCAAAATAAATAATTATAAAAGTCATGTAGGTACTTAACGGAGGTTAGAGTACCTAATTTAATTCTGTATTCTGTGATAATTTATGATTTATATCAGATTGATTATTATATTATATCGAGTAGGTAAAAAATAAAGATTGTGCTTAAAATTAAGATAAGAATTGAGTTAGTTCAGAATAAATATTACCTACCTACTCAATGCATGAAATTAAGATTTGTGACATCAATAAAATCCTAAGAAGCACCTTCCTAACGTTAAAAAATCACAGCGGAACTCCTGAAGCAAAAACTAAATAAAATAAAACTTTGAAGTGTACCAAATTAGACTAATCTTTAACAACGTTTTTCGAGCCACGCTCTTAAACAAACAACTAACATTTTAAGAGTTTTCGATGAGATGTTGTTCAGAAATTTTGAAGGAAATGTGCTAGTGGCGCCATCTATGAATTCAAATATAAGTTGGTAAATCTAGTTCAACTTTTCGACGTCGCTATTTCTGATTCGTCATTCAGTGAATGTTTTCTATCCTCCATTTCAAAGGGTTGTTAACTAAAAGATGTTATTTTAACGCAACTCTTTCGTCGGGTTCAGGATGGCTTAATTAGTTTTTATTCGTCGGTGATTAAACAAATAAAAATAAATGTTACTGCACGTCGTTATAATAGTTTGGTGAATTTAAATGCCTACAGAAGTTGTGAAAGTGAGTTTTTATCTCGCGGGAGTTCTACTAAATTTAAACAGACAAGGGTGTGTTAGTACAAACTAGTTACTAATGTAAAAGATTTTATGGATAATATTACAAAAGCCGTAAACATCATAATTGCCTACGATTTTTTTTGTAAAGTGCAATCAGCTGTTTTATCAGTTATTTTGTAAATTTTCATAGTCATCTAGAACTATATTATATTACTATACTATATTACTATATACCTACTATACTATATTACTACTACTACTATACTACATTATATTACAAGGGGGGACGCCCGCGGCTTCGCTCGCATTATTTCAGGATAAAAAGTAGCCTATGACACTCCTAAGGCCTCATACTACCTACATACCAAAAATCATGCAATGATCCAAAATTTTTTTTTAAATAAAAATTCTTCTATGTTCAGACTTTCCACCTTTTTCAGGTTAATCATATGTATATATGTATCTCGTTATGTAGTAACTATTACATAATATGTTTGCATGAATTATACTCAATCAATCAACTAGTAGCATTAATCTTTCTTTATAGATAAATACTATTATGACGAATTTCGTAGTATTTATTGAAAAATTCATAATATAAACACTTATACTTAATTCTACTGACTGACGATTCTGATGACTTGTACTTGTATTCTGTGATATAAGCCAAAACCTATCTCTAAAATCTATTCGAACGTACATACAAAACCATAAATCTCCACCATTCATTAACAACTTGCCCTTCCAAGATCAGTGGAGCGAGAGATTAGAGGAGTTACTAACGCATTCCAGGGGGAGCCAGGGGGCTAAAAAACGGGGAAACTCTCTGGTAGCGTAGATTTATTATGGTGTTGAGAGTTAGACATTTTATATTAAGAGAATGCGAGAGAAAATGAGAATAGTAATAAATAGGCAATGTCTCTTACTATTCTCTGGTAGCGTAGATTTATTAGGGTGTAGAGGGATAACATTTTAGAGAGAGAGAGTCAGACAGAAAATCTCTTACTATACTCTAGTACTACAGAGCACAAGTCAATGGTCCTTAAATTCAAGTCAAATTATGTACAAAACAAATTCATAAATCTTCACCATTCATTAACAACTAGCCCCTGATCAGTGGAGCGAAATATTAGAGGAATTACTAACGCATTCCAGAGGGAACCAGGGGGTAAAAAACGGGGAAATACTCTGTGATAACGTAGATTTATTACTCAGGAGATTCCAACTCTCCTGTAAATTCATCAGTGTAAATTAAGCATCACCTTTTACTCTTAAGTGCCCACCTTTTATTTTTCTCAACACATTTTGCAACAAGTCATTAAATGTGGCCAGCTGTTTTTTCTTGCGATTTTCCGACATCTGGTGCATTATAGCCGCTTAAAACAATAAAATTACGTATATTTAACAACGTTACTATAAATACGTTTATAGTTTTACTTAAGTATGTTAGTAGCCTTGTAGATAAGGTACAAATAAAAACGAATTAAATCTGTTGCTAGACACATCGCTACAAGCGATCTCTTCCACGGAAGTAACCCCTATTTGATTAAATCTACAAAATTACATCAACTAAAGTTTCGGAATCAAAGTCAATATCTTCTCCATAAATTACCACCTCTCTGGTTAACATTAGGGTGAACAAAAACAGATCGTTGCATCTAGGGGCATGAAACTGGAGATATAATCGATTGGAGACGTCGGCGGCGTCACGCCTGCCCCTAACACTTGTCTAAGTGATGGTAGTGACTTACCTACTAGAATTATTGTCAAGAATGGATCTTACGTTTCAGAGGCACCACCGTCGTTTTTTAAAAGCTTTTATTTGACTATTTAGTGAAAATAGTAATCTTAATTTAGCTCTTTTATTAAAATAGCAAATTTACCAACAACGTCACGAGTGTTCAAAAATAATTAAAAAATAGGTGAATGACATTTTTGATACATTGGTACCAATGTACATAGGTATAAATATCCTAACAATAAGAAAGTCTGTTCAAAATGAAACAGTGTGTAATCCCATTCCATCAATTGACTGAGTCACATGTAACAGAGACGGACATCCCCATGCATGCCCCATAAGTGGAGTCTCATATTGGGAAGATGACTCAGTCACAAACTGATGACTGTTTTCCGACCTAAAGCAAACGATAAAATTGTCCCAATTTTTGCCGGAATCAAGCTGATTTCACATACCTACTGAAACAAGATAGTTTCATCAACCAGTCTAATCTTTGATAATATGCAAATATTTCACGATTGTAGTCATCTAGCGGAATTTTGTAACAACTTTTTAGTACTTCTAAACTGACTCAGAAGTCGTTTTGAACGTAGTCTATCTACTTACCAACAGATGTCGCTACTAACAGGCCCAGAGCACACTAAATCGCGAATTAGAACCATGGTAAGTTATGGTTCTAAAACAACGCACAACGTAGTTTCTCTACTCGACCACAGATGTCGCTACCAGTATTTTTACACAGTAAACCGGTCAAAAAGTTTTTTAACAATAAAATTCAACAAAACTTACCTTGCAACGGTATGGCTCGCAAGGAAACGGCATCTTCTTCGTCCTCATCCTCCTTATCCTCTTCAGTGATGGAAGGCGGTGCAGCCCAGCATCGCAGTCTGACGCCGGCTGTGTTCGGAGCGGTGGTGGTGTCCAGTCGAACGCGAGGAAGGCTGCGGGTCGCGTACTCTCCTTCGGCGTTTGTGCTCTGGAAATTAGAAAGAGTAAATTTATTAATTTTGGACATGTTTTTCATAGTCAGACAAATAATATAAATATGGCATTGGTGGTGGTTAACATGGTTTTTAAACAATAGTAGTGTGTATTTTAATATTAAACTTTCGTGAGACATTTTATCAATATGTTAACTAAACGCACCAGAACGCACGTTCTGAAGATGGATGTCATTACATCCGAAACGCGTAAACAACATACGCGAATTACACGTGAGAGAAAACCGTTTAGTTAACATAGGTATTAATAGTAGTGTGGGTTCCAATATTTTTTACTTTTGATTTATAAACCACGACCACCGTGGCGATAGTTAAAGGTGTGCTGGTCATTGTTGGTGGTCAAATGTTTTTACTGTAACCGTTTATTTATACCTAGTTCAAATGTTTAAGGGGAAGTATCCGTTAAAATTTTGAAGTGTGTAGGTACATTACAAATACCTACTAATCAACAAACAGATCAGCAAGCAGCTATTATCTGAATTTATTACTCCAAAAAGCTATTAAGCAATGCTGATACAAAAAAATTATACGTTACATTACAATTAGTCGATCAGGGCCGGTTTTCGTGGGAACTTATATTTACGGGTAGGTTGTAAGTTCTAAGCTTGATACAAAGCTCCATTCAACGACTTAAAATGAAACCATAACCAACCATTAACCATTCCTGGGACCTGGTATATTATATTACTCTATGAAAGAAAATTAAGAGGGAACAATACTCAAAATAAAATAGAGATAGATATTCGACGGCCTTATCAATAAATAATAAAGCCAATAAAAAAAAAAACGATAAATAGAGTGTATTTATTTTATTTCATTTCATAAATTTCCATGCACTTATCGAAAGTGCATGGAAATTTATGAAATGCTGATGAGATATCACGGCTTACCACCAACTCGTCCAAAAAATACTCAGTCTATTTGGTTGACTTGAAAAAAATATTTTAATATTGTTGTTGGTGACAACTCGTCATCTCCACAGATTACTAAAGAAATACAATAAAAACATAAAGAGCACAGTGTACTCTGGATTAATTACTACAGATATTACACCGCAACGTATTAGTTATTCTAAACCCACTACTACTATCTAGTATGTAAATTTCAACGTCCCAACAAGTAGATATACCTACAGCTATAGTATAGTTAGTGAACGGCAGCAAGCCGCGTGTGACGGTAACAGGTGCTGTCATCTGATAGCTCACTAACTAGCTGTATACAGGGGTATATAGGATGGATTAGTTTGTAAGGGGTCAATGTACTCTATCTATCTTTTTTTTAAACTCAAAACTTCTTCGTATTTACAGATTTTGCAATGAACATTGTAGAATAAGCCTGATAGCAGGGGACAGGTGGATAAGAGAAGCACAAATTCGGGTCGAGCGGCGTGCCTTGGGAGAGGCCTATGTCCAGTAGTGGACGATTGTAGGCTGATGATAATGATTATCGTTTAGAATAAGTACTTATAAATAAGATGTACTAAAGCATCCTTTTACAGGGCTTAGTTGGCTGTAACCTCTAACAAAGAATGGCATTGTATATAAGGGATCACATTTTTACTTGAGAACTGGCACAATACAAAATTATAGCCAAAGAAGAAAAAAGGGATCACATGAAATTGACACTTACTATGACGAAGGGTGGGTACAAATTAAAGAAACCTTATAAGATGGTTGGAATTTGCTAAAAACTGATACCAGACTTGTATGGCTATCAAACTTTACGACTAGCTAAAGGTTTTCGCAAATTGTATGGCATTTTGAACATATAATTTTATTTATGTACCATGGACCATAGTTTTAGCTGGTGCGGATGTCGATTGCTGTTTGTGTAAAAATCTATTTTAATCGAACTTTCCTATATTTTTACCAAAATTTTAGAAAAATCTGAGTATTTAATGCTGATGAATCCGCCATTGCAGGATCGCATTTTGTTTCAGCATATTATCATAGTTCAATTTTTATATAACCCTGTATAAAAGCCAGTATCCTTGCCTTCTCTCCAACATACGAAATACAAACAAAGTCTCAAATCTGGTCGCATTGATCTAAGATATTACAATAGCTTGGTCATATTATGTATAAAAGTATATCTAGTTTCGAAACTTCAGAGCCCTTCGAAAATTTACCAGTCTAAAATGTAATCACGAGAGACCACTTTCTCTCAGCGTAGCAGCTGCTCGACATATCTTTTGTTTTCTAAAATGCCCAATTTTAAATTACATTATTAATAAGCGTTAGTATTATAAGAATTTGTGTTAAAAAAAAACACACAATAACAATTTATAGGCAAAATTAATGAGTGAGTAAGTAGATATGTATTTGTAACTTAGGTATTCTCGTTCAAAACCACTGAACTGATTTGGATATATTAGTGATTAATTCATTATGAATACGATACGTATGTAATAATTTTATCTAAGAGGAAAACATATTATTCTCTAAATTGGCAAATGTGTGAAGCAAGGCTACTTGTTATTTCAGGATTTACGCAAACAAAATGTGAGATATCGCTATTAATTCACAATACCTTGAACCTAACCAATAAAAAAAGTAATAAAAAAGGTTTCTTTCATGTACAAATTTTGCCGAAAATCCAGTTAATTCGGAATTATATTTCAAACGGTATAACTTAGTTAATTCATCGAAAATCTCAATAAAGTAATTAAAATTCTCAATAGATTATTTACAGAGCTGCAGTTCAAACGCATCAGACATCAAACCAAGACCAGCCATAATAAACCCATGCCATTAACTTCACAAACATACATGCAGAATATGTAACAGTTATTTAGGGGATACCACGTGAATGTCATTATGAATTCATTATCAGATCTATACTAATATTATAAAGCTGAAGAGTTTGTTTGTTTGTTTGTGAACGCGCTAATTTCAGGAACTACTGGAGCGAATTGAAACTCTTTTTGTTTTGAATAGACCATTTATCGAGGAAGGCTTTAGGCTATATAACATCACGCTGCAACTAATAGGAGCGAAGAAACAATGGAAAATGTAGAAAAACGGGAAAAATTATTCATCTTTGAGGGCTTCCGTTGTGTGCGCTGCGAAAACGGTTCAAGTCGTGGGTAACAGCTATAATTTACAAACCTGAAGAGGTAGTTTGCAAAAATAAATACGATGCCCAAAATAACTATTCCACGCGGACGAAGTCGCGCGCACATCTAGTTAGTTAAGGCATAGAGTAAGTATATGAGACGCTTTTGGCTACCTTAAAGCTAATTTTCTGAATTAAACATTTCTGGTTAACATAGATATTCATTAAAAAAATTTGGCGTGGCTTCATTTACAAACTTCAGAGATCAAAGAAATTGAAAAAGAATTGATGTCTATTATACATCGAAAATCCTTTATTTATTTATTTACAATTTAATTAAAACGGCGCGAGCCAATTACATTAATTAATAAAAGATGATATAATAATTACAATAGGTACAGAGAACAAAACTAATAATACAAATAATTAAAATTGAGATAAAAGGTCATTCTAAATTAAAATATTAGTGTGTCAAAATCTTAAACATATTATGGTCAACATTTTATACATAGTGATATCTATTTACTACCCTAATTAAAATAAATACATACATACATACATTAGTATTATTAATAACACTTAATTCTAGTAAAAATATAGTCTTAAAAAATACCACCGCCACAATCGAAAAATCGGATTTATTGTATTTCCTTTGACGTTTCTGCAATTCAAACAATTATCCAGTTTCAGATATACTATATCAATACATATAACAAAGCTGGAGAGGGTCGAGAGTCTGAACATTGAAAATATTTAAAAATAAAATGTTTGGAGATAGAATTGATAGCAGAACACGTTACAACAATTTCTAGAAATTTTCTATTTCTTTGTTTATCTGTGTCTCTGTTTATTTATTGGAACGCTTATCACGCAAAAACGGCTGAACGGATCATCATGATTTTTGGTATGTAGGTAGTATGACGTCTTAGAAGTGTCATAGGCTACTTTTCATCCTGAAATAATGCAAGCGAAGCCGCGGCGTCCACTAGTTAACAATATTACTTTGTACTACTGGATTGGATTTTATAACACTTGGTTTTTTTGTGTCAATAATCAAAACCATAATATTTACCAATTTACTCAATATTTCAGTAGTAATCTCCATTCACAAGTTACATCTCAGTACTTGAGAGCTGCACATGACCTAATTGCCGCTTCCTTGTTAGATTAACGATGCATCTCAATATGGATGTAAGCAATTAGATGGTAAAAGCATGGCTTGTAATTTAGTCTTAGTGTTTTAATTCATTTTATAAATTGTTTAGCGGAGAAACCATAGTCTTGGTATCTGATTTCCCACAATTTATTTGGCCTAGAAGCATGTATTTATTTATTATTTTACATGAGATAGGCTCACGCTTGGCTACATCTTGCCTGATGTTAAGCAACGTTATAATCTACGATCTATCGCGCTTGCCTAGAAGAAACCGGTTTACTCTCGACTTGCAGACTCTGTATTTAAATATGTTAAACAAAACTATACCTCCAGGAAATAACAAACTTTATTTTTTCAGCAATACTACATCATATGTATTGTGGTTTTGAAAAGCTTAACCGGCAAATAACAGAGCATAAAATGCCATCAAAATAAGAATCACAAAATTACAAAAACGAAATAAGTTACTTTTCAAAAGAACAACTTCTTTCGAAAAAACCTTTAAAGGTAGATTCAAACTAAATTACATAAAGCTTAATACATACATTATGTATTTAAGCTTTATGTAATTTAGTTTGAATCTACCTTTAAAGGTTTTTTCGAAAGAAGTTGTTCTTTGAAAAGTAACTTATTTTGTTTTTGTTAAGACGTACTCTCTACATGTTATAAAATATAAATAAAATAAATTCATTGTAAAATAAAACGAATCTATGCACATAACATTACCTACAGCAAAATTGACAAATAAACAGATAAACATTTTTATTAATTATTTGTTAAAATAACATGTCATTACATTACAATTTGTTTTTATCCAAAATAATAAAAGATCAATACAGACACCACCAAGATACAGGCTAACGCCTAGTTTGGGGTCTACTGTTAACACTATTGTTGTATTGTAAATTAACTAAAATATGAATATTGTAATATGTAGGTTAAGTTTTCAATTGGCAAATAAAAATATTTTTACTTTATTTTTTATTTATTTTTTACTTAAAAAAAATTGATAATAATTCAATTCAATAAACATATGTATATGAATGTTTATTACAACAGCAGCATTGTCCGTCCATTTTACCGTATTTTTACCTCAGCAGGGAGAGAACAGAGTTGTAATGGACACCTATAAATAGGTCGGAGAAAGCATGAAATTAGAAACGACCCGCGCTCTTTGAAATACCTTACCTACCGCATGTATAAAAGGTTTATTTTTATACTCACTATAATCGTTTACATTGTTAACAATGTCAATATTTGTACTTGTTTTGTTGTTAATAAAATAAATACGGTTATTTCATTTTATAAATAAATACGGTTATTTCATTTAATGAGGCTTTTTCTGACAGCTGAATTAAAAAATAAAAAATGGTGTAAAAAATGCTCAACAAGTGGCGTTGTACTTGTATGTTAACAACTGTACTAGCGAGTTCTTAATAGTACGTGAAACGGTATATTACATAAACTTTACAATGCAATTTTATTTATATTCAGTATGAGTGAGACAAGTTTTTGGTAAAATTAATTTATTCTGGTAATCAATTTACAAAATACTAATATAAAAGTTAGACAACGTCTTGATGTGAGTGATATGACGACACGCCACACTAGTTGTCAAAAAAATGTCAACCATCAACGAAATGACAACAAAAACCATAAATTTTACTTGCTCTTTGGTGTATTTTCACAGTATACAGCGACATCTATTGAACCTATTTTAAACTATAATTTTTAAACTCCCGGAAAAAGCCTCATTCATTATAAATATATTGACGAAAAATGTGAATCATTCAACGTTTTATCGTTATTATTTCGCAAAATGTTTTTCTGTTAATTCTGTCACAATAAATCAACCTCTCTCTTTTCTTTCTTTCAAAAAAAAGCAACCTAGTCCTTCATGATCTTAATTTTGTATAACACAATTTGAAAAACCTATTAACATTAATTCTAGTGTTTTTTAAACGTTTGCACTGGATCATTATATGCCTGTTGGGTTTTAATGATAGTATTTGATGCAATTGAGGGTAGTTGTGAATTGCAAGAGCCGACCGGACGTCTGCGCGTCGCAGACCCGGTTTAGTAGCAAAGATCGCGCCGTGCGCGGTGGTTGTGTCCGTGACACACCAGCACTTCACCAAGTTGCCAAGATCACGCCGTGCGCGTCGGTTGTGTCCGTGACACCCCAGCACTTCAGAGTCCGTGACTCTGGAACAGAACTAAAGGAATTTGTATAGAAGAGGAGCAGGTGCAGCACCATTCGTCTGTCGCGCATCACGGAGGCTATCCCCGGAGAAGCAGCGTCGTGGATGAAAGGTTGGTGAATGCTTTTTATGATTGCCCTCTTTGCATCAATTCTGTTACGTCAAAATCAACCCCATACAGTCCACTTAGTATCGAACAATGCCTGATGATAAGGGATCAGCGTGCTTACCTAGTGAGAACCGATTCGCTCTCAGTTGGGTTTTTGTGTTTGGATTTCAAGAAAACTGGCAGCATCTATTAAAAATAAACCTTAAAATAATAACACGCGAATTTTATCAAGTTTTTCTTAAACATTACATATACCTAATATTATGTAGGAACTAGGAATGATGAAAACGAAATAAAATTAGGTATGTATATTGTTGATTCGTTAACATTTAAAAACAATCTCAAAGCCGCAATTATTATTCAATGTTAACACATATTTTCCCGATATTTTTTTCTCTAAATGCCAACCACTGTTATTTATTGTATTAATTAGCACATAATTTACTCTAAATGCTGTTATTTTTGTGACATTTTAATGCGAGAATGTTACAAAAATGTCTGCAATTTTTGTAAAATGTCAAGTATGAAAAATAAACATAACTGCATTAATCTTTATATCGACTAAATCTTACTCTCGTTAATATTATAATAGCGAAAGTTTGTGTGTGTGTTTGCTCCTTCGATAAATAATAATAATCGGTTCTTACTGGGTAAGCGCGCTCCATCTTAGCCCGTAATGTTTGCTTACCATCAGGCGAATTAAGGTCAAGTGCAAACCCATTCTTTGCTAAAAAAAACGATACAATTTAGTTCAAGAATATACCCTAGATAAACATAGGTACAGAATACTTTACGAATAACGCAATTTAAACTACAGGACACAATTACTATAAAATAACTAAATTAGGCGTAGTTAAAACTAATCCCATAAGTACCTAATATTTTATACCTGCTAATTATTAGTTTCCATTAGTATCGGTATGGTCAAGGTACGGTACCTATTAAATACTTTGGTCAAGGTGTTCAACTCATATTTAAGTCACTTTGTACCCAAATGCTACCTTTCACTTGATTATCTGTATATGAATGTGTTATCAGAACTATTACGCATATTAGGTACTAGCGAAAGCTCGCAGCGTTGCTCGCTTAACTACAGAGTACTTATAATGTACTAGTGGACGCCCGCGGCTTCGCTCGTATTATTTTAAGTAGCCTATACACTTCTATGATTTCATATTACTTACATATTAAAAATCATGATGATCCGTTCAGACGTTTTTGCGTGATAAGCGTTTAAATAAAAAGACAAATAGAGAAACAGATAAACAGAAAAAAATCAAAATCTGCTGAAACGTATTTTATTCAATCGATTTAAAGTAAGTATAAGTACCCAAAAAGTTTTTATTCTTTAATAGTAGTTTTTATCTTCAATGTTCAGACTTATGCCCTCTTCAGCTTTATTATATGTGTAGAAGATAGATAGATATATATTTTAGTACCATAATAGTGATATCATGATGATACCTGTTACGCAAGGTTACAAATACTCAGAAAGCGGAACTAAGCTGTGATCTTGTAACTGTAACACTCTTTGCCACTATTATTAACTTTTCTTTACGCATCACACTAATATCAATTATGCGTTTGTTTATGGTTACCGTTTGCTTAATTTTGGTTCTTTGTGAAAAGTGAAATTTCAAGCAATAAAAATATTAATAATAATTCGGATGTATTTGCATGCGATTTCCAAATATCGGCGGGGTTAGTCTTTGGATGGGTATCCATAAGTGGTAGTCCATTTGGGCGCTTTCGTGCGTCCGATGACACGTTAAATTGTAAGCCCAATCCAAGGTCTTTGTAATAGTACGATAGACGTCAAGTTCCATGTCAGAGGCTCTTAAAGCGGTTTAATAACTCTCGACACCAGTGGTGGTCACTCCCATACGAACTTACTGAAGTAGGTAAGTACCATACACATCTTAAACACTTGGGTCTTATTACAAAACTTAGTTTAACTATTAGTCCTGAACATTGAAAATGTGCAGTCAGTATTTGTTGTTCGAAATTTAACTGTCTACTGTCATAATAAACAAGCTGCCAAAATGTCACCAATGATAAACCAACGTCCCAAATTGAAGTTGACATTTGATTGTTTGTATGTGATGTTTGAACAACAAGAACCGACTTTTTATTTTCAAAGTCCAATCTTTAAACTGCGTTTTGTAATAAGACGGTTGTAGTTTATTTTAATCCAAATCATAAATATGATTTATTACCACTTCAGTGCATAATAATATCCAACAGAATTGCAGCGAGGGGAGACTATTTAAGTACGCTTATATATTTATTTTGTTTTGTATTTGAAGATAGCATCAAACATTTATAGCAGAAGCAAACTGAAGGCAAATAATATATGAAATAGAAATACTCTACTAAGAAGGTCGATAACCTTGCAAGCTTTTGCAACTTGCAATTTCCGGGACTTTGCACACAGCGCCATCTAACCCCACACTAAGCAAACGCTTGTGTCGTGGGTACTAGATAAAGGATATAATACTTATATACTTTTCTTTTGTAAATACATAATTATTATACATACAAACGACCAGACTCAACACAAGTAATTAAATTATTATTATTCATCATCATTATTTTTAAAAATATTTGTATACTTACTAGAAACATCTTTGAGTAAATTTTACATCATAAAGCAGTGTTTCTTGCCAACTACATTTCTTCTTCGCTTCGAGTGTGCCTCGGCGGTTACAGTGTCTACTTTTCATCCAGACACATCCTGGTTCGAATCCGGCCCTACGACCTTCAGTCATAAGGATACACGACTCACAGAGAGAGTCCCTATAACTGTCGAACTAATTTCATTGCCTCTATAAACTACGGGACAATGGCTTATTCCCGTTGCATCATAAATCCGATTGTATCCTTCTAATAATGAAGATACAGGATCTGCTATAATATACTCAGTGGCGAATACAGAGTAACCTATTATAAGACTTAATCACACTACATAAAATAATAAAGTATTTTTTTTCAAATGCTTTCCAAAAAAAAAACAATTTGCTGCCAAACTACATTGATTTGAATTTAATTTGAATTAAATTTGGTATAAAGATAGATTAGCCACTGGATTACTACATAAGCCATGTCAGAGGTCCCTTAGTAGGTTGAAAACTCTGACACTAGAGTTGTCCACTCTCATATTATCATACTTTTACCACATGTGCTACGCTTATCGCGGGTAACACCACCGGGCGCTGCTTGTATAGAATGTATGTACCTACATGTATTGTATGTATTTTTTTTAATTGACAACGTTTTAAAATACGTGAAAAAATTATACAACATTTTTTTACTCAAAGCTACCTATAAAGACAAGGAAACAATAAAAGTAAAACTAACAGCTTTATATTATCAAGGTGCTTTATTTTAATCAGCTGAGTGGAGCTTGTACCATAATCTTATGTCAATCTTGTAAGTAAAAGAAAAAATAATATTCCGGGACATTGCACACAGCGCCATCTAGCCCCACACTAAACAAACGCTTGTGTCGTGGGTTCTAGATAACGGATATAATACTAATATACTTTGTTTTGTTAATAAATACATGTTATACATAGATACGACAAAGTAATTGAGTGTTTACATAGATTAGAATGTTTGGGACGATATTTGGTAAATTTTCATTCAGGTTAATAAGAAGTAAAATATAAAGTAAAGTAAAGTAAATTTTTATTTGAGCAACCTTATTGTATAATTTACATGATTCTGTATTTTGCTTTAGTTGGAACTGTGTTGCAAAAGACAGGTTCTTCCAAGTGGTTTGGATGGTTAACAAATACAATTAAAAGTAAATAAAACTAAAACTATGGACATCATAAGATAATAATAATAGAAGAATATATAATTTTTATCTGTATATATGTACATGTTTGTCCTGCTGTGTATATTTGTATTTGGATTTGTGTGTGTGTGTGGGTGTGTGTGTTTGTGAGTGCGTGTGTGGTGTGTGTTTGTGTGCGGTGTGTGTGTAAGTGAGAGAGGGAGAGAGAGAGTGTTTGTGAGTGTATGTGTATTCTGGGTATTTCTGCTACTTGGGTGTTTGTGTTATTTAAAAATAATGAAGTTCAACTATAGATATACATAATGTAATACATAATGTACACCCGAATATTTTCCTTTGTTAGTAATAATACTAATAATAAATTTCGTTTATTGCTCCAAAAACATAATAAAACTATACATAAATGCACTATAAACACCGCACTAGGCGAACCTGTGTCGCGGTGTGATTGCCTTCTCGTTCCAGACATTACTAGGTCGTTGAGGCTAACCAAAACAAAATATATAAACAATCTTCGTTATCCTTGAAAAGGTAGCTCTCATTAATGAGGGTCGTGATTCTCTGGCAGTATTAATTAATTGGAAGAGGTCTTTTCTCCGTTTGGTCCCCGAATTTTTTTCACAGGCGCACACAGAAAAAAACATTAGACGTTTTTTTCGTAAGTACCCTAATTTAGCTAAAAATTTAAAAAATAAATAAATAATTGAATGAATTTCTTCAAATAAAATTTAAAACATTTATAGCTTTCATCAAACAAAATACCCACAAATTATATGAAAAATACTGAGGTAGTGGTACAAGCCTCGTGTACTGCACCTTATTATTTCAGCGAGATCGTATCTCTTGTCATAAATGGTAACGAAGTTGTATGACTACTACACGGTTACTGTGGAAATAGTATGCGAAATATAAGAGAAAATATGTACATGCAACAGTATGTACGTATTATGTTCTTTCTTTTTAATCTGGTCTGCATTTGATCACAATTAATAAATAAATAAACGTATTTTATCTGTGCCCATACAATATGTTCCATGAAAATATGCGGAAACCCATCCCATATCTCAAAAATTACTGAACCAATTTACATAAAAATTTACCTTAGGAATATAAAAAAAATCGTGACTGTAATTTTTGTCATGCAATTTTTTTTAAATTGCTACATATTTATTTTTCTGTTGTACCTTGTTATTTTTACTCGCTAACTGTTTTTTTCTTATAATCCTATGAAATCATCCAGTCACACCTGACCGACTATTGCGAATGCAGCGTTTACAATCGATTCAATACCAGCGCAACTGTCAATTGTTTCCTCACGACAATGCAAAGAACGCGGCAAATCTAATCCCAAGTGACAGACAACAGAAGTTGATGAAATGATACGCTTCTCAGTCGTGTTATAGGATTAAGTTTGAACTATATTTTATAGTGGTTTATTTGAGCTATTTGATAAACTTTTCTTGTCTGTGTGTGCATAATTTTTCTTTCTTTCTTTCTCTGCTTTATTGGGAACGAGATAATTCAATATATTTTTTTAACTAGGAATGGGTTTGCACTTGACCGTAATTATGATGGTAAGCAATCACTACGGTCTAGGATGGAGCGTGCTTACCCAGTAAGAACCGATTCACTCTCGCTTTGAAGATCGCAAGGTATATTCCGCGGGAACAGGGAGTTCCACAATTTAGCAGTTCGCACTATAAAAGTGGAAGCAAAACCCTTAAACTAAATTATAAACCCTCATCATATTATATAATACTAGCTGTGCCTGCGACTTCGTCCGCGTGGAATAGTTATTTTGGGCATCATATTTATTTTTGCAAACAACCCCTTCAGCTTTACCTACATAAATTATAACTGTTACTCACGGGTTGGACCGTTTTCGCAGCGCACGCAACGGAAGCCCTCAAATTCCCCGTTTTTTCCACACTTTCCATTGTTTCTTCGCTCCTATTAGTTGCAGCGTGATGTTATATAGCCTAAAGCCTTCCTCGATAAATGGTCATTTCAACACAAGAAGATTTTTTTCTTCTTTTGATTATCGTGATATTATTTTTTAGACCACTACCTGTACTTGGTTACCTACTGTTGCTAGTTTTACTGACAATAAATGATTATTGCTTATGAAAGTTAAAAATTCAAAGGTACCAAACACAAAAAGCTTGTTTATTTCATCGCCTACAAAATGTAGGTACAACACTTACATTTGAGGCGCACGCCATGCCATGGTTCACCGCATATGGCCGTGACATCACCAGAAGCCGTTTTCATGTAAATATACCAAATAATCCTCATTTATTGAGGGCGCCACTGTCGGTTTTTTAAAACATTTTTGTGGCCATATTTTTTTATATGATGATTGTTTCATTTATTTAATTCACCAATGTGAAGGAAGTAGTCTACTCAGTAGATGAGTTTTTTAAATCTAAATAATAAATTATACAAATTTATATGACATTTACCTGTAAATTGACATTTATTAATAAATTATTTGTATTTGTAGTTGATTGCGTTCTTTTACATTTTTTTCACATTTACATGATTCTAAAAATTCACCCGATCATTTTTTTCAATAGATTATTTTAACACACCCAAACAAAACTGGCATGTTATGCTTGCGTAAGATGAAATTGAATGAAGTGTATGAAATATCACATTTTCTACGAAACAGATTTCATTGAAACCGAAAACAATTTGTTCACAAACGTTTTCATTGAATGATTGAACCATTTTAGTTCTCACTTTCACCGCTTCCAAAGATATCTTGTTGTTGTGAGTTTACATTGAACTCTGAATGTATTCCGCGAAATGGGACAAAGGAACTCGACCATAAAACTGAATATAGCTATCTATATATCTGTGTAATATACATACCATACAAACATATACTAAAATGTACATGTGTGAAGGAAAGCGAAGTTTACAGCGTTCACATAAACTGTATTTATGGTTTTGTGTGAAGTACCCCTATTTTGTATGATTTATTTATGCAGCCTTGCGGACTAAATCCAATGCGCTTGCCTTAGTTAAATATAAGTATTTACTTAGTATTTACTTAGACTGTATTCTCTAAGGACATATGTATGTATCTATATATATAAAACTCAAAGATGACTGACTGTTTGACTGACTGATATAGTGATCTATCAACGCACAGCCCAAACCTCTGGACGGATTCGGCTGAAATTTGGAATGAAGGTAGATGTTATGACGTAGGCATCCGCTAAGAAAGGATTTTTGGAAATGCCATTTTTAAAGGGGTGAAATAGGGGATGCAAGTTTTACTACTTAATGCGAGCGAAGCCGCGAGCACCCACTAGTATAACATAACATTAGTTATTTACATGGCTTCAGTATAATTGTGCCATACATCTTTGTAACTATGCTACAAATGTGCATTTCCGTAGAAAGAATAATAAAAATAATAATTAACACCAATTTACACCAAGTACATTTTACTTCAATGGCCCTGAAATACATACCAGCTTGTAATTTTGATAGTTCTAACTTTTTCGGAAGTACTTATCTGAAACATTTCTACTTTTACTTAAGTATCTGAAATGATTTAATATATTTATCGAGTGAAATGCACACAGCTGACATAAGCAGTGATATGAGAATATGATGTCAGAACATGTAAAAAAACAACAGCAAATCATAAACACACGGACAATCACTATCACAACACAACACAGTCTTACCTTCTCCACATAGAATCCGGGAAACGACTGGCGGTAGCGTGAAAACAAACAAAATGTATATCAGTATTGATTTTAGATTCAATACAATACAAAATACAATAAAATACTATCACTACTGTCTGGAATACACACTTGCAAGAACGCAATCTTGCAAGTTGTGGAACGGACTCCCCCCGAAGTTTTTTTAATCACGAAATAGACTTAACGTACGTACGTTGGACTACAGCCTGCCTGATGTTAAGCACCACTGTAGTCTAAGGTGTAGCACGCTTGCCAAGAAGAAACCTTTTTACTATAGTTTTTCCGCAGAGCTACAATATGGAGAGACACAAAATCCGAGGATATGTGAAAGCCGTGGAAGGACCTGGGCGCCCACTACGATGTATCTGCACAAGAGAACTCCCCTAACGAATTAATTATGCGGGGGAGTCACGACCCTCAGTTCTGAGGAAATACAACTCAAAAATACATAGGTAGTGTAGTGCCCCGATAGTGATAAACTAAGATATTATTAACAATTACTAGGTATACTAAGATTAAGTCTGTACTAGTACAAAATAGAGGTCCTTAGGGCGGCTTCATAAATTCTCGACACACGAGTTGGCCACTCTCATTCGATAAGAAGAAGAAGTACAAAATGAAATTACTACAACAATCTTACGTGATACAATCTCTCTCGTAGGACGTTTTAGAACAATGCGAGCGGATACCGACTAAACGTGTTCCGCTTCTCATATACATACATATCTCATACAAGCCATACATAAGAGTCATATACGTGATTGGATGAACGTTGCTCGTTAGACGATGTATGGCGGAATTGGGCGTTTACTATCATTTAAGGGACTATCTATCTCTCTTTAAATTGTGAGAAAATACCTTACGAAACTGCTCTCTTTGTGTCGTATTTCTAACTAGCTGTGCCAGCGACTTCGTCCGCATGGAATAGTTATTACCATAAAAACGGTTCTAGTGAGTTAATCTTAAAAGATAGACCTATACTGTCGCAGACATTTTGTTACATTATTTTAAGAGAAATAATTCTTAAATACATATTTTTTTGATATCTTGAACCGTTTTCGCAGCGCATGCAACGGAAGCCCTCAAAGATGAATAATTTTCCCCGTTTTTTCCACATTTTCCATTATTTCTTCGCTTCTATTAGTTGCAGCGTGATGTTATATATAGCCTAAAGCCTTCCTCGATAAATGGTCTATCCTACACGAAAAGAATTTTTCAATTCGCACCAGTAGTTCCTGAGATTAGCGCGTTCAAACAAACAAACAAACTCTTCAGCTTTATAATATTAGTATAGATTACTGAGGGTCTTGTTTTTCCCGTGAGGAAGTTATCTAATAGTTAGATAAAACTTCTAGAGTGGTCTTAGTCTAAAGGTAAACGGAATCAGGCTCAGTAACGGTAAAAAAATTCAATGCTTGGAGATATGCTTAATCAAACGAAAAAACAATAATAAAATCAAAATCGATTGATAAATAGCGCAGTAATCTTGTTACCTACCCATAAAAAATCATTGAGTTGAGTGAGAGAGAAATAAGCGAGTGTGGTTCCGCGGTTTCAGCGTCTGCTTTTCATCCAGACGCACCCTGGTTTGAATCCGGCCCTACACCAATGACTTGTATTTTCAAGTTATGTGTGGATTTGCACTCACTTAACGGTAAAGGAAAACATCGTGAGGAAACCGAGATGTTTGAGGACCACAATATCCGAGGACATGTATCTTCCGTGGAAGGACCTGGGCGCCCACCACGATGTATCTGCCAAAGGGAACTCCCCGTACGAATTAGTTTTGCGGAGGAGTCCCCTCAGTCATGAGAAAATACGACTCAAGAGAGATTATAGGTATGGCAAAATCATCAAGTGGGTAAAAATTCAACTATTCATACATTGTTTTTTCCAGTTTTGCAGTAAGATGGTCTATAAGTAAAATTGCACCTGCATTGGAATCCCATATATTGTGGAATTGCGTAGGTTTCCACATAAATAAATATGAACTCTTCTGTGACTGAGAGAACATGACAACACTGAAATAACTTAAATAAACTTGCAGGGGATACCACGGGCTTCAAAAAATAGTAAAAATAACTTAAACTTATTGGAAAATGAGCGAAAATAATAATAGTACGGTCTTAGCACTTATCGAAATAACTCGTAAATAGTAAAAATGTTATGTAAACCGTTATTTTTAATATTTATTTGTTCTTTATACAGGTAGGTATAAGTTTTAGACTACAAAAGCAGTTGTTTCATTTGAAAATCTCAATAATTACTCAATCGATTTTTTTTCTTAAACATAACACTTAGTACTATACAGTGCTCAGAAAGCCTCTTGTATGTTACATTTTTTAAATAAAATTTAGTATGGATTAAGTTTCATTATCTTCATAACTTATTTTTAGTTTTTCTACTAGCAGTCTGTAAGTGTGGCATATTCGATAATGTTTTTTTATTGTTAAAGGAAATAATACTTTATTTACAATGATAAATATAAAAACAAGGGAAGAAAAACTAAACATACTACTTCTAACTACTACAAATAGGGGCACTTAGAAAATCTTTAGAAAAGCCTAAAGATAGTCTAAGTGCTCCAGCCCACTGCAGAGGGCAGCGTGCCCAGCATGCTGGCCGCATTACCACGCTGGATGGTAATAATGTAGGTACTAATTACTCTATGAAAGTCGTTTTATTTCACATAAGTACCTAATTACGATGAATAATATTATAACATTATTACTAAAACATTTCACTTACATCATAGTTTTAGTATCTGTAGTAGTCCACATTTCTTCTTATTACAAAAGCAAAAACCGGTGTAGTGAGTGGAATGCTTAATTTTGATTTATTCCAGTACAAGTCGACACACCCACGCCTCGCATTTGTCACTTTACCAACATACGAGTACAAGTGACGAAAAATGGAACTAACTTTTTTATACTGTTTTTGTTGACAATATCAACAATATTGAATCAGTGGCGCTACTACTCATGTTATTATGAAGTTTGCAAGAGTTTGTATTTTGTGTCGAGTGGTCAAGGTAAAGAACTAAAATAAGTTAGTACAATTTGTATTTAATTCTGCTACAGTGGCGCCGCTTGTCCAAGTTGCAGATATATTGGGAACTGTGTGAAAGATGCGCAGACGCAAAATTGATGTACCCATTTGCATTTGGAATTTACTTTAGGCAAGCACTTGCTTACAGAATATGAATAACATTGTAAGTATAATGGAAGAATTTGAAATTATTTTTTGTATGTAAGTGATTTGCTCTGGTGTTGAGTGTTTTAAATTCACCAAAAGAATACGAATATTTATAACTAAATATATATAAAATTAGTTTAAGTAGGTATTTGCATGGCTGCTTTTGAAAGCATCGTGATTTAATAAAACTGAATTGTTGCATCTCTCTCTTTTGAGTCGAATTTCCTCATGACTGAGGGTCGTGACTCCCCCGCATCTATTCCCTATCATAAGATAAGCAAATTCACATATGAATCGCTTGAGTTAGGCGTGCTAAATCCCTTTAAAATGTAGGTATTCACACAAAATAACTTCAATATGTACCAATAAATCCAGAAATTCAAGTCCAGTTTAAAACACAAATCAGCAAAAAGCGGTAGAAAACAAGATATCGAAACTTGCTTAGGAAAGCGGAACAAACAGAACCTGCTGGTAATTTTCCAATTTGTGTAGTAATGTTAACAGAAAAGTATATAGAAAGGCTTAATGTGAAGTAGAATTTGTTTTTGTACGTTTTGCCAGTATGCGAAATTAATTGGGAGTTATACATGTGTATATTAACTGAACGGTTTTCACTCACGTGTAAATCGCGTAAGTTGTTTACGCGTTTCGGATGTTATGACATCCATCTTCAGAGCGTATGTTCTGGGACCGCGGCAGCACGCAGACTGCGTTGATAAAATGTCTCACGAAAGTTTTAATATTAAAATATACATGTATAGTCGTAGGTATATGTGTATGTGATAATATGTTAATTCAATATGGGTTTACGTTCGAAAGTAAACCATGCAGGCCCTTAAGAAATGACTATAATGTAAGGCTTTAATCTATTCCAAGTTCAGGTGGCTTTATGGACAAATGCCTGACTGTCCAGTGTAACCAAAAATTGACTGAGATAAACAAGATTAACCATTTATTGGTAATACATGGGTACATATTACAAGTCAAATTATATAATATTTATTGTATTGTATAATAATAATAAATTAATTAATTATTAATTATGTTACATAAATATTGCCAAAAATGTTCAAATAAGATTTTTTTGACTCAAGTAAAACTCATCAATTGTATGATATGTTTTTTGAACGAGAGAGAGATCTTATACGTTTGCCAACAAGATACCTATTTACTCTGGATTGGTAGACCCCTAGATCGTAAGTAGAAGTTAGCAAAGATTTATTATTTTATCGTTATGAAATCCTTTGTCAAAATAGCCTTTTTGCTAGTGCTATGTGGATCAATCCACTTAATACCCAAGCCTACAACGCAAGTCAATGTATGATTGATTTATCGTATACTAAGTAGCGAATGAAATGTACAGTCTACAAATAACTATGCTATAGAACGGTAACGTCATACAAATTTTACGTTGAAAATGCTTCTATATTTCATCTCTTTCACACACTCGCACACAAAGCTAGCTCGTGATTGAATGTTATCAAATACAGAAAAGCAAAACGTTTATGATTTGTTGGTAGGGTGACTAGTTATAATGTGACTCCCACATAGCCACCGTAAATCCTGCCCGGGATTGCCCAGGAGTACCTTTAAAAGGTTTTCCTGGGATAAAAAAAGGTTCAAGACTGGTTAATACGCATCGGTAACTTTAAGAAAAGAAAATATAGAAAATATCCGCCGTAGCCGAAATCAGCTTGGAACAAGCTCAACCGCGGCAGCGCGCACTGGGAAATAGTCAAATTTGTTACATACCACTTACGCAATGTTTATTGTAATTTTTTTATAGTGAACTTCTAGTGGAATTATTTGGCTCAGTTACGTTTCTATACCGTTATTCGTACATTACAGTTCACAAAAACACGGTCTATTGCAGTCTAATTTTGTAACTACATCCGGTTTTGTGGAAAAAAACGTCGAGGCATTATTATTTACTGTAACCGACCGATTAAACTACAATGCCATGCCAGAGCCAGGTCGGCGGATTTTAGGAATTGTATTGACTGAAATTTAGATTTAGCAATGTTTGTGGTTTGTTACAATATTTTCATAGTAAGATCCATATTTGCTGTTTTACGGCAATAAATTTATCAATACAAAGATTCCTTAGCATTAATACGCAGAATACACTGTGTTAAGTGAAAAATGGTTGAGCTAAGATGGTGTTGCTCGTATTACTCACTTTGTCTATTATACGCAAAAGAAAATATATTTTATTTATTAATTTTGTCATTTTTGTATTTGGAAAATTGCCATAATAGGTAATCACAGCTACGAGTAGCTAGGAATAAGTCGAAGATCCTCTTATACGAGTAATGTTGTAGGACACGGTAAAATGGCTATCGGCACGAAAGAAGGAATATCACAGCCATCTTAGCATTATTAAGCCACGCATGGCTTTTATGCTGCTATATTTGGGTTTTATTGGCTACAGTATATGTAAACCTATCAATATATATTTTTTGTTAACCTATACTGACCCACTCCTGGGCAAAGGTCTCCCCTAACTCCCTCTATGCGTCCCGGTCTAAGGCTTCCTCACGCCAGGCACCCTGAAACCGGTGGAGATCCTGACGCCAGCGGGTCTTGGGCCTTCCTCTACCACGTCGCCCTTAAGGTTCCCACTGTGTCACGATCCCAGCCCAGCGTTCGGGGCGCATACGAACTACGAGCCCGACCCAATCCCATCTTAAAAATATATAGTATAATGATGTTTACTCACAGCAAGTTCTTCGCTAGTATAAGCGGTGAGGATCCTCCTGTCCTGCTGCAGCACGCAGTAGAATGGCTGCCACGCCACCGGCACGCCGGTCGCGGCGCCCGCCGACGCACACGTTGCTGTGTCTGTGGACAAGGAAAGAAGGTATGTTAGTATTGTAATAGGAATAACATGTATTGTGATAGATTTCCACACATACATACAATCAATCTGCTACAACACAGCCCCAACTCAGCATAATGCTGATTACTTGAAAGCAATCAGCGCTGGTCTTCCGTTGGGTATCTGGGTTATCATAGTTCAAAGTATAGTCGTAAAACCATGTCACAGGGACCTAAGGGCGGCTAGGAAACTCTGACACCAGAGTTGGCCAGTCTCATCAGATCATTTTTTTTAATTGATTGAGTTGTTAAGTTGCTTTATATCAAGACGATAAGCGTTTTCAATTATGCGTTGTTCATGAAACATTTATTATATGAAAAGTTATTAACATGTCAAATATTGATGTTGCATTTTCAGACTTTATAAGTGAAACCTCTAAGGGCCTTATTACAAAACGTGGTTTAAATATAAGCCTAGACTAAGTCCGTTTTAGTTGTTCGAAAATTGTCTGTCTACTGTCATAATTATCAAACTGTCAAAATGTACCAATGTTAAATCAAAAATCCAATTTTTGTTGACATTTTTATTGCTTGTATGTGATGTCTGAACAACAAGAACCCACTTTTTATTTTCAAAGTCCTGGACTAATAATTTAAACCGCGTTTTGTAATAAGACGGTAAGACTCCAAAGAAATATAGCAAACGAAGCCAGTTAGAGGATGTACTCTACAAAGTAAGAAAACAGGATTTGTGCAAGGATCAAAGCCTTAAAGCTACAAGAAAAGGAAATCCATAAACCATGCGGCTTTAGCAAAGAGATAGAAGCTAGGCAAAAACACTGTCTTTGTTTTATTTTATTTTATAGAGGACGTAGTTCAATTATTAATGTATTTAAAATGCTAATAAATAGTCACATCCTCAGTAAATGGCTTGACTAATTAGTTACTGCTTCCATTTAACATAAACCGTCTTATTTAAGAATCTGAATCGACGATTGATTAGACGATCGATTAGTGTGTAATCTTTTTTAGTCTTAAAAAAAACTGTGAACGTGAGAAAATTAACTGCAGGCTAATAAAATTAATTTAATAATTCTTAATTGAAATAGACAGATAGAAGTCTTTTTTTCATTTTTTCGTTCAAATTATTCTTAAATTTCTGAAGACAGTCATCATTAGTACAACCACTTTGTAGTTGGTTTTCCATGGCGATATTTTTTTAGTTAACTAGATTCTGCTCCTCAATCATAGCCGTGCCTAAAATCTCAATTCAAATCATCACTTGCACTTGAGTATTTAGCGTGTAAACGCGTGTAAACGTGTAATAGCGCTTGATGTAAATCAAGCGCAATGAGTTACACTTTTGGACACGTATTTGATTTTTGCTGGTATAGTGACTTCCTGCCAACACCATAGTAAAAAGGTAATATTGATAAGTACACTGACCTTACGGTTTAGCAAATTATAAGTTACAAGGTCCCCGCTACTTTGGCCTAACGGTTAGACTGCTGGCTCGTAAGCCGGAGGTTCCGGTTTCGATACCCGCTGTTCACAGTTTGTAAGACAAAGTTTAACTTGTAGGTTTGGATGACTGTCTGTCAGATGTCTTACTTACTTTAGTTTTAACTAGTAGACGCCCGCGGCTTCAACGTAAAACATTTTTTTCAATTATCTTCAATGTTCAAACTTTTGAACCTCTTCAGCTTTATTATATGTGTAGACTGTAGTTACGGCTATCATATATTGTCTTTATTTAGCCTAATCCAAAGAAATTGTATGTCTCTTTCAAGTCGATCACCTATTCTATTCTATTCTAATCTTGGTTGTGGCCTCTGCGGTATGGCCGCAATTTTGCCAAAGTCGATCACCTGTTCATACGCTTTTTAATAACAGATAGGTAAGTAACAATAAGAAAATTGGATGACAGCAAACGTCGATTCTTTTATTGTTGTACAAAAGTAGTCTGTTGGACGTCTGTTTTTAAGCATGTATGTAGACAGTAGAAGCAGATTTTTATACACTTGAACTTCTGTGTTTGGATGTCTGTCTATCAGTTGTCTTATTTTTGTTGTTATGTATTGTATTTCATCCCACACAGGTAATGTGCGAGGGTGATCAAGTTTTTTTTTCAGCAGCTGTGATTTATATTACGATACTTTTATGTCTATGAACTGATACAAAACTGATCTTAGATCTATTTCTTTGAGTATTTGTTTTGTAACAGAACCACCACTTCTAAATTCATATAGGTATATTTAATTTTTCGGAAACGGTGTAAGGTACTCTTCGTCCACAATATAATCTGTTTAGAAAACAAACCGCGTTTCCTTGCGTAACTCTTTATCAGATTTAGTTCGTGGGTCGGATGACACGTTAAATTGTAGGTCCCGGCTGTTTGTTTAGTACGGCAGTCGTTAAGTCATGTCGGAGGCCTTTAGGGCGGCTTGATGAACTCTCGACACTAGAGTTGGCCACTCTCATTCGATAAGAAGAATAAGAAGAAGATTTAGTATTGCAAAATTGGCTTACTAAACATAATTAAAAAAACAATAATCATGGGTATGTAAGTAACACGTATATTCTACCCCATAAAAATATCTTTCCTATAAATAGTATCACCACAACAAAGAGCCTGTAGACGCTTTTGTAGCCCTCTACTGAGATCATAATTGAAGTTGCTTGGGCCAATAAAGATGGCGGACTTTGGATTAATATGGCCCATTTAATCTATTAAACTGTGACTCAGTGCTTGGGCAAATGATATTTTATGAGATGAATAATAGCAGGCAAATTGGAGGCAAAAGATATATAACTAAGTACTTTGTATGAGTGTGAAAAAGTAGGTATATATATACATATATACATACATAAAAACGGGCTGTAGGCACATCATACATAATACACTGTAAGTATCGATTTAGTGCAAGAAATAAAGTTACTTATTGACATAATTGTGGTAAACGAATTTGTTTTTGCTTGTAATATTATCTAAAAAGGTCTGGATTACTAAAATAGTCAGTGTATTTAACTTACATGTAAAGTGAAGCAGTTATTAATGAAACATATTAGTGTATGCTACAATAATTTGATGCCAAACCAAATTATCTACTAACACAAAAAGCGATAAAAAAATTACTAACAGTTAACGGTTTACAAACAAACTATCCTCAAAAGAAAGAGCTTTAAAATTCCATTCCAAATATGGCTGATTATTTGCACCAAACACACAAACCGTTGGCAAATATGGTTACAAACAGTTACATTCTTGTTATGTTTGATTGACATTTAGGTCGAAAGATATCGTTAAAGTTTGAAGAAATGAAAATATAACTTTTATGATCAAAGCTTAAGGTTTTTGTTGTTGTTATAGTTTTCTTCACACTAGAAATTAATGCTCAAGTTTGAAACTAGAAATAACGAATACTAAGTCGTTGATAGATATTTTAAATTTTCACTAATTATCTGCCTCAATATTCTGAATCTTAGAATGAAATATAAAATGAAATTTAAGTAATTAACCATTATGTTCTTGGTTACAGTCTTAAACTATCAGATAAAGTTTTTAATATTTTCAGTAACTTGTTCAAGAATTTTCTCTTGTAATTTTTTGCGTAAAATAATCTAATGTATGTGATATATTTAAATTGCTTACATGTTAAATATTCCGGGACATTGCACACAGCGCCATCTAGCCCCGCACTAAGCAAACGCTTGTATCGCGGGTACTAGATAACGGATATAATACTTATATAATTTTTTTTGTAAATACATACTTAATATACATAGAAACGACCAGACTCAACACAAGTAATTATAAATTTTTCAAGTTCATAATTACTTGTGTCATGCGGGAATCGAACCCGCAGCCTGTAGATCAGAAGGCAGAGCGTTTGCCAAACGTTTTACACATGTCAACTCTGGACTAATTACACGAAAAAATCGCACAACTCCATCAGAGTTGCATACAACAACATCTACAGGCAGCTCATGGGCCTGTCGCGGAGCTGCAGTGCATCCGGTATGTTTTTTGACGCACGCATTGACAGCTTTAATGCTATACAGCGTAAAAGGATTGCTTCTTTTATGTCCAGAGTTGACATTTGTAAAAATAGTATTATTAAGAGTCTGTCTGACCGCATGCACATGACTGTAACATACCGGCAATGGTTGGATATTGTCACGTAATCTGTATTTCTACATAATTTAATTTAATCTTGTTTTATGCCTTTATATTGTACTTTTGTGTGTGAACCTTCCTATGGACCCTGCTGTCTGAAATAAAGACTTATTATTTTTTTATTATTATTATTTGCGATAATCTATTCAAGCCTACACTTACTAATACAACCTATAAAACATAAACTTCAAACCAAAAAACTTAACTCTTAATGACATAGATATAAGGGTCAATATTATAACTTACCTGCATTATATCAACTATACTGGCTTAGTTACTAAAACATTTATAAACTTCAAGCTGAGAAACTTGAAGGCTCTAGATTTAATGTAGCGTACACGTAAACTGCCTTAGGTACTAAAACATTAGTCATAGGTCTAGTTAGTACATACAAACTAAAAATAGAATAAACTTTAATCTGAAAATCTTACTTCTCATGTCACAGTCATTGAGCTCAATATTTGTCAATAAGAAATAATTTATTTCGTCTTCTGAGAAAAATACAAATCTATAGCATAATATATACTTAGTATGGGGCTAGATGGCGCTGTGATATGTCCTGATATATTTATTTATTTATTTTTATACATATTTTCTAAACAACAATATTATTAAAAACGTCTTTAGATTAATATCTTTAGCTTGGTTGAAATAAGGTTACATTAAAACATTTAAAGCTTTTCATTTATTTGATATTTTTTTCTATGTAAGTTAATGTAATATTAAGACAGCACGATTGAAATTGTAATATTTCATTACACGCCCAAACATTTGTCGACACCTACGGTTATTTTCAACATCATATATAAGAATGACGATTGATCTAGGAAGATTTCAACACATGTTGATCGTATTAGTGTTACACCGTTTTCTGTATCAAATAAGGTCACATATGCAAACTAATTCGTAACAAGATATGTCTTATAATATATTTTTTAAATATTCGTTGTAGTCTTCAATGCCTTCCAACAAACTTTCCGTCTTGCCGCGCAACATAAGTCTGTTGATTTAAAATTAAATGTAATTACTTACGTTTTTAATTTAGAAACACTCAGATTTTTATTATACCGCCTATTTATAATTCTAAATACTGTCCATCCAAGGGTTGCCTGGAAGAAATCGCCTGAGGCAATACGGCCGCCCAATGTGCATTAAATTAGTTTTTAAATTTCTTTCATCATGTAATTTTTTTGGTGTGCATTGAAGAAATATCTTATGTTATTTTTTTGAAATATTATCTTTCCTCTGTTTTTTGTACCATAGAAAAGAATGGGATTCTCGTAAATTGCTTATATTATACTCAAACTAGTTTTTTATAAAAAAAGAAATCTCTCTCAACAGTTTTGTCGGGCATCGTACTAAACTTATTTCTATTCATTCATTCATTTACTGCTTGTACATTTATATGAGACGAATTTGTTCTTGATCATAGCACTTTTTAACTTTTAACAATTTATGACTAACCACATAAACGAGTTGAGCATGCAAATCCACAAACAAAGGCCCAACAATTCAACATGTCTTGCCTCAGTTTACTGTCGGTTTTAATTAACACTAATTTCTACAACTGCGGCTTGGCTTGTTAATATACAATGTGGTTGCAACTTGCACTTTTATTAACCACATACATAAATACATATGCAGTTGTACGTATTTTTGTAGCTGATTTTATAAATAAATAAAAATAATTCAAAAATAAATATTCCGGGACAATAAATAAGGATAAGGATATTATTATAAATAAATAAGGAGGAAGTTTAGTAACTACTTTTTTTGGATGACGAATATGCAATGTTTTATTTACAAATTTTATCGTTTGAAAGAGTAAAAAAATTTAGACAGAACTCGTCTTTAAAAACACTTTCTATTCTTATTTTAACGATATATGTATTAAGTAAAAATTCTATAGAAAAGTAACTCACTAACTACTACGTTTCTAAGCTATGCGTTTAAAAATACCTGTTTTATTTTCCGTAGGCTTACTCCTAAGAACCTAATCAGTTGTTTCTACGTTTTTATCCTATTATTCCTTGAAGGCATGTCTAAAGCAGAGTCGAATCCAGTGCTTTGGGTCCTATTTTTAGGGTATATCTATACTAATATTATAAACCTGAAGAGTTTGTTTGTTTGAACGCGCTAATCTCAGGAACTACTGGTGCGAATTGAAAAAATATTTGTGTTGAATAGACCATTTATCGAGGAAGGCTTTAGTCTATATAACATCACGCTGCAACTAATAGGAGCTAAGAAACAATGGAAAATACGGAAAAAACGGGAAAAATTATTCATCTTTGAGGGCTTCCGTTGCGTGAGCTGCGAAAACGGTTCAAAATTCAAAGAATTAATGCCTAAAATAACTATTCCACGCGGACGAAGTCGCGCGCACCCGCTAGTATGTACATAACTATAGATGTAGCTAGGTATAGTAGTATAGTATTGGAAGTGCGTGACTTACTCCTAGATACTCTATTCGCCGCTGGCTAGTCGGCGCAGGCCACGACTGGCTAAGCGAAGACTTAAATGACCTCTGTATTTTGGATTTTTAGACTTACCCTTTCAATACAAGACAGCAAGTACAATATTTGAACTGATTGTCTTGTCGAGATTTTTATAGCTGCTTTTAAGGTTGACTTTTGGCCTCAGTACGCCCGTGTACATAACTATATAGATGTAGCTAGGTATAGTAATATAGTATTGCATATGCGTGACTTACTCCTAGATAGTCTGCTAGCCTCCGGCTGGTCGGCGCGGGCCACGACCGAGCCGATTACTAGTAAAGCTGAGACTTGACTCACCTCTGTGCTTTGGAATTATAGAATAAACCCCTTTTTTATTAAAAAAGTACAAGTTTAGTTTTCGAACTATTGAGAAATGGGAAATATGAACTTTAGAACAATATCGAAAGCTTTTTCAACAATCGCAATTGCAAATTACAATAGGCTATCTTCTAGGTAAGAGTGTTCCATCTTAGACTGTATCAAGGCTTCACAGAAGACTGGGTGTAGTCAAACGGCAGTTCTCTTTATTGTATGACAGTAGCCAACTATAACTATCAATAGCTTCTAAGCCGCCTTAGGGGCCATATACATGGCTTTTGACTGAGACCCACAATTTGACGTGTCATCCGATACACTAAAGAATAAATCTAATGTTATTTATTGGTCACCCATCCAAATACTGACCGCTAACTCTCTAAAATATGCAGTAATATTGTGAGAAACCTTCTCAAACAGACCCGAGTGAAAATGCTTGCGTGTGCGCACCTATTTGCGTACAAACGTGCGTGTTCTAGCGAATTATGTCACTCGAATGTCGATAATTATGTAACGTTTACTACATGTCTATTTATTTTAATGTGTTTAGCGGTAATTGTGGAGAAATGTGTTAATTTTGTATGCAAATTTTCGCACATTTTTTGGTTTCAATGTTTCGATAGTTTATGATCAGCTTACGATGTCCACGTTTTATTTTTACAAGTTTAAGTAATTTTCTTGCAACTATAATAAATGCAATTGAATAGTGCATTAACTTCTAGCACTAATATCATATAGCACCTTAGTTTTTAGATCTCATATGAAGATCATATGAGATCTTTGAGAGAGAGAGGGTTAGAGCTAGAGGCCCCTAGGGCAGTATAATTAATTTGATTACACGATAAATCTATACTATCCATACTAATATTATAAAGCTGAAGAGTTTGTTTGTTTGTTTGAACGCGCTAATCTCAGGAACTACTGGTGGGAAATGAAAAATTATTTTTGTGTTGAATAGACCATTTATCGAGGAAGGCTTTAAGCTATATAAGATCACGCTGCAATTAATAGGAGCGAAGAAACAATGGAAAATCTGGAAAAAACGGGGAAAATTATTCATCTTTGAGGGCTTCCGTTGCGTGCGCTGCGAAAACGGTTCAAGTCATGGGTAACAGCTATAATGTATAAAGCTAAAGAGGTTGTTTGCAAAAATAAATAAGATGCCCAAAATAACTCTTTCACGCGGACGAAGTCGCAGGCACAGCTAGTATCTAATAATCTGAGTGCGTGTATATTTCCCCTATCAGCACCCGATCTATAAAACTAGACTAAATTGACACCACCTCACAAAATTATCACGAAAGTTTATTCATATGAGTCGAGCGAACTGATTTCTTCTTCTTCTTATAGTGCCTCTCCAACTAGTAAAGGCTGGCAGTCAGCTCTGCATACTTTATTTTGTTCATTGCCAAGCGAAACAATTCTGCGGCACTTCTGATCCCGGTCCATTCTCGAATGTTCCGCAACCAGGACTTCTTTCTGCGACCGACTCGTCTTCTCCCCGCAATTTTTCCCATCATTATAAGTTGCAAAAGTTCGTATCTATCGTGCCTGAGCACATGACCCAAGTTCGCAACTTTGCGTTGTTTGACGGTCTGCAAAAGTTTGCGTTTTTGACCAACTCGCCGCAGCGAACTGATTACGAACACCTTAATTAAAATCCAACTCATTCATTCATAATCTTTCTTTATAGTTCAATAAACTTAGATCTACGTACTTAGTATTTCTCGGCGGTACGTCAAAGTTAGAAGTAGTTGTAAGTAGTAGTTAAGTATGTATTTACAAAAGAAAAGTATATAAGCATTATATCCGTTATCTAGTACCCACGACACAATCGTTTGCTTAGTGTGGGGCTAGATGGCGCTGTGTGCAATGTTTATTTATTTTAGTTATGCCCATTGCCCGTGCTAATAAATACGTATAAAAATAATTAATCGGTGATTAATAATCGAGTCCAATTCGTTCATTAAATCCTTCTTCATAGTTCAACAAACTCTATATCTACTTAGTATTTCTCGCCGGTATGTCAAAGCTATGTCCGCTAACAAGCAGCCTGGGGCGAAGCAGCCTGATTGCTAATCCGCATAATCTGCTAACATTGTATCACTATGTTGCTTGAAGAACGGTACTGCTAAGTTAACGCTTTACGGGATAGTTATAATTAATGTACTCGTATGGTTAAATAGGTGCTTGGTAAATATATTTTTTCTGCGATTGGTGGTTTTTTAAATAAGTGGAAAAGATAAAAAAATCTCACAAAGTACCTTTTGGCAAAAATTCTAGCGAGCTCTAAACCGCTGATTTAACGACGTAGGAACATAAATAATTGTAAAAAAGCTCCCTCTGTACCTATACTGTGATAAATAATCTACTTTAGTATGCTATCTCTCAAGAATTTCTCATGTCAGCCTTTAAAAAGCTTTGGTCAGCATTAGGTCATCTGAAGTGACGACAGTCCCACAAACAAATGATTTTGTCTAATGTGGCATGCCTTTACTGTGGCTACCTCACAAATGTCCTGTATCTCTCTTGAATAGTATTTCCTCATAACTGAGGGTCGTGACTCTCCCGCTGAATTAATTCGTTAGAGGATTTCTCTTGTGCAGATACATCGTGATGGGCGCCCAGGTCCTTCCACGGAAGACATATATTCTCGGATATTGTGATCCTCAAACATATCGGTTTCCTCCCGATGTTGTCTTTCACCGTTAAGCGAGTGCAAATCCACACATAACTTGAAAATACAAGTCATTGGTGTAGGGCCGGATTCGAACCAGGGTACGTCTGGATGAAAAGCTGACACTGAAACCGCTGAGCCACACTCACTTTGTTGTCATACTCCTGTCTATAGAAATTTCTACTTAACTTAAAGTATGTAATGCAGTAGGTATTGTATTGTAAGAACAATTCATTCAATTGACATTCACAAGCGTGACTAAGTAAAGCTTGCCAGCTCACCGCCTCTATACGGGCCAGACAAATTAATAACACTAAACATTGTGATGATGAATAAGTGGCAATGCCCGCTTATAGTAATGACCAGCTCTGGTGTCATAGTTGCCAAACATGTCACTGTTTGGTCATCCATCCAAGAACTAACCGCGTCGACCTTTGCTTAACATTGGTAATCGCATACGATTGCCTCCGCTAGCTGAGCTACGGGCGCTACAATAATGGTGTTGACTTGATCATACTGTAATATTAAGATACTAAGTTTGTTTACAATTATTTACTTACATCATCTTTATTTTATTTTGCAAAAGCAACTCTCAGTTCAAGGAAATTTATTCATAGACAGGTAAGGTAGGCTTCTTATTTTTGTTCGAAATAGGAAATTTATTGGCCTTAGTACTTATAACGTCACTAGGAAATTTATCATCATCTTCCACAGCCCTTGGGATCCCACTGCTGGGTATAGGCCTCCCTTTGTATGTGTCATCTGCGTCGATCTTGTGCAGACCTCATCCAGGAGTATTTTTTATTTATTTTTACTTGTAGTTGCTCTTAAGCAAGCGTTACAGCAACATAAAAAATCTACTATATTTCACAACCGGACTTTAGTAGTTCTCATTTCATTTAAATCACAACAATCGCATTATTTCGATACAGCTAATCTTATAAGCTTCAAAATAACATTACATGTCGTGATGTGACCAAATTGCGTGTGGGCGTCTGTAAGACTACACTTTGACCAAGAATTTAAAAGTATTGAAATCACACTGCAGGAAAAACTACTTTATTACAATGATATAAATGTGAAATTCTTCCAGCAAATCTTACTAAGCTTAAGCTAGCTAAGTTTTCTTGAAAACGGCTGCAGAAAAACCAGCTTTATAACAGTGCAGTAAAGTCCAAATATTTTAGTAAAACTGAGTTTCTTTAAAAGCCTAGGCGCCTCGTACCAAACGATCAAATAAACAGGCTTAGAATAACATAAGGGACGCAAATACAGTAGTAAGTTGAAAATGTTGTTTATTTTCACACCGAGCTACAGTGAATAAGTATTGATTCTAGTAACACTTACATGTTAAGTTTGAGTTTTGAAATAATTTATTAACCATAAACTTATAATGATATATGACTGGCCTGTTAGCTTAGTTGGTAGTGGCTCTGCCTTCTAATCTAGAGGTTGCGGGTTCGATTCCCGCATGACACAAGTATTTATATACTTTAAAAAATTATAATTACTTGTGTTTCTTGAGTCTGGTCGTTTGTACGTATAATAAGTATGTATTTACAAAAGAAAAGTATATAAGTATTATATCCGTTATCTAGTACCCACGACACAAGCGTTAGCTTAGTGTGGGGCTAGATGGCGCTGTGTGCAATGTCCTGGAATATTTATTTATTTATAAAACATTTGATATATGTAATAGTGTAAATAATAATCCTATTATACAAAATCATTCACAACAAAACATTTAAAAGGATTCCACTTTTCTATTATAAACTTATCACATGTAAACTTTTTAATGAACTGAATGATTTATTAAGACTTTAAACACTAACATGTGGTACATCGTCATAATCATCATCATCATCCACAGCTTTCTCTATCCCACTGCTGGGCATAGGCCTCTCTTTGAATGTGACAGTTGCGTCGATCTTGTGCAGACATCGTCCATAAAGAACCCGCGACTCGTACAATGTTGTCGACCCATCTGGCTGCCATTACAGAATAAAGAAATATTACAAGTGGTAATTTGGGAAAAATATGAGAAAATCAACATGAAATTGCTTTGTCACCTATAGTTAACCGTAACTCAAACTGCCGTAGTGGTTTTGATTAGATTTGCACTGTTAACTTAGTTTTAACTAAGACAACCATGGAAATTTAGGGTGTTGAACGCACAATCATTCAAAGCAATCGGGTGAGAATTTCAAACTAAAATCGATTACTTTTACAGATTTGGGAAATCCGTGGAATAACGTAAAAACATACAAAATTTAACACATGTGTTTGAAAGCCTAAATTGATCATCATTCTCAAATTTTACCTAATGCTGACAACATCACATACAGCTCCAATTTATAACCTTCTTTTTCAGCAAGTCGGTTAAAAATTGTATTACAATTAAACGTAGGTTCTTATGAAAGTGGCTAGCTTTGCTGTTGAGATATACAAAACTGCCCCCGGGATTACTGCTATGGTAAACATGATGTAAGATTTCAAGGGAAAATTACGTAATAATTCTAATGATAATGATCCTTCAATTTTTATGGAGGAAAATATAAGAACCACATTACGAAGAAAAGGTTTTTAAAGGAAAATGACGATATAAAATATTCAAAGCGCCAAGTAAGTTCGTGTGACAGGGGCGATCTCTGGTGTCAAGAGTTTTCCAATCGTTCCAGATGCTTATTACAAATAGATCAGACTATATCATCAGTAACTGTAATCCTTTCACTAATTTCAACAACTACCCACTAAAAATCTCTTATAAGTCGAAATAATAACAATACTTTGGCCGAAGCAAGCAACAAGTGAAATAATCATTAAAATCACGTCTCAAGGGCATAGGTAATGAGAATAAGATCTTGTAAACGATAATTGGCTCGTTAAAATCGTGATACCGATTTAGCTTATCCCATACCGTGGGAATTGTATTATACGAGTGTACGAGAATTCACCTTCACTGGTCTTCGAGCGTTGGCATTTCATTTTAAAAATGTATAATTACTTGTGTTGAGTCTGTTCGTTTGTGTGTATAATAAGTATGTATTTACAAAAGAAAAGTACATAAGTATTATATCCGTTATCTAGTACCCACGACACAAGCGTTTGCTTAGTGTGGGGCTAGATGGCGCTGTGTGAAATGTCCCGGAATATTTATTTATTTATTTGTGAAATAGTTTTAGTGTAACAGGTAATAAGCTACGGTTTGATTGATTTTATACCTATTATTATTATTATTTTGTAGTTTGAATGTTTCTTTGTGTTTTTTTCCTGTTTTTGGTGTTTATGGTAAAGTGTTTTCTATCTATCTACTACTATACATATATTTTATATATTTACTGGCCCGTCAGCTTAGTTGGTAGTGGCTCTGCCTTCTAATCTGGGGGTTGCGGGTTTGATTCCCGCATGACACAAGTATTTATGAATTGATTGATTGAAGACTTGTGTTGAGTTTGGTTGGTCGTGTCTATGTATAGTAAGTATGTATTTACAGCTAGATGGCGATGTGTGCAATAAAGCGTTTTTTTTTTTGCCGAAGTGTCGAACACAGCGCTTTGCCTCTACGTTTATTGTACGTACGGCAAAGCTTTAGAACACTTTACCGGAAGCTGTGTTTCCTGCGAACTACAATCCTGTTGTCTTCAAATTTAGCGTTAATAGGTATCTTCTAGGTAAGCGTATTACACCCTAGGCTGCAGCAAGGTTTAATCAGGCAGGCTGTAGTCAAACGTAAAACTATGCCACGTATAAAAAAACTTAAAATCAGCGCTGTAGAGTGATCTGCAGCATACATATATGCTGAGGTATGACCTTTTTCGACATTTTTCAAAATAAATGCTCTCTTTCTTATTTTTCTAATTTTTAGAGTTAGCGTGTGCGGGTGTCGCACAATAACCTAGTGATAATTTGTAACAAGTTTTCTAATTAAACATACTTAAGTATTTGAAAATAAGCGAATATTTTAATAAAGATTTATATTTTAATAAAGACTTTATTAAATGAATCGAGCTTAAAACTATGTATTTGTCAACACTACGAAACATCTATAAAATATAAGTTCTTTACAAACATATAATAAAAGAGAAAACAAATGAAGTAATTTTTAAAGTCTCAAAGTCGAATGAGCTTTTTGTTCACACATTGCAAGATGAGTCACTTGTAGGTCCCAAAATAAATATTTCGTAATACTCTGTGACTTCTGTTAACGAATTTTGTTTAAATTAAAATTATTATTGATCCAAGGAAGTGGTGTTTTAAAAGATTTGAATATTTTTTAACAGATTTTGAATGTACGAATAGGTATATACTCGTATAAGTGTTTGAAGTACCTATGCGTATTTATATTTCTTAACAGAAAGCAGAGCCCTATTTTTATACAGGGTGGTTATTTTACGAGCAGCTTTTTAAATAAAACCTTTAAATTTGCATATTTCTAGCAACATTTTATGTAAGTTTGAATAAATATTTTTTTAATTAAAACATTCCTACATTCCATTCTTAGCACATGTCTAGTTCCATATTGATTTTATTTCTAACCGACAATTTGTTAAATGTCATATTTAATTGACACGCTTATTAATTGAAGAAGCTTGCTCACTGTTGCGGAATAAATGAGCAAAAGCATTTGCAATATTTTATTATGCGCATTGCAAAAAACAGAATATTGATTTTTGATGCAATTCTCTAATACGAATTGTTACGTTATAGTCAATTTGTTATTTATGTTAATCGTGTGCACTAAAGTGTGGCCTAAAAAGTTACATAATACACAAAAACTTGTAATTTTGTGATATTTTTCATAGTATATGCGTTTGTTTAATTAAGCTAATCAGAAACCAAGTATTTTTATATAAACTTAATAATAACTGTAAGTTAAACAATGCTTATAATTGGCGACGGAACAACTAGCAAAGCTTTTCTATGACGATATCAATGACAAGCTGTATCGGTTAAGCCATATCAGCGGTCCCCATGGCGGTTTAAAAACTCTGACACCAGAGTTAACCATTCTCATACTAGCTTACTTAATTACCTAGGCATAAACTTATTAATCCATTTCATATAGCAAGGCACCTGTGACACATATAAAACGTCACTTGTCAATATCATTTTGACAATTGTAATGATGTACTGCAGTAATTCGAATTAGAAATTTACCGATTATCGATTGTAGTTACTTATGGCTATTTTCATCTGCCTATCCTAAAAATTTATGTGAATTACCGACAATCACAAAATAATATTCGTCGAACCCACAATAAATTCCTACAGATAAATTAAGGAAGGGACAAATTGAGAAGAAGAAAAGAATACAGTTATGATAAAATAATATTGCTAGTATTGCCAGTATAATATATTATGAAGCCAAAATATATATTAAATTATTCAAATGAAATTATGATACACAAAAATTTTATGTTTTTCGCTATATTTTTTATGATACAAAACTCATAAATACCTTCCTTAATTATTTTAATATAAAAAATCGCATAAAATCATTGTGCTTGAAGTACATAAATCATTATCTCTGATAGATCAAAATGATAAATACTTGTTTTTGCGATATTTTTTTGATGTCAAAAATAATCGATTACCAAGTCCCAACCCAACGAAAATGACGTCACAATTAGCAGTAGTACGTAACTTTGCTGTGCGATGAAATTTAATATTTTATTTTTTTGTAACATTGAATGCGAGTATGTACACGCGAAAAATACCCTTTATTTGATGTCTTATATTTTTTACTGTTTATATTAATAGTTATTTTTGTTAACTTACATAATGTTTTCACTAATAAATAGAAATATTTCAATATGAGCATGACGTCACAATAATTTATGTACATGTTCTTTTACGTTCTACTGACCTGTCACAGGTGACTTGCTATATGAAATGGACTATTTGTCTTACCGAACCCTACCATAAAACTATCCATTTTCCCCAACAAAAAGTTCATTTTCTATAAGTACCATAAGAGTCCTATAGGGTCCCTAGTTCACATAATCGTAAAGGTCACTTGACTGTCCAGTGTAGGCCGTCGAACCTAACCTTCTATATTTACTCTATGCTATGGATAGATATTTATATGGAACTTATAAAGTAGGTGAAAATTCATATTTAATCAAAACTAGGATTGGTTACATATATACTAGTCTTGAAAAGCTTTTAAGCTTTTGGAGAAATTTCTGTTAAAGTTTCTCGATTCTAAATATAACACATTGATCCCATCAGGCATATGTCTTTAGCACTAACATCAAAGGAAATAAAGTTATTAAAGAAAAATAAAAGGAGGAAGAGTCTTATTTTTGTGACATGCTCGTAAAGTATTATTAAAATGCGTAAGTATATTACATAAACAGGACAAAAGAAAAACCTCTCAAACCCAGTTTTATAATTTTACTAAGTAAATCACTTAAATGAAATGTTATATTATGGTAACTGTTTTTTTATTTTACAACATCAGAAAATACGCCAAATAATCTTGTCACAAAACCAAGTGTGAAAAACCAAGTTTTGCACACTTATGCTTTAATTTTTTATATGAGTACCAATACCACTATTACTCACAATTATTCTATGTATCAGTGGTAACAGTTCTGTATATGTACATATAAGCACAAATACCTACTCTATTTACCGTGGGAATCCACTCGCCCGCAATTCACTCACTGTCCGAGACAGCATTACGTTTTCATTCATCATAGGGGTACTAGCTTACATCATTGTAATGTGACTGCTATTTTATAAGCGTTATATTATATGTGACTGTTATTTTATAAGCGTTATATTATATGTGACTGTTATTTTATAAGTGTTATATTGGTTGTTAGATTGCGTGAGACATTGTTAGTTGCAAGATGTAGATTTGTGTTCTAATTGAAAGAGCTAGTTTTCAGTTAGGTAAATGATTAGTATTTTCCTTATAGGGCCAGAAAAGAATCAGTCATCGATCTACCCCTCGAGGTCTTTCCACAGAGCTACAATTTGGGGAGATTTAAAAAGGGTATTCTCAAAGACCTCACTTGAGCTAGCAAAGCGCTGCAATACCTCTGGAGTAGTAAGTGTCCATAGGTGACAGTGACTGCTTTTTTTTTATTATTTTTTTTACATTAAATCGGCTTACGTTTTGCTTACCATCAGGCAGACCGTCTGCTATTTTGCCACTTTTATAAAAAAAGTGAATGATAACATCACTTACAACAACACATTACTTGATCAATGACAACTTTTTAGACGTCTTTGATTACAATTTTATTTTTCTAAGCCAAGTCTTCATCCGAAATCCAAATCAAATCACAAAGATGTCAATAAAAATAAAGCTTGGCTGCTCGAGCAGCAATTTTATGACCTTGACACATTTTTCAAGGTACCAGACATGTGATATATAAAATATCTATAGTGATAGATATCTAATAGACTGACATGTAAATGACTTAAATGTATGACTTGTAATAATGGAATTATGAATAAATGTATTGTATTGTATTGTATTGTATTGTATTGCATTGTATTGTATTGTAAAGTATGTAAAACTGTTATACCTCGGTAGTTTGAAAACTTCAGACATCAAAGAGTTTCTAATTAATAAAATCTTGCTCAAATATAACAAGTAGGCAGTTACCTCTACGCTTTTATACAGTTTCTATTCCAGAGAACATTCCTGAATATTTAATTCTGCGGAGATGGGAGACCCTCAGTAATGAGGAAATACAACTAAAGGAGTATCCTGCGTGTATAATAAAAGATATCATTACAGGATATTACTAATGGTACGCTATAGTCTCAGGACAATGAATTTTCATCATACATGCGTAGGAGGATGAAGATGCATTGTAATAGGCCAACAACCTCATCACGTGGGAGTCATTGGAACTTCAAATTTTACACAGATTTTATCGCAATGGCGTTGATAGTGGCGCCTCTATAATGATCAAAGATAAGTTAGCTAGTTAAACCCTTAACAAAACATTGGAACTAAGAATTTGACATAGAAAACATCGTAAAAGGTTTGACAGTGGCGCTCTCGTGATTTAAAGAGATAAGTTGGCCTAAAGTTCCTTGGTAAAATGTAGCCTATTTGATAGATGATTTTGTAGGCGTATGAACTCACGAATTAACTGTTCAAGACAAGTAATTTAAACTGTACTTACATTTATATTTTTAGACCTTATTTCAATACAAATAGGGTCTAATATTATGGTTAATATTACTTATATGAAGGGACTTTTTGCTTGGGAAAATCACGATTCTGTCGACAAAATGCTATCGTGTAAGGAATTTTAATGAATCTAATATATTATGTTCATTCTTTAAAATGGGAAGACTATTTATAAGACTTACGATTCATTCAGTAAATGCGATGGCTTTTACAGTTTTATTGTCATTTTAGATCACTATTGTAATTTAAAATTAGTTTTACGTATCAATTTGGCGTTAATGATTTGTTAATCTTTTTAATTAATGCTAAATGCTTAATAATTTTTTTTTACTAGAAACAGTTTTTTTTTTACGTGGGATTGGTTTACGTTGACTACAGCCTGCCTGATGTTAAGCATTGCTGCAGCCTAGGGTGTAACGCGCTTACCTAGAAGATACCCATTAACTCTAGTTTTGAAGACCCCTGGATTGTAGTTATATTTATTGGATCAATTTACCACACAAGTTCTTCTTATCGAATGAGAGTGGCCAACTGTAATGTCGAGAGTTTATCAAGCCGCCCTAAGGGCCTCTGACATGGCTTAACGACTGCCGTACTATGACAACAGCCGGCACCTACAATGTAACGTGTCATCCGACCCACGGAAGCGCCCAAAATGAATGCCACTTTGCCACCACACAAGTTGATTCAGTTATTCAGATTTTATGTAAAACTAGAGGGTGCTCGCGGCTTCGCTCGCATTAAGAAGTAAAACTTGCATCCCCTATTTTACCCCTTCAAAAGCGGCGTTTCCAAAAATCCCTTCTTAGCGGATGCCTACGTCGTAACATCTACCTGCATGCCAAATTTCAGCCCGATCCGTCCAGTGGTTTGGGCTGTGCGTTGATAGATCACTATATCAGTCAGCCAGTCAGTCAGACCTTTGAGTTTTATATATTTAGAAGATATTGTTCATTGCTAAACTTGTTACTAAGTACCTAGACCTACCTAAAATCTTTCTGGAAGGCAATAGATAAATTTAATTACTTTCGACACAATTATAAACATATTATGCAATTTCTTATCTGTAATTATTATGATAATAAGTTACATAATTTACTACTTTAAATTTGTTATAGCACCAAAACATGTTCTATTTCCCACGGCACATTCGCATCATTATCTGCGTAGGAGTCCAATTTATTAATAAGAGAATGTTATATTATTGTGAGTAGGCGAGATCCCAAGCCCTATATATTGTTTTATAAAAGAACATGTATTGTTTGGTAAGCAATTTTAAGGATTGGGCAGTAAGGAAATATTTACTACTCTCTCTCTTGAGAAGGTAAAAATCGTGAGGAAACCGACATGTTTGAGGACCACAATATCCGAGCACACGTGTCTTCCGTGGAAGGACCTGGGCGCCCACCACGATGTATCTGCACAAGAGAACTCCCCTAACGAATTAATTCTGCGGGGGAGTTACGACCCTCAGTTATGAAGAATACGACCCAAGAAAGAGATATATTAAAAGCTTTAACCTAAATGTAGCTGCGATGTAGGATCTTTAATTAATTTGCTTACCAATAAATGAACCCACATCAGTAATATGAGTAGGCGAGCCCTGGCTAGAGAAAGTGGCACGCTTTATCAAATGACACGATAAAATTATACGTTGATACTGTCTCAGTGACTCAAAATTAACTATTAGGGCGCTTACAGATTCTAATATAGTATGTACTTAGATACGTTATTGTATTATGTGGTGATTTCTGGCGTCAAAGTTATAAAATTATCCGACAGACTTAGAATTCAATATGTTACACACTAATGTGTAGATCGACAGATGCACATATTGCTTTTAGCGATAAGGCCGGCTATATTATTAAATTATGTGTATTGTTTTCTTCTTGTTTGAATAAATTGTTCATCAAAATCAATCAATGAATAAATCTCAAGACAAGATACTCACAAAAGCAAATAAACAAAATAAAGAATAAAAATTGACACTTAAACCTTAGGTTTGCTCCGTAAAACCTAATTTTCCCTCCAAACGGTAAGTTCAATTCAGAAAAGTCCATAGAAAATTCTAGGCCAGGCACTTTGCATGTGCAAGCCGCCGTGTTGCAACAGGATATAACTGCAATGGGCAGGATACTCCTGATTGAAGTAAAAACTATATAGTACCCACACGATTCTCGATATTCACTTGTATGTGGATGAAATGGAAACTAAAAATTTCTGACGCGGATTGCAAATGTAGAAGAAGTAAGTTACCTAACGAAACATGCAATTTAAAAACAAGTTTGGCTTAGCAGTTGTATATAAGCGTCTGCTTTACAAACTTAAGACTCATCCTGGTTCATTTTTTTACTATGTGTCTATTTTTATGTGTCATGTTACAATAAATTTATTTTATTCTTATTCTTATTCAAATCTGGCCCTTCATACCAATTTAGTCTCGATACCGACATATTTAAGGACTACAAAGTGCTGCTACCTTTCGAATACAGTTTTCTTGCTTCGACCCTAGCGGCTGTATTCTTTACTACTCGCCCAGGTTTAATTTAGCCTCATTTATTCACTGACTTCTGATACACTAATTTGATCTTTATTCCCTAACGTTACGGTACATTCTTGCAGGGCTTTGAAGAACTATCGTTTAATATACATATGTGAGTGAGTTAGTGGTACAGTCTAAAGGAAATGCATGTAAGGAGTCAAGTGAAAAACTAAGCACATTCCTTGTTAATTACTGTAGTAGGTTTTTTTTAGAATATCTGGCAAGTAATACTTCATTGACTGTCTTTCTGCTGCCTTACAGTATGTAGGAAGTTTGTATAAAAGTGGCCAACCCTATTGTTGAGAGTTTTCGAAATATGGATTTATGGACTCTCACATGGTTTAATGACTCATATATATTTATTTTATTATGAACAGTCGATCTCCAAATTAAATACATACGACCCACGTCAGCGCCCGACAAATGTCTGAATGTACTACTGTTTAAAAAAAACAGCTATTTCCAGCTTTCTACTTTTAGAAGTCCGTTAAAAGCCTGTTTATGACATGAAACTTATAATTCACCTATATTTTGTTTATTATATTTATGGTTGTTTTTGTCTAACGTAAGGTTTCATGTTGCAATAAATGATTTTTATTATTCTTATTCTAATTCTTCTTTTTAAAAAGAAGTACATAGACCCACGGCCGCTTTATTATGTAATTTAATAAAAGGAAATACTTGGCTAGTGAAAAACTAAGTCACATTCCTCGGTAATGGTTGGTAAGTACACCTGCGGCGCCCTTTTGTTAACCTTTGAGTGACGCAATGTGGTTATTACACGGCTGTGTTGTTAGAAAACTGTAGCAAGATTGTAATAGAGGTCTTTATATTACATATGTACTTACATAGTTTTAGATACTATGCTTCACGAAGAAATATGCTGGTGGACCTGGGAGCAAAACATCTGCTCACTTCTAGTTATGCACCAAGACACAAAATTCAAAGGTTCTGGTGAATTTATCATCATCATCATCATCCACAGCCCTTGGGATCCCACTGCTGGGTATAGGCCTCCCTTTGTATGAAAGATTGAATTGAATTTGAATTTATAGCAAAATATAAATATTACAGTTACTCCTCAAAGTCTACTAATCTACTTCTTAAATCTTATGTATTTTTTCTTGATAAGTATGTACATAGCAAAGTTGAAAGAAGACTAATCAACAGACAAGTAATTATTTACATATTTAACCGGTTTCTTCTAGGCAAGCGCGAAAATCGTAGATTACAACGTTGCTTAACATCAGGCAAGTTGTAGTTTCAAGGCTTTATCATAGGTGTAGTTTGGATCAATACATTTTTCTTGTAATAAGTATTATTTTTCGTTTTACTATTTTTGTACGAGGTAAATAAATTAGCATATTGAAGTTATTTTTGACTGGCCTATTAGCTTAGTTGGTAGTGGATCTGCCTTCTAATCTAGGGGTTTGCGGGTTCGATTCCCGCCTGATACAAGTATTTATGCATTTTAAAAATGTATAATTTCTTGTGTTGAGTCTGGTTGTTTGTATGTATAATAAGTATGTATTTACAAAAGAAAAGTATATAAGTATTATATCCGTTATCTAGTACCCACGACACAAGCGTTTGCTTAGTGTGGGGCTAGATGGCGCTGTGTGCAATGTCCCGGAATATTTATTTATTATTTATTTATTTTCAAGATTTGAGACTGAAAAAATTTAAAGTAAATTATTATATGATGTACATGTGTGTATGTGTTATAAATCCAAATGTATTTATTCTTTTGGTTCTTGCTACTAGGCAGTAGGTTGTCATTTGAAATTATTAATCATCGCTGGCTTTAGGCATTTTTCTTTAAACTTCAATAAAGCTTTTCGTCATGACATTAATAAACAAAACCAAAAACAAATTGCAAGTAGACCTCAGTTCCCATAATCTATGTAATCTATGTAACAGATGTTATACCTATATAATGACCATCGTGAATGAAACTACGTAATACTAGTTCATTGCTGTATTGTCACGGAAACCCGGTGTCGTTTAGTTAGTATATACGAGTTTGTACATATGTATGCTGTTATGACCAAGGTTTTCGTAACTAGTAATAACTCAAAGTTTTAAAGTTTTATTTTATCTCATATCAAAAATTCAACGTTCTTGCCTCGAGCAGTAAGAACTGCAACTGTAGAATTCTCGTTTATGACTGTTTTAACCGACTCCAAAAAGGCGGTTTATTAAGTCTTCTGACAGCATTTTTTTTTGTTTTTTATTTACTGGTACAGTGCACTATGATATGCTTAACTGGGATAAAATAAGCGTCCATCCAAGAAATAAACCTATATAAAAAGTGCAGCCTAATCCGTACGACATCCTCCAAATTTAAGCCCAAATCTTTACAGTCACTTGTGTAAACGTAAACAATGTTTGTCAAGTGTAAACAAAAAATATCACATTTATTTACTTACAACAACATTAATAATACATTTTTGGAAAAAAAGCGTTAGTTTAGCTTACCAAATATTACAAGTAAACTGCAGCTTACAACTTTATTGTCGAGAGATTCGTTCAAACACCTATCAATGACGACAGACATTTTTTAACCTAACTCTAAATCAAACCAAATATGTTTACAATATTTTTATACCTATCATTTATGATTAAAACACATACTTTAACTGTGTTAATTACATATGCTCTAAAAGTCAAATGATTACTTTCAACTATTACATCATATCCATCTAATGGTCTTCTTATTCTCCAACATCAATAGATACTTTTTCTGCAATTCACATTGAGCACAATGATCTATTATCTACAAAGATCATGTAATCATTTAACACCAATTATGTATTTTACACTAATTTCTTCCTGTTGCCTCAAAAAAGCTTTTCCGCAAGTTATATAACTGTTCTTGTAAAAATAGTAAACCATTTACGAGGTTATGCGAAAGCTTTGTTTATGTATATTTGTATTTTCTCACAAAGGCATCAATTTATTGTTAAGCTCGTAAATATTGGTAATTAATGCGTTAAGTTCAGCAGGAACTGACGTTTTAACAAAAGATTATTGTAAAATGCCATGATGGGAAAATACAATATAAATCCAATTTTAACTTTAAGATAAAGTAAAGTCAGAAATTGTATAATGTACTCACATAAACTACCATAAAACTTACCGTTAAAGTGTGAAATATGTGCATTATACTATTCCGAAACTGGAATATTTTCACCACAAGATGGCATCTTTCTTTAATTTTTTAAACTAACAGACGAAAACAGAAACAAATGAGAATCACTATTTGGACTACACTAGTACACCATCGATCTAGCTGCCAAAAAGAGGACAATATTGAGGCTTACACTCAGCAGTATAAAAAAAAATATAACGTTAAATTGTAGGTCCCGGCTGTTTGTTATAGTACGGCAGTCGTTAAGTCATTCGATAAGAAGAAGCAGTGGGACAAAACTAGCTATAGATGATGATGATGATAAAATAATACATACCCTATCAGGGTGATTGTTCAGTGTTTACTTTCCACATCTTGTTTGTGTGTCCTTTACAATTCGCAAATAAATGCCTATGACTATGACTACTCGTATAACGTATCTTACTTAGCCTCTTTACTTTCTCCACAAGACGCCACCGGAAACATAAGAGGCGCACGCGCATAGTCTTGGTTTCCACGAAGCGTCTGCACTTCCTGCAGACGATGCTTGAGACTGATTTATTGCTGAACTGTTTTGTATGACAAGGGAGTAGACAGTTAAGTTAGCTGGCTATTGGAGGGAATATATTTAACCTATGTTTTCTTCTTCTTCTTCTTATCGAATGAGAGTGGCCAACTCTGGTGACAAGAGTTTTCAAACCGCCCTAAGGGCCTCTGGCATGGCTTAACGATTACCGTAATAGATAAACAGCAGGGACCTACAATTTAACGTGTCATCCGACCTACGGAAGCGCCCAAAATGGAATGCCACTTCTCGGTCACCTTAATTAAAATAAGCGATTGTCTCTTCAACCCCTTATTACAATTCGATATTTTGATTTTAAAATTCAAAATGACTATATTAAAAAAAAACTCTGTATGATAAATAGTCTAGAGTAACTTAAAACTTCAGTCTTAAGCTCTAATGGTTATTCTCAATTATTTGAAATTGTATTTTTAAACATGATGTTTACTTAGAGAATTCTTAATTCAAAATATCTAATGCATATATTTATCGTTTTTAAATAAATACGTCCTTATTAATTAACTGTCCATCTAAACGACTAAACCAACAAAATCTATACTATGACCTTTTCAACAAGTCAATTTCAAAACTATTTTCAACATGTCTGAATAATTCTAATAGTAAAGTTAATACCTAAGTTTATTCGTTTCGTTGCATATAAACAAGAGATTAGTCGCTATTGCAAGGCTCATTCATAATTCAATTTACTATGGGGACAAAGAGTTATACACGGTTAAATGGTAATTAAAATGTTTTTAAGATCACGATTTTCGAACTTTAGAAACACTAAATTATTAGCTATTGAGTGATTTAAATGATTTAATCCAGGGTTAGAATTAGCAAAGTGTTTTTTCCAGGTTATATTGTTCTTATTGAGTAATATTGATACACTAGTGGACGTCCGCGGCTTGGTTTGCCTTGTTTCGGGATAAAAAGTAGCCTATAACACTTCCGGGACTTCATACTACCTACATACCAAAAATCATGAAGATCCGTTCAGCCGTTTTTGCGTGATGAGCGTTTAAATAAACAAACAAACTGAGAAACAGACAAAAAATTCCTTTATATTTTTTTTATATATGTCATACATACTTGAATGTACACTTATGTACTTATGCTCATATACATAATTTGTGTACGTATCGAGTCAAGTGATAGTGTCAAATTTGTAAACAAATGGGCAAAGTGACAATATTGACGACTAATATCACCAGGGTTTCACTATTTAACTGCTGAATAGCATATTAAAATAATCAAGAATTTAATTAAAATACAACTTCAAGAGGACGACAAGAATATGAACTAAAATAACTATACTATGATGAAACAATAACACAATTTTGATAATATTATTACGAATTTAATATGCGTAATGCAATTATTTATTCCTAGTAACCCAGTACAATAATCCATTCATATCAGCGCAGCACACGCAAGAATCGAACCCGGCATGCTTAGTGAGAAGTAAGTCATTGAGGGCGCACTGAGTCACGCACGTCTTCAATGGATGCATTAGACATGCTTATGTAGCTGGGGTCGTAAGGGCTTTGGATTCTTTGTGGAGCAAGATTTATGACTGTAATTTAAGATCGAATTAGAGAAATTAAAAGTCAGTTTGTATGAGAGTAGTGAGCTCTGGTGTCGAGTTTTCAAATCGCCTCAGAGGTCTTCTAATCAAAGAATTTTATGACCATGACGAAGAGCTGGGACCTAAAACTTTACGCATTATCTGAACTACGGAACCGCTCAGTTGAAAATAAGTTTCTTCTCTTTGAGTTTGATCACCCATCCGATATGTAAATTGGCGTGATACTAAGTAAAGTCTTTTCAATCAATCAAGTATTATCATTATACACCGTACTATGTGGCACGTTGGAGAGGAGGCCTATACTCAGTATATATGTGTGAACACGGGCTGACATGATGATGATGACACCATAGTTACTTAAAAAATTACAGGAAAATTGTATCCTACACTTTTAGTGATCTTTTCCAGGCAACCTAGAAATTGTGAAAGAAATCAGTAACGCTGGCGAATTTAAAATAAGTAAGTCTTTTATAAGTTTTAAAATATTTGCAATATTTTAAGTAGTGAATATAATCAAATAAAGGGAACACAGAGTCACCAAATCACTAAAAACAAACAAACAAAATCAGTTTTGCAACTTAGTACAAAACTGCAACATTGCCTTCTTATTAAGACCATTCAAAGCAAAAACTCAAGGGTGAGAAAGCTTTAGCTTTGTTTAAACATTAACATAATTAGCATAGTTATGTCATATGTAGCATTTACTTTGTTAGTGTGTTATGTATGCTTGTGAATGAGATGGTGTTTAGTATTCCATGAGTGTAGGTAAGTTTACGTGATTCTACTGCGTTTTCCTGTGTTTAAGTTTAAAGAACATTCATTCCATTTTACGCACAGTCACAGGTCAGTTTCATAGTCTCAATACTCATTATTCAAGAGCTTAAATACCTTTACTTTAAGCTAGACTTTATGATATGTTTTAGGTGATGTTTAAAATGTATAACTTAATTATTTCTCGTAATATATTCAGATAATATTTTTTTATAATTAATAATAATTCATATTTTCAGAATAACATTGTTAATTATATGTCATTTAGGTATTAATAAGGTTATTTTTTTGTGTTCATATGTACCTTGTATGTGCAATGCATGTACATATGTATTTTATTTCGTTAGTTAATAAATATAAATTTGATTTGATTTATTGGACTAGTATGTTCATTTTAAAATAAAAATGGCATGCTTTCCAAAATTACAAGATTTCATCATAAATTTAATTGCTGAACATGAACTTAATAAAAACAATTGTGAACAAAATAAAAACAAAAGACTCTTAACATTACCTTAACCTTATAAAAAAAAAACAATAAAAAATAGGCCCTATTACCATTGAGTAAGCCCCAGCAAAAGAACCAATTCTTGCGTTCAACAGTCGCTCACAAAAACCTTGAAAAGTAAACTGTCACCTCAACATTTTACTTTGACAATGACATCACAAACCGGACTGGCCACTGGGAGCTGGGACTACGACTTTGTAATCATCAGACGCCTTATATACAAAAACGAATAATAATACCATATTTAACCCAATGCAAAACATCACGCTTGCCCATTCCAGCTGTAGTAACAACTTGAGATTAGAATGAGATTCCCCGGACACTGCAAATGTGCAAAAATCATTCCAGGACATTATATTTGTGCTCATAAATTTCAACAAAAAATATTTTATTGAGACCAGAATCACACTGCTTGACAACTGAACAACTGAAAAAGATGTGATTTTGAACAGACTCTACCTAAAAAACATATTCTATTTTTTGTTTTATAAAAATAGAATCCTCTTTTTTAATTAGAAGTTGTTGGAGATTAGAAGTCTAAATTAGAAGTCCTTTGAGATTACGAAATAAAAAACGTTGCAGAATCTCGTACGTATTTCTTAAATTGTATTAATTGGAGCAGATAAACAGGTAAATCATTCAATAAGTACATAACCATAACAAGTCAAACATTCGAAGACAGATATACAGTCGTAATTATATAAATTTTCCAATATAGAATTGAGACGTCTCAATAACATTAAGTCGTTGTCGTATCTTGCCAACAAGCAATCAAGAAGAAGAATAACAGGCGCAGACTAATAGACCAGTTCTAGGCTCTCTAGCAGTCATAATACCTACTTAGAGGAGATATCATCTCTATAGGCTTTTAAGAGCATTATAGCTGTCTATTAGTTGCTTAGAAGAAGGACTTAAGATATCAGTTGGGTGTTGTGATTGACAGAAATACACTTGATAAATCGTTTATTTTACACTTAATAACTAGTTACACATGTTAATGCTACGTACTTGTAAATGTAGGTACTTAAAGTGGGATACAATATTTGACAAGATAATAATACTTCATAGACATCAAAGCGAGAATGAATCGGTTCTTACTGGGTAAGCACGTTCCATCCTAGACCGTAATTGCTTACCATAAGGCGAATTAAGGCGAAGTGCAAAGCCATTCCTTGTAAAAAAAAAACATTAAGCATTAGGTGCACTACATTGCACACTAAGTGAGATAAAGATAAAAAAAGATAAAGATAAAGATAAAGAATCTTTATTGATAATGTAAAGTTGTAACATACATAGGTATAGGTATAAGTACTAATATCACAGAATATGCTACACAAATTACAATATCTCATCAAATTGAATTTATAACATTTAGGTAGTTTTTATAAAATTTTAGAAGTTACATATGTCTAGTTTTATTAATAAAATAAAGAAAATTATTGTTATTAAAATCATGTCAAACATAATAATAGGTATGTAATCATACAATATGTCAACTTAAATAAATCTTATATAAATCTCTGAGTAACTTGTACATAAGTACCGTGCTCAGAAGAAGCAGTCAAATGGGCTACAGAGAATTATAGTGTTCTAGTTATCAAGCTAAGATTATATTCTAGCTCGATGCCTCTAGTGGATGACCGCGGCTTTGCTTTCGGGATTCAATTTAGCCTAAACTACAAACACATTATTTTAAATACGGACGGCTAAGCTTTGGAACACTTTACCAGAAGCCGTGTTTCCTGTGAACTACAATCCAGGGGTCTTCAAATCTAGAGTTAATAGGTATCTTCTAGGTAAGCGTGTTACATCCTAGGCTGCAGAATGCTTAACATCAGGCAGGCTGTAGTCAAAGGTAAACCTAACGCACGTAAAAAAAAAAAAACTATACCCTACTAAAACTTATTTGCACCCAGGGACGTAGTACGAGTATGTTCATTATGTTTGTATGAGAGTGACCAACTCTGGTGTCGATAGTTTTAAAACCGCCCTTAAGACCTCTGGAAGTTACGAGCTGTCGTACAGTCAAACGGTCGGGCTCACATTTAATTTTTGATCAGTTTTACACCCAGATGTAATACTAATATTCAAACACCTACCCACATACATTATGTTTATCTTATTTTAAACAACTTTTTCGTACTGGTACAACGTGTTCGCTAATTCAGTACCTCAGCTGGACCTGCGCGTGCCAGCCATCTGCTATAGTACACTGACATTTAGGAGGAATTTTATATTGACACAGTATTGTGAAATTGTGAAAGTGGGGTTTGTGTATGCACTTCCCAAAAAAAATTATTAAGAACTCCTCCCTTCTTTTTTGTTCGTACCTAATTTCTCGTTCCAAAATAAATCATTTCCATTATATCTCATTTTGAAAAGTGAATACAAAGTGGACAATAAATGCATTTAGCTATTTAGATTTTGTCACAAAATGCGCTTGAAAATCGTTATGCAGGCGGGTCATGGAGTATGTTTTAGTTCTAGACATATGACTATTTTTTATAAAAGATCGTAAGATATTTTAATGTCATAATTCGATTTAAATTGTCATTGTTTTATGCGTTGTATTTTGAATAAATGTAAGTAATCAACACTGATGAGCATAATCGGAAAACGGGTACCAAATAAACCATGATAATGAAGGTGATAAACTATCAATTTGTTTAAAACTGAGAGTGTTCTGTACGTTTACAAAATTGTACACTAAGACCAGTCCATTACTGCTCTATGTCTATAAAATATAGGCTTTATCGAACCTATTGTTTTATTTAGTTGCATGGAATTTAAAAATAATTGCTCAGGGAATGAGGTGGCATTTAAATTTGCCTTCCTGTTCTTGTATTTAGTGATTTGTTTTAGGGTTAATTACTCTCTGTAGGAAATGACTCGATCTTCAAGTAAAGAGTTAATCGATTTCTACTAGGTAAGTAAGTTTGTGTGAGAGTGACCAACTCTGGTGTCAGTTTTCAAACCGCCCTGAGGGCTTCTGACATGGGTTAACGACTACTGCTGCTGTACAAACTACCAGTACGTGTCGTCCGAATCACGGAAGCGCCCAAAATGTAATGCCACTTTTTGGTCACCCATCCAACTGCTGACCTCGTCGAAATTAGCTTAAAATTGGATAAAATAATCTTATATATTTTTTAACTGCTGGAATACTTTATACTACTAACTTAGTACGTGGTAGGTATTATTATATGTGCTACTAGTTTAGCATAATGAATTAACGTTAATGTCATTATTTACTGTATAGTGAAAGCCAAGTAAAACAGAGAAGGCTTAATGAGAAACCCTCTGTTATACTTACTTACTTACTCCGCTGGCGCAGCGACCCAAAGTGAGTCTTGGCCTCCGATACAAGAGATCGCCACCGGTCCCGGTCTTGAGCCGCTTCCCGCCAGTCAGCTACTTGAAGCACGCGTAGATCTGACTCCACAACGTCCTTCCAGCGGTACCTCGGCCGACCAACGGGACGACGGCCACTCGGGACACCGAGAAAGGCTCTCTTGACACTACGATCGTCTCCCATTCTCACCAAGTGACCCAGCCAGCGAAGTCTATAGGCTTTTGTCTCACCCATTATATTTGGTTTCCCAACCGCTCTTCAATTTCGAGGTTCTTCTTTATTCTAACCCTCTGTAATACATGATTATATTGATCGCATGTTTAATAGTGGTTTATCTCAATATTGGAAGATGTTGTCGACAGCTTGAATATTGTAGGTATATGCCAGATGCAGGAGTTTACAATAAGACCGTATTATCGTTATTTTCATTTAGCTAATAGTCGTTTTTGACAGATTAAGCACGATCTTCGTAATAGTATTTAAAAGAGTGTTGATTTAAGCAATTTTTTAGGTTTTACTTACAATCGCCGAAAGTTTTTCTTTGTGTTGATTTCTTCTGTGCCTATTTAAAACCGCTAAACTCATCAGAATTTTACTTGACATGCGGATAGTTTACAACGATTAGAACCTTGATGAAGGTTTATGCAATTCATCAACAAAAGTTGCGAGACACCATTGCACTGGTCTTCTTTTTCTTCTTATCGAATGAGAGTGGCCAACTCTGGTGTCGAGAGTTTTTAAACCGCCCTAAGGGCCTCTGACAATGGCTTAACGACTGCCGAACTAGATAAACAGCCGGGGCCTACAATTTAACGTATCATCCGACACATGGAAGCATACAAAATAGAATGCCACTTTTCGGTCACCCATCCAAGGACTGACCGCGTCGACCTTTGCTTAATATTGGTAATGCGATTGATCGCCTCCGCTAGCTGAGCTACGGACGTTTCTTCTTGCAAAGGAACATGTAAAAACACAAGTATTGTTAAATCCATGATGGTAGAAAGTAACAGTAATACCATGGTCCTTAAACGAACGAACGTTGCAGCACGAACATGAATCAATATCGGTTACTTATAACCTCAACAGTTAGTTTTAAAGAGCCTATTAAAATACACCTTATTGTAATGACTTTAAAGTACATTTTCGTATACAAATTGTGCTAGTCAATTTGTTAATACAGCTCGTGACGTATTTATTTTGTGACCACGTCTTTGCTTTACAGTTATTAGGCGATAGATTTATTTACAGATAAATTATTGGGCTTGTATACCAATTACGGTAAAAGTAAATTCGTACGAGTATTATAATTTTTTTTTTTTTACGTGGGATAGGTTTACGTTTGACTACAGCCTGCCTGATGTTAAGCATTGCTGCAGCCTAGGGTGTAACACGCTTACTAGAAGATACCTATTAACTCTAGATTTGAAGACCCCTGGATTGTAGTTCGCAGGAATCACAGCTTCTGATAGTGTTTCAAAGCTTTGCCGTCCGTACAATAAACGTAGAGGCTTGTGATCGACACTTTTAGAGGCGTATTCAAGAGTCGAGATTTATCAAACTGCCCTAAGGGCCTTTGAAATTACTTAACAATTTGGGGTGTAAAGTAGGTTCGCATAAAAGTGGTGAACTTGGTGTCAGAGAATTCTAAAAGTCCAAAAGCCCTTTTTCTTTTACGTCTAAATTGATGATTCAAGCCAAACAGTTTTAAAAGTATGGCAAAGGCTTCTAAGACAGTAAACCCTTATAAGAAAAAGCAGCATAAAAATCAATCTTTTGAGAACATTTCAAAATACAATCAAGTAAGTAACTTTTTTATTTCAAAATGGCTACGTTTATTTTGCAGATGCATCTCCAAGGTTATATTGTGTAAATCACGATGGCATGAAAAATATTCCAAAATTAGTTTCAATACTGTTGACTATTTGACTGGCCTGTTAGCTTAGTTGGTAGTAGCTCTGCCTACTAATCTAGGGGTTGCGGGTTCGATTCGCGCCTGACACAAGTATTTATGCATTTTAATAATGTATAATTTCTTGTGTTGAGTCTGGTTGTTTGTATGTATAATAAGTATGTATTTACAAAAGAAAAGTATATAAGTATTATATCCGTTATCTAGTACCCACGACACAAGCGTTTGCTTAGTGTGGGGCTAGATGGCGTTGTGTGCAATGTCCCGAAATATTTATTATTTTTTTTATTATTTAATAATGCATTAGACACATTTTGCAACGATTGCAGAATTCATACAAAATCATTTAATTAATTCGCATAGACAATCTGAAGCTAGTTATGGTGTGTTTTTTTAAAGAAAAACTTTAAAAGTATATTATTTAGGTTGTGTATATAAAGCTTTAAGGCGCTGATAAAGAAAGATAAGTATATTTCGTTAAATTGTAGGTCCCAGCTGTTTGTCGTAGTACGCCAGTCGTTAAGCCATGTCAGAGGCCCTTAGGGCGCCTTGATAAACTTTCGACACCAGAGTGGGCCACTCTCATCTGATAAGAAGAAGAGTATATATCTCACAAGTTATTTTACCAATTTTCCACAAAAGACTCAATTCTCTTCCAACAAACTTTGACAAACAGAAAAGAATCATTAAACCATAATTTTGTAATGGAAAAGATCGCTCTTAGCGATAAGGCCGCCATCTGTGGCACTAGTTTAAGTAGGTTTTTTTTATGTATTATCTTTTTTTTTGTTTATTACAATAAACATATAACTATCTAAATTTTAAACCGCTTCTTTTTGTAGGGCAGCTAAAATACTATTGACCTCAAATATCTCAAACACAAACAACACACATCTGCAGGCCTACCACAACGTCTTATAGCAGTACTGCAGCAGTGCTGCTGCGATAATCGGTACTACAACGTCTAGTTTCTGACGTTTAAATAAGGTGGAATCAGTGTCGCGGCGCGTCGAGGTTTTGATGACGTCACGCGATTTTGTTCATTCATTTCCTAGGCGTTTTGCCTAAATCGGTACCATAACGTCTAATTGCCAGCGGAATCATTATCGCTGAGCTGTCAATTTGACATTATTTTGAGATGCTAAAAACGTTGCTATCTGCTTGCGTATTTGAGATATTTTTCCATTTAAATCCTTTGAATTATTGAAAATATGAAAGAAAACTGAATTTAGTTGATATACAATGGTTATGTGTGTGTGGTTCGGCACAATTTTTGCGAAAATACCGAACACCAGTGAATATGTGGAGCAACGAAAAAAAATCTCAAGCTGCAGCTATTTATTATTCATCAGCCAACAGCAAGCTAAAGAGCCAACTATCACGACCCAAAACTACAGCAGGGACCCAGTTCGAGATCACACTACCGCCACAGCAGATGAGGTGGCAATATCACGATGATTCAGTACCGCAGCAGGGCATCGTTATGCAGAATGTTGGTGTAGCCTAGCTTTGAGAACAGTGACTTGCTCAGTGCCCTTCGTTATATACTATTGTGAATAGGGTATTAACTGTTAATAAGACAAAATGTACAATAACTATTTGTTTAATTTAAACATAAATCTTAAATAGGTCCCATCTTGTGCTTAAAGGTATAAAGTAGCAGTATAGTTAGACTATGTACGACACACTATGCCTACACTTAAACTTAATGAATTTAAAAAATATCAAAACATCCGGTCTTAAAATTATTAATCAGAACTGTAGAAGCTTAAATAAAAATATTTTATCAATCAACTTAGTTGCAAAAGCATATTTACCGGATGTACTTGTACTTAGTGAGACTTGGTTGTATAAAAACACTGTAGACAATATATCGATACCTGGCTACAAACATGCTAACTACTTTGTACGACAAAATTACATTCATGGCGGTGTCTCAATATTTGTTAGTGATAAGTACAAAACCAAACATTGTAGAGAAATAGATTCTATATCTGTAGAATATCACTGTGAACTGACAGCGGTAGAACTTAGTCTGAATTCCTGTAAAGTATTAGTAATAGGCATTTATAGAACCGGAAAAGGTAATTTTGATACATTTTTGGATGTACTTGACAAGTTGTTTTATATTCTGTCTAGTAAGTCGCAAACAAAAATTATTATTGCTGGTGACTGGAATATAGACTATATGGTTGAGTCTTCAAAAAAAACATCTATCATAGAAATTCTAAAAACTGGTCAATTTCGCAATGTTGTTAATTTTCCAACACGGTATGATGGAATGTCACAAACATCTATAGACTTGGTAGTTACAAATATGGCCGACAGTGATATTCTGGTAGAGCCCCTTGCAGCTGGTATTGCAGACCATGATGCGCAGCTTGCAACAATTAGAGTAAAGAGAGATAAACCTCCCAAATTTGTATACATTGAGAAAAGATTTTCAGATGCCTCAAAATTACAAGACTTTAAAAATGCCATGTTGGCATATGACTGGGATCAGATTTTTAATGAGTACAATAAAAATACATTTGAATGCTTTATGAACAAGATGCTGTGGAATCTAGATCTATACCTACCAGTCCAAACTAGACGAATTAGAAATCACCCCCCATGTCCCTGGATATGTGATGATCTAATAAAATTGCAGCACGAGATACATGATTTGTATTTTATACAGAGACAATATCCGCAGTTAATGGATGAACATATAGTTGAGCAGAAAATAAAACACAGAGAGACACTAAACAAAAAAAAAAAAAAGGAATATATAGAAAACAGAATAAATAAATCAAACAACGTTAAGAAAGAAGTATGGAAAGTAATTAGAGAACAAACCAATAAGGATAGCAAGGAATGGAAATGGGATATAGTGGACGAAGGAAGTAATAAGAAACTTGATATTATGTTAGTACCTGATCACCTAAACGAGTTTTTTGTATCTATAGGAAATGAACTACGTAAACACAACTCACCCAACTGCCAAAAAGCTCTGGATTTCTTAGAAACAGTAATAACTGAAATACCAGAAATTGTTTTTCCAGTCTTATCAACCTGTGAGTTAATGAAAATTGCACAACTTAAAATTAAAAATTCAGATACAAAAGACTTTTACAATATGTCTGGACAATTTTTGTTTGACACCTTACTGTATTTAAAAGACCATTTCACATTTCTTATAAACAATATCCTCCAGTCAGACACTTATCCAAATATATTGAAGAGGACCAGATTATGCCCTTTATACAAGGGTAAAGGAGATACCTCAACAATAAATAATTACAGGCCTATTACGATTGTGCCAACGATTTCAAAAATTATTGAATCCATAATTTCGGATTCAATAATTAAACATTTAAATGCCAATGACTGTATAGCAGACTGTCAATATGCCTATAGGAAAGGGAGATCGACCACATCGGCAACCCTAGATGTAGTAGAGGCCGTGATGAATGGCCTAGAAAACAAGAAAAAAGTGGCGGCCATGTTTATAGATCTTTCAAAAGCATTCGATTCTGTGAATCATGAACTACTACTACACAAACTTAAAGTATACGGAATTAGAGAAAATAAATTAGAATTATTAAAATCTTTTTTAACAAACCGAGAACAAGTAGTAGAAATCAAAATAAATTCTAAAGCACACAGATCTAATACGTTAAAAACAAACATAGGTATCCCACAGGGATCCTCATTAGGAAATGTGTTATTCCTTTTGTTTGTGAATGATATAGCCAAAATTAATATAAATGGTAAGATTATACAGTTCGCCGATGACACTACAATTGTCCTGGCTGAAAACACAATAGAATCGCTACATAATAGTATAAGGGACACATTGTACAAGCTCAGTGAATGGTTCCATTTTAACGGACTAAAACTTAATGCTGACAAAACTAATATAATGTTTTTAAACGCAGTAACCGCCAATCAAGCGCCTGTACATATAAGTTTTCACGACGGAACTGTGTGTCTATCGACAAATGTAGTAAAACTACTGGGGTTTGAAGTTGACTCTGCCCTGACATGGAAACATCACATTGAGTGCACGTGTAAAAAAATGGCCAAAGGTATATATGCCTTAAAACAGCTAAAGTCTATATCCACATCAGAGACTTTAAAGGAAACCTATTATGCATATATACACTCAATCTTGTCCTACGGAATCATTTTGTGGGGCAACTCAACGGATTATGAGAGGGTACTCAAGATGCAGAAAAGAGCAATCAGAGTACTAGTTGGAGGAAAATTTGATGAAACCTGCAGAGATCACTTTAAAAAACTAGATATTCTAACTTCAGTCTCTGTATACATTCTTGAAATATTAAAGTATGTGAAGAAGAACATGCATAAATATAAACTGAAAACAGTACAGAGCAAAAGAAGCACAAGAAATATAGGAACAGTGCTAGAGACAGCTATTCCAAGGCTTAAAATGACAGAGAAATTGCCACTGCGAATGGGCCAAATGTTGTTTAACAAACTTCCGGAATGTATAAAAACAATGACCAATGAAGTCCAATTCCTAAAATATGTTAAAAAGCTATTACTAGACAGAACTATATACACAATTAAGGAATATTTTTCATATGACTACAGTCATATTAAAAATGTTGATTGCTGTTGTCATAATAATTCTAAACTAATTAATTAAGGACACATAATTTTATACATTTTGATTCATATTTTAAATTGACTATCTAATCTAGCCCCTATACAGCTAAAATAACTATAAGTTTAATTTTATTTCAATGTAATATTAATTAGTAATTTTTTTTTTGACGAGATATGACTGATGCCAACACCTATTATCATTATAATAAGTTAGTTGTAATTCTGTATGTCAATAAAATCTATCTATCTATCTATCTATCTACACGACACAAACCTATTTTATAAATTAGTATAGTTGAGACACAATATAGAACGCATAAGCTAACAACCTAAATGATATCTTAGAGTTAAAAAGGATGATTAATTAGAGCTAACTTCTGTGTTATTGTTCCCCAACATAATAACTGTCGTCCAGTAAAAATAAATTCAAGCTTATAACATCAATTTATTGAAAAAAAAAAATAAGTTTATGTATCCACATCGTATGTATAGAGTATTCACACAGAAAAGTAATTTACACGAGTAAACGTTTGTCTACTAAGTGGTTATACTGCTTGCAGAGGAATGTGATCATCGTCCAGCTCCAATAGAAGGAGTATATCCGACTGCAGCCTTGCTTGCTCGTAAGAAGTTGATGATGGTTTGTCACCGTCTTGGTATCGTGATCACAGTCATGGTGATCCACCACGTTCCATCAGCTTGTATCGAGAACAAAAAGCCGCTTGAAGAAATCAACTTTTTGTTAAGAAGCGTATCCAAAGTGTTTGGTTTATCTAGATAAGTTTTTCACTGTGCATGAACACATTCATGCGGTATTCTGTCCATCATACTGTGTAGTATTCATACAGCACCAAATGTATCACCTCTAAATCGGGGACCCAATGCATTTCTATATATAAAACAGTTATAATTTATATGCAGTTTGTTATGGTAGTTTGTTTACAAAATCATTCAGTGCTACCAGAGTATTTTTTTATACCGTACATGACATTTTTTATACACACACAAGCAAAAAAGAGAATAAGACATAGTGATCTGGCAGTTCGTACCATTTCTGTATACAAATAAGCACGAACACTTTGGAAAAAAGTTGGAAAATGTAAAATGTTGGAAATGGAATAAGCGTAAATTGGGTGTTATATAATTTGTACTTACAAGTTAGATAAAGTCGACATCACACTAGTAGTAGTGGTATAATTTTTTTAAGCGACTCGTGTTTTGGTGGTGCGCAGAAATAATCTGTCATCAGTCATGTATTTGATGTCACTTGTTTTTCTTGCCTTTTTAATTGCTCGTCCGTCACTACAGAGTCTTCATAAGTTCTTCATAAGGTCTTCATAAGACTTCATTAGTTTCATTACAATTTCACTGACAATATTTTGGTTTACCGACCCGTAGCTTTGCTGGTAGAATTTCAGCCTCTAGTTCCGAGAATCGCGAGTCCGATTCACAATAACACAATAACATATATATAATAAAAAAACAAATAGACCGGCCCGCACACAACAATTAATATTATTTGTAAACACCCTTTGAAGGTATATTGTGTTCTTCATGTACCAAATTATGTACCAAACATACACAAATAATTGTGCCTTTTCAATCTGCAATTATATGTTTGTCTCATTTTTTTCTATGTATTATAATTATTAAATTATTTCTCTTCACAGATTCTCGGGACTTACGCCCGGTATTTTTAAGGCATCAGTAGGGCCGTAGCCAACACTGAGAGGCCTTTTACAATATTATACTTAAAATTAAGTAAAAATTACAGATAGAGGATGTTAAGTATATAAAGTAACTATTGCAGACATGGTATTAATGTTACAGGCTATTGTGTTGAGTTGTTCATTGACTTAATTAAACTGGTCTATTGTACGAGGAACGGCACCCGCCAGTTATGCCTCATTCATAAAAAAAATATTATTTATTTATAATTGTTATTGTGCTTTTTTACTACATTATGTATTTGAAAAGAGCTAAATACGGTTAAAGCCGATATCTGGCAACACACAAGTACGATAGTTTCAAAGAAAATATAGAACTGTTTTCAAATCAGTGACAGTGACAAATTTTGAAAGCAAAATTACTATAGGTTGTGCTATATTTTATCACAAACTCTTTCATTTTATGCAGTTTTAGCGAAATCATTCGTTCAGTGTCTCATCCCTAATCCGCTTGAAATCCGCTGGAACGCGATATTACGTCATAAGCTTGTGGTACGAATATTAGCAGCATTGAATTTCAGCGGAATCGCAGCCGAGCGGCAATGACACTGCTTTTAAAAACGTTGTGGTAGGCCTGCTGTATAAGGCAAGCTTATCAACAGCCAGTTCGATAGATAGCTTGTGTCAATATTGTAGTAAGATAATCGATTAAATATGGCTTCACCTTGAACGTAATCGATAAGTTAACTGCAATGGCTGAGAAACCTTAGTACGGGTTTAAATTTTTAATATGCCAGCTTTTCGGTCGTGTGGGGTTATATTTCATACAAAAAGTTTATGTGTGTTCAAATATAAAGCTTATTTTGTATATAAAAACCACTCAAAAAACTGGTAGAAAAAGCAGGAAACAAGTATTTAATACTATTTATAGTAAAACTAGTGGGTGCTCGCGGTTTCACTCGCATTAAGAAGTAAAACTTGCATACCCCATTTCACCCCTTTAAAAGTGGCTTTTCCAAAAATCCTTCCTTAGCGTATACCTACGTCATAACATCTACCTGCATGCAAAATTTCAGCCCAATCCGTCCAGTGGTTTGGGCTGTGCGTTGATAGATCACTATATCGGTCAATCAGTCACCTTTGAGTTTTATATAGTAAAAATACTAACTTAAGCACTTAACTGAGTAATTTGTTGTACAGCCACGGTGCACTATACATATATAAAAAATAGCTACATATAGCTATTCAGTCTCTGAGTCATACAACACACAGTTCGTGAACAATACCGGCATTCAACGGATACTGCTTATACTGTTTCATATTAACGAGTAAACGATTGCAAACATGCATGACTGTACGTTGTATTGTGATTTGTAGGAAGAATGTGGAGCAGAGTTTCCACATTTTCATTATTTAAGTCATATTTATATGACTGAGGTTTATTTATTTATGAGGTTTACCTCTTCTACATAGTACTTAAGATTAGTTTCATGCAAAGAGGCTCAGAGAAAACGCTTTAAAAAGCTTGTCTCTCTATAAACGTTTGTAATATAATTCATAACGAAGCCACTGAATTGATTTGAATGGTATTCAGAAAGGAAATACGTAAAACAATAAGTTGATAATCTTAAATTAAATTACTTACTCGTATGTACCTACTTAATTAACATAATTCTTCTTCTTCTTATCCTATATTTAATTGATTGATATATTTATTCTTTTGTATGAGACAATGTATACATTGAATGAGACAATGTGTACAATAGTACTAAGGACAGTCTGTAAGCCCAAATGGGCAGTAACTAGAGTACTCATATCACAAACATGACGAAGCTCTGTAATTTGAACATCTGTATATACCTAGTTTGCCAGACAATAAACAATTCATTTCATTCATTCATTCATTCATTTCATTCATTCAATGTATTTATTTAATGTGTTTTTTTTTTGTGTTTTCCTAGCAATAATTTAGTGTTTTGGTATGTTTGTTTGTTAAGGTATCTGTTATGTTGTTGTTTGCACGCCACCGACTTTTACATGTTTCTTTCCTAGCGATCTTTACTAAGGTTGCCTGGAAGAGATCGCTCTACGCGATAAGGCCGCCCAATGTACCTAGGTTAAGTAATTTTACTGTAAATTGTTTTGTATTTTGTTTTCTGGTGTACAATAAAGCTATATTGATTGATTGATTGATTGAATGAGAGTGGCCAACTCTGGTGACGAGAGTTTTCGAACCGCCCTAAGGGCCTCTGACATGGCTTAACGACTGCCGAACTAGACAAACAATTAACATACCTACTAAAAGCTAAGAACACCATTAGCAACAAAGTAACTTGGGACCACACAAATTTTCTGCATCATGCCAAACAAACGCGGAAAAAAATTTGTTCTCCAACTCGCCACTACAAATAAAATTTTTACGCGTAGACATAAATATAACATGTCAACACTTTTATTTCACCACACCAAATAAATGAGTTCCGCGATATACGAGACCGAGCGACCCATTTCCAAAATTACACGTGATTTTTCTTTTCCTTTTGTTCTTTGCACGTCTGATTGACCGAAACAGCGAAGAAGTTTTAATTTGATGTTGAGATCAAAGTGCATTCCAGTAAACATGTACATTTGGTCATAATGTCACTTATGCAGGCGTTGTTTCAGGTTAATTAATGGTCGAATCTTATAGTACTTATTTAGATATATCTATGGTTCAAATACTTTACTGTTAATGCAATGTATAAAAATATTAAAGAAGGCACATTACTACTCGGTTTAAAATGTAAATGACTAGATAACGGAGCTCCCGCTAACTAACTTTTATTTAGTCACTAGCTGTGCTCGCGACTTCGTTCGCGTGGAATAGTTATTTTTGCAAACAAAGAGGTTGTTTGCAAAAAGCTTTATAAATTATATCTGTCACTCACGACCGTTTTCGCAGCGCACGCAACGGAAGCCCTCAAAGATGAATAATTTTCCCCGTTTTTCCCACATTTTCCATTGTTTCTTAGCTCCTATTAGTTGCAGCGTGATGTTATATAGCCTAAAGCCTTCCTCGATAAATGGTCTATTCAACACAAAAAAATTTTTTCAATTCGGACCAGTAGTTCCTGAGATTAGCGCGTTCAAACAAACGAACAAACAAACTCTTCAGCTTTATAATCTTAGTATAGATTTAAAAGTAATATTAGCAAAATATTTTATTAGATTATTTACGCTAAGTTACAGTAGGCCTGCACCACCTTTGACTACATAATCTATTATTATTCAGGATTCGGCTTCAAACCAGTTAGTATGAAATTATACACATGCAGTGTACATGAATATTAAATCCCAACACAACTGTAAACCAACAAAAACAAGATTACACCCATTATGTCACACAATTAGGCAATGCGAGTACCGTAAACTAATTCCGCAGACAGTGTCTGTGATGTATCTTAGATTGCTCTATTACGTCGAATGAGCGATTTTCTAGTCAAGTTAATTTTAGTAACAATTTTTGCTAAGAGATGGCGCCACCCAAACGCTTCGGATTTTGTCCCTTGATGCACAAAATATTCATGAAATTATTTAAAAATAAGAATAAAATATATTTACTGTAACATGAAACATAGAAATAGATACAAATTAAATAAAAAAACACACAATAGACGTTTCATATCACAACCCGGCACCAGCTCAGCATACGCTGGATGCAAGCAACCAGCTCTGGTCTTCCGTTGGGGCCGACAGGTGACGTCACGCACGTAATTAAATCGAAAAAATACGTAGCAACACTATAAAAAATTAATATACTGAATAACATACACACAACACAGCGAAGAAGAAATTAAAAGAGATACACATTATATTTACTGCTAGCAACACCAAGTGTGTGTTTTTTGTACTACATTTTGTTTTTAAATTGGAGATCATCTGTGGAATTCACTCCCGGAGTCTGTACTTATATCCCAAATTTTACAATCTGAATGCCTTCAAAGCACGAGTGAATAGGTTTCTTCTGGGCAAGCGTGCTCCATCTTCGACTTCACCGTCGCTTCCCATCAGGCGAGGTGCAGTCAAACGTAAGCCCATATAATGTAAAAAAAAACCGCTCATTAGGCAATGCGAGTACCGTAATCTAATTCCGCAGACATTGTCGGTGATGTGTCGTAGATTGCTCTATTACGTCGAATTGGCTCTGCGGTATTAGCGGTACCGTGTTTTTATGGGGCTGACATGCTGACACGCATTTTGGTCGTAAAATGTTGTCTTTTTATGCTGGAATGATGTTCAGTGGTGAGACACAGAACATATCGTAGTGCATACTTTTTTTTAACACGAAATAGGCTTACGTTTCACTATAGCCTGCCTGATGTTAAGCACCACTATAGTCTAAGATGTAGCACGCTTGCCAAGAAGAAATCTATTTACTCTAGATTTTAAGACCCCTGGGTATATATTATCTTGGAACAGGGCTCCAGTTAGAGAGTTCCATAGTCTCGAAAAGAGTGTTAAATTTTATGGTTCTTATACTGAATTTTGCCATTTTCGTTTTAAGTCTTATAAAAGTTCAGTTACTTGTGATGATTTTTTTGTTAGGTTATGTTTTGTTTTACACTATATTGGATGCCTTTCATGATTTTCAGCATAGTCCTTAGACGTAAGCAAATATTTTTCAACAAACATATTTATTTTGAAATTTTATTTTGAAAATTATTTATTTTGTGACAAGAAATTATATATAAACATGCGTGGGAGTCACGACCCTCAGTCATGAGGAATACGACTCAAGAGAGATATCCGTTTAAGTGTAAGTACATTAGGTATTATATCCGTTTTCCAGTACCCATGACACAAGCGATAGCATAGAAAATGCACACATTTTAATAAAACCAGGTTACCATTACTGTCTGAACTTTAAAATACTGCTTTACTGGTCCTTGTCTATTTATTAATGGACGACGCGGTGAGTCCTTGGATGGGTGAACAAAAAGTGACATTCTAAGTTGAGCGCTTCCGTGGGTCGCTTGACACGTAAAATTATAGATGCTGATTGTTTTATAGCACGACAGACATTAAGCCGTTTCAGAGGCACTAGGCTAGTTTGAAAACTCTGACACCAGAGTTGGCATCATACGAATATACATTTTTTAATGTCGAATATACATTTATTTATGTCGGTCTTCAAGTCGAGAGTGAATCGGTTTCTTCTAGGCAAGCGCGCTAGATCGTAGATTACAACGTTGCTTAACATCAGGCGAGTTGTAGTCAAGCGTGAGCCTATCTTGTTTAAAAAATAAAATAATAATAATAAAACCAGGTTACCACAGCACTGCTGTTTGAACTTGAAAAGGCTATACTGATCATTGTCCATTGTTAGCATACAATGCATGTATGTATGCTGCATGTGTCTGAACGACTGTTGTGACTGAGTGCGGTTTACCTAAACAATATTGTATTTTGCTCACCTTAGCTGGCACTTTGCTAAGATTAATTTTTATTCTCAATAGCTTGTGGGTCAGCACATAGATTTTAAATAATCAATCAATTAATTAATCAAAATTCTGTGTCATGGATAGACGCGCTTTATTGGACTCTTAATAAAAAAAAAATACATTTGAAACTAGTTTTTTTAATGCAAGATTGACCACAACTCGTCTGATGTTAAGCGTTGACGTAGCTAGTGCGACAAATGGCGGCCTTATCGCTGAAAACCATCTTTTTCAGATTGCTGGGTTGCGTTTTTTTTTTTTAAACAGCGTAGCGTCCAATACTGCTAAAATTCAAGTTAGATTTCCAATCGGTACATAGAATAAATCACTAATATGTTTGGTTTTTTGTTACCTGTTCTTGTATAGCAATGTCGTTCTTCTAAATTTGTTACTATGAGAACAATAAATAAAACAAAATGTACAAAATAATTGGAATCTCAAAATTAATCTAATTTCCTAGACACTCTCATCAAAAAGACATTCACGTAGTTATGAGGTTTTCAATAATAGGGCTCATACCATACAAATTCTAAGGGAATTTCAATCTAATGTGAACCTTAATGTGTTGTTATAAAGGCCTTATTATCATAACAAGTCTAAACTTTACAAAATATGATCTACAAAGTGGCATGGTAATAAATAGAAATCCAGAAAGAGCCTACTTTTCAAAATATTTTTTTGTATAGAATCTTAAGTAGTGATAATGGAAGAGCAGTAACAATTGGGATATAACAATGAAATTGTGATAACTGGACCGTTTACTTTTAACCAGAAAATTCACAAAGCTATCAGATGATAGCTTTGTAAATTTTCATGTGATAAAATAAACAAATAATTGCAAATCTAATCAATGAAAGCAAAATATTGCAGGGTAAATGATTTGCAATTGGCGAGAAAAATGTGTGTCATCCGAAAGTAGGTTTTCGTATAACATCATAATTTCCAAGCCACCTTGTACAGTAAGTACCTATTTCATAACAGGCGGCCCAGTAAGATAAATCAGATTCACACGCAAATAAAGGATGGTAATAGTGAGATAAATAATTAGAAGCCACACTGTGTCTACAAATTATAATATGAGGTGAATGAGACCTAGGCAGATGAGTGACGATATAACAAAATATGTATGTTTAGATATAACTTTTAAATGTCAAAAACTACTATTGATTGAATGACTTATGACGATCAAAATTAAAATAGATTCCGAACTCTCCTAACCTATCAAGATGTGTTGCGGATGCTGCTGGCCTGGTGCAGCAAGTGTGGATCATCATCCACACTTGCTGCACAAAGATCTGCTGATGTGTCGTCCGGGTAGCTTGGAGCTTCCTAGCACTACCGCTCAGTGTCCTCTTGGACTCTTGTGTGTAATTCAGTTAATAAATGTGTGTTCATTCCGATTTAAGTATACGTTTGGGCGTTCAGATGCAACACACCAAATACTGTATACGTCTAACATGTATTCAACTATTTTATTAAATCCTATGTTTAATCGGAATAATTAAAATACCTATCATAAAAACATTTAGTTTTTTTACGTGGGATCAGTTTACGTTTTACTACAGCCTGCCTGATGTAAAGCATTGCTGCCTAGGGTGTAACACGCTTACCTTTAGTTGAATTGAAAGCTCCTTATTTTGTAGTAGCTAAAAGTTTTTTTTTTTTAATTAATCTATATGGTTTGCGTAACCATCTAATTAAGCACTTTTAATCAATCTAATATCCAAATTCACTAAAAGAACATCCCATCGTCGCGTAAGTATGATTAACTAGTTAATTAACAAGCTCATTAACTCGACTACAGTGTCGTGGTGGTAGTCTATATTACACGCTTATTGTAAACACCACACGTGTGCTTCTTAGAGCGTTACATTTTACTAAATTAGTGTTCATCTATTGGCATTATATTCTAGTACTAGTGGGTGCTCGTGGCTTCGCTTGCATTAAGAAGTAAAACTTGCAACCCCCATTTCCCCCCCTTTAAAAGTGGAATTTCCAAAAATCCTTTTTAACGGATGCCTACGTCATAACATCTACCTGCATGCCAAATTTTAGCTCAATCCGTCCAGTGGTTTGGGCTGTGCGTTGATAGATCACTATGTCAGTCAGTCACCTTTGAGTTTTATATATTTAGATAATATTCTAGTTAAGGTTTCAGAACGCACCATCATCATCGTCAGCCCTTGTCGGCCTACTGCCAGAACTAAATCAAACAATTAAACAATAGCATTTTCAATATTTATAACGTTATCTATCTATACTACGATGAAGTCAGCTTCATCAAATTTAACTTAGTAATTTTTATGCAAGAATCCGCTCTAAATTTAAGGGATCTTTCTTAGCCATTAGTGGTCCATTACTGAACATAGGCCTCTCCGATTTTTATCCATGACTCATAAAATGAAATACATGAAATTTAAGAGATAACAAAAACATATTCGAATTAATTACTAATCCGGAGTGCCGAGTCATTAAACTAATTCATTAGTGTCAAATAATTGACAAACGAAAAAACCGTTCGATCAAAACAAGCTTCTCGTCTTTATAAGCAATGCAAGGTACTTTTACAAGCAAACTACATAACGGTATCTGAATACTTGCGGTACACAATAAGGTTTCGTTAAGAAATGTGATTGACATCTAAGTGTGTACTTCCTCATTGATGTTCAAATGGCTGAACCAATTTGAGTAATATTTTTTTATACATTTACCTACTTTATAACTATAAGTTATTCAAATTGACGCTCGAGCAAACGATATTGTGGCCCAAAGCACAGAATCCCAAAGTATGCTTCGTTACATCCATTTTTATACAGTATTTGCCATGTATTTTGTATATTGCTTGTATATAAATATTTTTTTGTTGCAGGAAACTCAATAATCTATTCTAGGGTTGATCATAGATATAACAATTATAATAGGTAGGTATAGGGGTAGGTACTGATACCTACATTTTTATGATAGTTACCTATACATATATATAAAGAATAAACGAATGCAAGTAACACCACGGCACAGAACTAACACCATTATGTGTACAAAAAAAAACAATTCTCACGGTCAAACAGCATTTCAATTTAGTATCCCAGCTTTATTTATGATACATAGTAACATAATACATACGAGTACATAATAGGTATTATGTATGGTAATATAGATCACTATTTGCATGTGAGAACGCAATCGCCCTCTATATCAACTGTAGGGAACTTATTTCACCTACATGTAAGTAACGGTACTCATTCGTTATCTTAGGGCTATTTCACATGTACCTATATTCCAATGCGATTTCCGGTGAAATTAAGTACTTGCTATCGAGAATTGTAAGTGACATTAGAACGGGTTTGCGCTTGACCATAGTTTGCCTGATAGTAAGCAAAGGCTGTGACCTAAGATGGAGCGTGCCTACCCGATAAGAACCGATTCACTCTCGCTTTAAAGATCGCTGGATTATAGTGCGTGGGGAACAGGGAGTCAGTCAAACCTAAACTAAACCGAATGGTGTAAATTTAGATGCATCTAAATCTTAATATCTCGCTGATATGATATTGAACCCAATTTAGGTTAGTCAATAAACAGCAAGAAAACATATTTAAACGATAGTGAGTTCTCTTGATACCTACCAAAACTTCATGTCATTTTCATTCATCGATTAAGTTCACATTGAGTTACTAAATGATAAATGTTAATTAAGGAAAAAAAACTTGATTATTTCTCGATACCAGAGTTGGCCACTTTCATTCGATAAGAAGAAGATAAATAAAAAAAACCTTTATAAATCGAACCAATTGAATTATAACCATGCATAAGAACTCAACAATAATAGTTATTTGGTAACCACCAATAAAAATTTCAAGCCCGTAAACCGTTTCCGCACTTGATATATGGTAATAAAACCTTTAACTATTAAATATTACACACCCAAGTTATAGCTATAGGCCAAAGAACTTAAAACAAAATAGAAGTAGAACAAGCAATCTTCTTCTTCTTATCGAATGAGAGTGGCCAACTCTAATGTCGAAAGTTTATCAAGCCGCCCTAAGGGCCTCTGACATGGCTTAACGACTGCCGTACTAGACAAACAGCCGAGACCTACAATTTAACGTGTCATCCGACCCACGGAAGCGCCTTAAATGTAATGCCACTTTTCGGTCACCCATCCAAGGACTGACCGCGTCGATTTGCTTAACATTGGTAATCGCTTGCGATTGCCTCCGCTAGCTGCGCTACGCGCGCAAGAACAAGCAATGATTTGTATCGAAGAACGCGTGCTTTCAACAGACAGCAAACTGTTTTTTTTTTATTTATTTATAACTAGCTACTCTGCCCGAGGTACTCCACTACTCTCTCTCCTATCTCTTTCTTTATCAGACAGGCTGGACACCGTACTATGTGGCACGATGCAGAGGAGGCCTATACTCAGCAGTGGGTGAACACGGGCTGACATGATGATAATGATGATGATGACTCTACCCGGCTTTGCACGGTCACATATGCACGATATATACTTAAAAACTGTCCTCCTAAAACACTATCTGTTAAAAAAACACATCAAAACCCGTTGCAAAAATAGTTCACAACTATCTGGTTTGAAGCCTTGTTATTTCAAAATGTGTAGTAATCCACTAGTTTGGTCTCCAATTTCTAAACAAAGCCGAGAATTGCCAGAAATAATGATAGTAAAGTCTTTATTCATTGCTTAGTCTTTTTGCTATAGAAGTATATAATATATTGAGTTTTTATTGCCTATGGTTGTTCGGCAATTTCAATGTCCGGTAGCGATTGAGTACCGATTCATGTATTTAGATTATCAGTGACGTGGTCGTGTTTGTGAAATATCTGACTGTTACATCGTAGTTATTCATGCTTTTCATAACCTAATAAGTATTTTAGTGATTACTGGTATTTATTTATTTATTTATTTATAATGGTACACAAAACAGAATGTGTTCCCAAATAAGCTAAGTATACATTCAAACTGGTTTTGATCCAGAACAAATTCCTAAGATAAGTGTACACAGCTTGAACAACATAAATGCGATTGTGCATGCATAAGTAAACTTCATAAAGTATATAACACGTATTATAATACCAACAATGTTTTTATTGATCATATAAAGAGATTAATAAATTCGAAATTAATTTGTGGCTAAGTACCTATTTATGAAAATAAAACAGATTGTAGAAATATTTAACGCGTTGAAGTCTTTTGTATAGACAAAATCTCGAACCATGGATGGAAATATGATTTTTTTAATATAGTTTACTGTTTTTTAAGAATTACTTTTGAGAACTTATGAGGACAGATTGGATCTAATCAATCACAATCGGGTCAGTCGTTTATGCGCTAAAAAGAAGTGAATATCTGTGTTTATCTATGTTTCAAAGAAACTTATAAAAAATCGATTCATTACGTGACTTTCTCACTTTACACAATTTTTTTTACATAAAGATGTGATATTTTTTGTATGAAATCTATCATTTTTTTGCTTGATTGACGACGAGCAAGTAGGTATTTTTCATCATAATTAGTTAAACACCAACCCAATATCTCAAATAGTTTTCGAGATCTTTGCTAGTTACATATCTATCATTATTTACATTATTTTAATCACATAAATATGACAATAATATAAGAATACAAACAGTTGTGCTTATTGGTTGTGCCTCGGGGAAGACAATAGTACATTTCTCATTCCCTTCGGCACAACCAGTTGGTCAGTTGTGTCGTGGGTCCAGTTTTCTTCCCAAAGGACTAACTCTTTGTGCGCCGGGGAGGTCACGGATATGATGTGAAGCTTAGCTATACTAGGTAGGAATGTCCAGTAATTTCCTCCACTCTTGTTCCTACTAGAATTCCCGTACCGGTCGACATTGTTGTCGGCATGACAATAACTGTTGTGATTGATGAGAAGCAATCCGGACACCGTTGCTCGTATTGGATACGACTCATTGGGGAACTACTGCTGACCACAAGCTGGTTTATTATGTATAACTTAAACTTACTGGAAAATGAGTGAATTGAATAGAATAGATAGAATTGCAGACTTAAATGTAGGCGTATAAACAAAACCTTAAAACTAATAATTAATAATCTACCTATTTTTATATTTTTTTTTATTCTATTATAAGAACAAATCTTAGCAGAAGATTTTAGTAGGTAGGTATAACGGTAATATGTAAACAAAAGTTATGTTTAGCCACGGTAATCTTAATTACAATGATTGTTTAAATAGGTAGGTCATTTAAAGTCATACTGCAGGTACAGTCGCACCACTTCCCCAATCAGCCACCGCGGCAGAACTAAGCAAACTTAAGGCGAGGCATTTTCGCGCGAACTACGATTTTAGGAGGTGAGGTGTGGGGGGCCGCCCGCGTGTCTCACTCCGCGCGCTGTCCATTTCTCGTAACGTTAGCACTACGCCACAGTATAAATATTTCAGCTGTTATACTATGATCAACTTCTATTAATGTAAAATGTTATTTTTGTCAGTTTTAAATAAGCTAAGTAATAATTTATTACTATATATATATATTATATTATCTATAAATATAAAACAAAGTCGTGTTTGTTGTTTGAAAAAAAAAAATACATAGGTTATATTAATAAAATTGCCGTGACTTTGTATATTCGCTGCTTAGATAACATGCAAAAAAAAATATCACCACATTTATTACGTTTATTATCGTATACATTCTGTTTGGATATTCTGCTTGGATCTGTTTTTAGGGTTCCGTACCCAAAGGGTAAAAAACGGGACACTATTACTAAGACTTCGCTGTCTGTCTGTCTGTCTGTCCGTCCGTATGTCACCAGGCTGTATCTTATAAACCGTGATAGTTAGACAGTTTTTTTTTAGAAGATGTATTTCTGTTGCCGCAATTATTTTATTTATTTCGAACACATACAGTCGTAACAACAAATAACAACAAATATAAATTACCATAATTATTACGTTTATGATTGTATAAATTCAGCTTGGTTCTGTTTTGTGTATTATGTGACAAACTAATGATGTTATAATATTATACTCACTCATTATTGATATTATTTTGAGATAATTTATCATCACATTCTGCAAGTCATTCTTTATCAGCTGTAGAGTTTATAGTCAATAGTAAATAATATAAAAAATAGATAGATCGACCTATTTTATGGTATTATTGTTTAGTACATGATCCACTTACCCATCTGTCGTTGAAGTATTGAAATTCACAGGTTGCAATTCTACTAATGGACTGGTAGTATTAGATACTCGAGACTGCTTTTTCGACCTAAATTAATTAATTATAGAGTACTCGTACATAGGTACATACTTTTGGTCATACTGATATAATTTAGTCTGTGGCAAGTAATGACGAAAATTTACGAAATCAACTAAAATTATAGAAAATTCTCATATACCTGAGGGGAAACATAAAGAATAAAAAAATTGGGCCACTTTTAGAAATATTGTTGCGTGCTTAGTCATTTTACTTTAAAAAAAAGAGTAAACTTCATAATTTTACTATAAAAGGGAGTAATTTACATACCGTTTCTTATAGTTCTCTTTCCCTGTCCTTCTTTTAGATATTAACACTGATTTCTTCCTAACTTTATTTTTTTATTAGCCATTTCCAATTATTACACTGTGGCAAGAATGTAAGAAGGGGCGGAGAAAATTTGGCACAGGTCTAACGTTGGCAAGCGCCCGATTGCGACTGACGGGGTAGCGGGCGGCGCGGCGTCTTGTCAAACTGCTGGGAAATATTCAAGTTTTGGGATTAATAATTAACTCAAAATTATAGGACTTTAGTTGAAACCCAAATTTTAGCAGGTTCTCTGTAGTATTTAAAGAGAAACATTTCTATAAAAAAATGATGTGTAAAGTCAGAAATTTAATTAATAAGATATTCGATTTAGACTTTTACATTAAGCTGTCTTTGGAATTTTTTATGATCGAGTAAAGTATACCCTATCGTGTAACAAATTAGCACATTCCTCAGACAATATCCTTAAGTATATTGTATATTTTTTGCAAGACCGATATTAAGGAGTAAATACCTAAAAAAATTGATATAGTAAAACGGTTTTTCCGCTTTTTCACTGGTGACTCGCCTTAACAATATTATACAATACAATAACAATATTATACAATACAACGCAATAACGCCTAGTTGGTTAAGGCGTAATGAGTTCAGACGATAGCAGACAAACGCAGGTTCGAATCTTGCCGTCGTGATTATTTTCGCTCGTTTACCAATAAGTTTAAGTTAAACGACCACAATGCGGGCTTAGCACTTCTCAAAATAACTCATAAGGATAGGTTTATGTTTTGACCATAGATTTAGTTTTTTTACTCTCTTGACTATACGGATTTAAAGCTTCAAGAAGGTGAAAATAATGACCGTTTTACTTGCTGCGCAACGCAAAGAAATAATGTGTATTTATTGTACATATGTATGTTCCTTTATTTTCTATTAGAAGTCGATATGGTCAATATATATTACGCTTCAACTTTAGTAAAAAAAACTAAACTAAATCGATAAAACTAAATCGATAAATTGCCATTTTTAGTTCAACAATTGTATTATTTTCACAGTTTTATTATTTTACGTTAAGTAACTAACTGTTATGTTACTTAACGATCAAAACCATTACTTAACGATAATTCAAAATATGGCAGTAGCCCCCTTGACCACACTATGTTACGAGCGTACTATATCGCCACCGTTCCTAATCTATACTCACTACGAGAATACTTACTCAGTACATCAGGCTAGCACAACATGTTCTGACAAAAAAGTAAAGGAATAGTGAAGCATGGCTTGCTTTTATTAGGAGTCTTACTTGAAAACTTAATAAACGATTGATATTATTTGTTTGGTGTTTTGACTCTTCACTTTTTTCAAAGCATTAATTAAAAATAAACAATCAACAAAAGACAGATCAAGTAATCACTCGTTGATTCTAATGCGACGCTATTATAGTTATCGTATTATATTATCATAGGTCTGTCTATCTCACAAGTCAAGTTAAGTGACTAAGCATAAACTTAAGTAAAAATACTCACCAGTAGTATCAGGTATAGAGTGTAGAACTCCACACAGCGTCTCCGAAGCAGTCGTCTCTCCAACGTCATTCCCACACGTAATGTCCACCTGAGCTGGTTCAAACAGTGTCAAATCTAACCCGTCCATATCACTTCTAGTCGAAACTCCATCCTCTTCCACCTTTTTTTCACAGAAATTCTCCGGAGATTCGACCTCTTTGGGACTCCGACTGCAAACTCCATCGCTCAAAGGATCGCAGCAACATGTGTCGGAAAACGGCTCGAAATCTCTACAGTCAAACTCGCACCGCTCAAAACTGTCACAAGTACAAGAAGACAAAGCATCGGAGTCAGTCGCTTCAAACACGTTAGCAACCTCTGATTCTTGGGACGTGTAAAACACGTTCGTGTAAGGCAGTTTTGGCTCAAATTCGTCAAGCTTTTCATCGTTTTTGAGAATCTCTTCGATTTGCGGGCGACAGTCCTCGTATCTTGCGAAGCTTGACGTATCTGTCAAATTTGACGATCTGTCAACGGAATAGACATCTGCGTATGGATCTGTGGAATCGCTTGGTGGGAGTCTGAAAGGAGATTGGTTGTGGTTGACTCGTGAATGGAAGATGGTGGTGTAAGGACATTTGTGTGGTCTGGAGCGGTCTGCCCGGCGAGGATAACTTGCAGCTAAGGGGTCCCCATTGATGGTCTCATCGTTGATGTAAGCTTCGCTGGTAGAGAGCACGTTGTAGCGCCAGTCTGGCATAGCTGATGATGATGATGACCATCACTTTGTAGGTGTAAAGAGGTGCGTCTTCATTCCTTTGTGCTATTTTTAAGTCGTGTAAATGCTTATGCTATTGTTTGTTCTTTCACTTGTTTTCCCAACGTATTAACACTCTCACTGTTTGTTTGTTTTAGCTTTGATAATCGTTTGTTTTTGAATGATGTGTGGTTGAAATGCTTTATCACAATGCTATAGGATAATTTCATAAAGGTTAGGCTTAACGTATAGGTACTGCTAAATTCTTCGGCTAAGTGCTGTTTGTACTTCTTCGATTATTATAATAGTTGAAAGAGAATTGATCTGTTGCGGCATTTTACGTTAAAAAATATTCGATTAAATAATTATCAAAAATATTCTTTTTTCGCCAATTAATCATAAGCACCGACATTTATGGCGTTAATTAATAGCGGATCTCATACTATATAAAACAACTTAATAACAAAATCAAGAGTAATAAACCAATAAATATTTGAAGGAAGCCAAAAGTTAATTCAAATTGAGTATTATAACGTCTAGAAGTGATATAAATGAATATTTAATGAAGTATACGAATGTAAAGCTAGTTTTACTAGAGTGTAGTAATAGTAGAATAGCCGTACTTGGTGGAAATGCTATGTGGGTCAGAAAACACTGACCGTTTGTGAATATTTATGTCTATGTATCCATATAAGTGAGATTGACATATGGAAAAATTACTCATGCATATTTTTGTGCAATTTTTATTTTTACTATCTTAGACGTAATTTTGGTTAACTTGGCCTTTGCAGTGACCAAATTAGTTTTTATAACATAATATAATATAATATTATATAGGTTAAGGCTGAAATAAATGTCTTTTTCATTACTCATACTCTGAAAGTAGGTCTGAAGTTGCCTGAGGAGCGGGTTGAAAGTAGTACTTTTCATCCCTAGGGAGAATCGCTTTCAACTGACAGCTGTCAAATTATAAAAAAAAATACCTATTTCATTTTCACATCTATTGAACCACGTTCCAACTTTTTATACAGCCACGATGTAAAATAGAAGTATTGATTACAGAATATATTTTTTTTAAATAACTTTATTATAATTTAGTTTCAACAATTTCTTTAAAATAACTTAGATTTCGGTAAAATATTTACCATTTATTCAATGATGAAAATAAAAAATAATGGCTAAAAAAATGAATAGCTGGCCGAACACAGAAAAAAAAACAAAATAGGCGGGAAAGCGGTAGTTCGTTTTTTTTTTCTTTGGCCATAACTTTGTATTGTGCCATCTTCATTTATTTTTTCGATTTGAAGACTTTTGTTTATACGTATAGCAGAGATTTGTACTTATAAAATGAGTTCATCTGATTTTAATATAAATTTAACGCCTGATTTTATAAAAGAAGAGGCTAAAGCGGTAGTGGAAAATCATCATACGATTTGAGGTATCTTTGTTTTGACTTGGGTGGTAAAATAAAATTTACTCATATTTTCTTTAGCTAATTCATGTTTTTATTTTTACTTTCCTCGTATTTGTAATGAAAAGCACAGTGTTTACCTCGGGTTAAAGACTTATTTAGTCCCTCGAACTATTGGCCAAACCCCGTCTCGGCACTAAATAAGTTACTTTCACCCCTAGGGTAACAATGTAGGTACTATTATTTTATTTATTTACATATTATGTAGATTTATATGAATCCATGATTGTATAAATTATGTTTTGCAAAAATAAATATAAACAGAGATTATTTTAACTTTGTCTATGATATAAGATGATATAAGGAAAGAGAACTGTTCTAGTTACCGACATTTCTGAGATAATAAATGATTTATTGAACATTCTGTCGTAATAATTATATTTAACAATGATTCTCGCGTTAAACTTTGCATAAAATATTTGGCTTTCAAAACAAAAACAGTGGTCTAAGATGGAACAAACGTTTACAGGAATGAAACGTTGCTTAACATCAAGCTAAATTTAATTAAGCGTGAGTCTATCAAATAAAAAAAAACTGTCTCTTAAACGGTTGCCGCGACACCATTCGGCACTTAAGCGACAAATTGAATATGTTTTTTTGGATTTTATAACACCATAGGTTATTTTAATAAATTTGGCTTTGGTCGGAACAAACCCAAGAAATGGGAAACATGGTTTAGAAAAACAAAAAGAATAATAAAGCTTGTACAAAACAACGCCACAGTTTAGTAATGTCGGTGTAATTTTGGTGCGTTGACCGCTCTGTTTAAATCATTTAATCGTCTCCACTGCGGCTGCACTTGAAATTGTGGCACGTGCTGGGAACGTGTTTTACCGACTTTTTTACATGAGATAGGCTACAACTTGCCTGATGTTAAGCAACGTTATAATCTACGATCTAGCGCACTTGCCTAGAAGAAACCGGTTTACTCTCGACTTGAAAAGGAGGTTTTTATATCATCCTAGTAATATTATGCTGATGAAAGTGAGTATGTTTGTCTGTTATTCACGCTCAACAGATATTCGTAAACTTTGAACTGATCTGGATTCAATTTTCCATGGATGAAGTTAAGACCTTGGATAAACGTCACCGCCAGCCGCAACAGAATATCAGCGCTGGTGGCCCTGTGCCACCTGCATTAGGCTGAGTTGTGGCTGTATTGGGGCATCACATTCTTAACATGTAAGTTTAATAAGTTAGTGTGTCTCAATAAATATATTTCTTTCTTTCTTTCTTTCTTATAAAGTTACTTTACCAAGAATTAAGCCTAGGGAGTTTAGGGAGACACTAGTTTGCAATAAACGAGTATCTCAATTTTTCCACATACCTCAGTGTATCTATGAACCAAGTCTCACGTAAATCAGAGACCCTTGATATTCCAGATGTTGAGCTACTATTTTGAGGCCAAAAAGTATTTTTAAACAAGCAAAACTGTTAAGCCAGACCACACTTTATAATTTACCTATTTAAGTAATTTTGTTGGAAGTAATACTTTTTTTTTTAATTTGCTTTTCCGCCTTAGGTCTTAGATTATCTCATCAAGCGAGTCAAGTTACTAGCTAAGTTGGTACTCAGTACTTAAACTTAATGCAAGTAGTACTTGCCTACTTACATTCAGTTGACGAGAAAAGCCGCAGAGCTGAAAAAAGGCCTTTTATTACACGATCGTGCGGTATTAAAGTGGTCACGAAGTTACAGCCATTATGGAACGAGCGAGCGAAGTGAGCGCAGTCTTTTTATTAGTTGAGAAAATCTTTTATTTGATAGTACAGTCAAAAAACGTTTGTCCGAAAAGCTGTTATCTATACTAATATTATAAAGCTGAAGAGTTTGTTTGTTTGTTTGAACGCGCTAATCTCAGGAACTACTTGTCCGAATTGAAAAATTCTTTTTGTGTTGAACAGACCATTTATCGAGGAAGGCTTTAGGCTATATAACATCACACTGCAACTAATAGGAGCGAAGAAACAATGGAAAATGTAGGAAAAACGGGGAAAATTATTCATCTTTGCAGGCTTCCGTTGCGTGCGCTGCGAAAAAGGGTTCAAATCGTGAGTAACTGCTATAATTTATAAAGCTGAAGAGGTTGTTTGCAAAAAATAAATATGATGCCCAAAATAACTATTCCACGCGGACGAGCACAGCTAGTTTAAAATATTGGGCATAAAATAAGAGAATAATTATTCATTATTGAAATTGGTTAATTGATTAATGAACTATTTAAGAATGTGGTCTTGTTTATTTGTAATTTAAACTTAGCGAATAATTTTCATATTAATGTGCCTTGATTTAAAAAAAACGTAGAAGTACTGGACTCTAAAGCTATACTATCTAACTACAATAATTTATCAAGCAACTCTAAATTCAAATTCAAACCGTTTACATGAACTTTTAAACTATTACTTACTTCTATAAATCAGTCTAACAAAGTTACCGGTTGAAATCTATAAAGATAAAGATAAGATAAAGAAAATCTCAATCGGTGTCTAAAGTTCCTCTATCAAACCACAATAACTACTCCTACGCACTCTCAAACAATTTCTATACGTATACGTACCTACTTACTTAGATAATAATTGCATTTTCTAAGCACGACCACCAGCTCTAACAGCCGTTGACCTCACATTAGATTCACTTATAAACAACGACATATCGAGCAATAGATCCATAATCTATACTAATATTATAAAGCTGAAGAGTTTGTTTGTTTGTTTGTTTGAACGCGCTAATGTCAGGAACTACTGGTGCGAATTGAAAAATTCTTTTTGTGTTTAATAGGCCATTTATCGAGGAAGGCTTTAGGCTATATAACATCGCGCTGCAACTAATAGGAGCGAAGAAATAATGGAAAATGTGGAAAAAAACAGGGAAAATTATTCATGAGGGCTTCCGTTGCGTGCGCTGCGAAAACGGTTCAAGATATCAAAAAAATGTGTATGAAAGAATTATTCCTTGAAATGATCTAACAAAATGTCCACAACAAAATATGTCTATCTTTTAAGGTTAACTCACTAGAACCGTTTTATGGTAATAACTATTCCACGCGCTAGCTAGTATAATATATGTTCCTTAGATAGTATGATTGAAATAGTAATAATACAAGAACAAAAATCTTTGTTGAGACACACACAAATTAATAATTACATTGTTTGATTGCTTTAACGATCCAGTAGATGTCTCAAGATCAGAATGAGGAGAGTACAAGAAGAGAGGCCTATGCTCTGCAGTAGTAGATAGGAAGATATGCTTATGATGATGTCTTATAATGACGAGAAAGAAATCTGACACACAAAATTACAAGTAATGGGAATCTCTTTTTTAATAAATATTTCATGTTCAGAACATAGACGACTATAATTATGTAACTGGTGTGGTGTACTTACTTTGAAATAATAAATAAGTAACAGAGTTGTTTGTTGGTAAAATTGTCTAAGAATGCGCCACTTTTAACTTGCAGTGAGCAGTACGACAGTAAGACTCGTATTTCACGTAATACATAGTTTAAATTAAAGATGAACATGTAGTCAGGTGTTAATAAATTATGTTGTCTATGTCTACGCATCTCATATTAGTATGGGAATATGGCTACATTCTCACGATTCTCTAGATACAATTAGGTCAACAATAATTGTTTTAATAACAATTTAACGATAACTATCCTCATAATAGATTTCATAACATCTTCCAATATTTAAGCATAGATTCGAGAGCCTTCTTAAGCGAAAGTACTCAGCTCAGCTAGCGGTGGTACTCACATACAATTATCAAAGTTAAGCAACGGTGGACGCGGTCAGTTATTGGATGGGTGACCATAAAGTACGCGCTTGCATGAATGAAAAGATACGTTATTTGTATTTATAGGGTTTTAAGGGTGATTTACGAGCAATGTAATGTTTAAACTTAGGTTTAGGCTTCTCAAATCAGAAAACTCTGACATTAGAGTTGACCACTCACATACTAACAAACTTTTTATTCTAGTAAAGCTTTTTTAACACAGTGTCGTTTATAAGTCCGTCACATATTTTAATAGATAAATTTATCTGAACTGGTTAGAAGTGAAACAACATTTAAACATGTTTGTCAATCAATTAATGGGTATTTCGATAGTCCTTTAATGGAGTAAACCCCATACGGGTTATCTTTTAAATTAGTGGACATTTGACACAGAGACGTTCCCACAAATAAGCAATGTTACTGAGTATTATTTATTTTAAGTAAGAATACATCATTTCTAAGAAACAAAAGATTTTACATTTTAATGTATTTTAGATGCCTGTAGTAATTTTGTACTTAGGGTAAAAAATATTTTTTCATAAAAAATAGCTTATTATTTACTTAAACAGTTTTATATACTCTATGCTAAGTACGTTTCAGAATATCGTAACAACTCGTCGCTTTTAGTAACGTGTTAGTCATACAAACATACCTATACAAACTTATTTTATGTAAGTTTACTTTATACATATTAATCTTACATATGTACCTACATACATACATATGTATGTATGTAAGATTCAGCATTGTCCAAAACTTCCGTAGTAGTTGATATTATACTTCGATAAACTTTCTATAAATAAGAAAACTCTTCCTAAAAGTAGAATAAATACCTAAATGCAAAGCAGATAACAGTAAACACCAATCGGGCAGATCTTAACAAACAGCGAACAGATCTCGCTCAAGATTTCAAGGTTCTAAGTTAATTGCGATACATTCAACATGAGAGTATTGGTAAGAAGACGAATATTTTACTTCGAGACTCTGAAATAACCACTATCTACCTGTCTATGTAGACAAACAATTCATACACATTTTTATAGCTTTATGTACGGTGTACGGGTGACGAAATTATAATTAAATTATAGTTGGGTCGGCCCCTTGTGTGGGACGCAACTTGCGTCGACACATTGGCGCCATCTCATCTGTCTTTGACACGGTGTCGGGCTGAAGCGGCGGCTATTATTGCCGAGCAACACAAGAGACGCAAATATGCTAACCTCGGCCGAGGTTACATATTTGAGCCTTTTGGAGTCGAGACTTTGGGGCCGTGGAGTCCGGGAGCCCATACTATTTTCCAAAACCTCTCGGAGCGCTTGGTTGACGCGACGCATGACCAAAATGCTAGCCTTTTTCGGGCTCAACGTATCAGCATTGCCATCCAGCGTGGTAATGCGGCCAGTATGCTGGGCACGCTGCCCTCTGGTAGTGGGCTGGAACACTTAGATTATCTTTAGGCTTTTCTAAAGATTTTCTAAGTGCCCCTTTTTTATAGTAGTTAGAAGTAGTATGTTTAGTTTTTCTTCCCTTGTTTTTATGTTTTATTATTGTAAATAAAGTTACTTGTTAAAAAAAATCGTCGCGAACATTTATCTTGTATCATTCAAATTGTATAGTACTTTTTTTCCGGAAATTCGTTCCTAAGACTAAAATTTGTTGTCTTACAATCGAGAGTGACCCTTTTTTTTGACAAGCAGTTATTATTACTTTACTACATAGTGGTTTAACATTAACATTGTAAACAAACCTACTCGTAAGTCTATAATATAATGGAAATGTCTCCCATAAGTGATGTCTAAATATGTTGATAATAGTTTAGTTAAAAGCTAACATAGGTTATATTTAGTTTCTTCATCTAAATATATAAAACTCAAAGGTGACTGACTGACTGATTGACTGACTGACTGATATAGTGATCTATCAACGCACAGCCCAAACCACTGGACGGATCGGGCTGAAATTTGGCATGCAGGTAGATGTTATGACGTAGGCATTCGCTAAGAAAGGATTTTTGAAAAGCCGCTTTTAAAGGGATGAAATAGGGGATGCAAGTTTTACTTCTTAATGCGAGCTAAGCCGCGAGCATCCACTAGTTATTTTATAAAATTTTAAAACTATTACATATTTTAAAACAGTTAAAAGTTTACGAAGCTTCAATAGTGTACCATATCTTTGGTTGGGAGGCAAACGGCGGAACAGATCAGATAAATGCATACATAAACTTAATTCATAGGTATTGTATGTAGGTAACTGGATTGATGAGCATCTACCGTAAAAATGTAGACTAGCATTCTTTTAACCATAAATATAAGAAAGCGAAGAAAAATAATTAAGTATTTAGTACTTAATTATTTTTCTCAGATCAGGATTCCAACTTATTTACTAATACTTTTGGATTTGGACAAACTGTTTGAAATAAGTTTTATGCAAGATAAGTCAGAGAGGTGAGCACTTGGATTAACTTAGAGCTTTTCAATAGATATTTTAGTTGTCTATTTATTTTGTCGTATTATTAGAATTTATGTTTAGTTTTTTCTGTTAAGTTTATTTAGTTTTCCAAGCGCAAAGCTTTCAAGCATTTTTTTTTTGTTTATTTACATTACAATATAGTTTGCTTTATTATATAAACAGTTGCTATTTTTTTGTTCCTTTTTACTTAAAAATGCATATTGAGTAACTAAGTTAAGAAAAACTTTTAAATTATTTTGGCCTATTTCAACTTAGACTTTTTTAAACTAAGTATTTCACTGAACATTTTAACTAAACAGTCTGAACCTTGACTAGAATACATTAAAGTACACTTTTCCTTTACCAGTTTAACTTTTTTTTACTATTTTTTTTCTCAGTGTTCTTTTATAAATACTCTTGCGAGGCTTTTAAAATCATGGCGTGTAATTTCTCTGCAACAATGAATGTAACAATGTAAGGGCAGTTTTACGTTTTTAGTTGTTAGTTTCTTTTTAAGAAATGTTTTTAAACATTACTTAAAGCGAGCGAGCGAGCGTTCATTCGATTTAATTTAACTTTACGTATTTTAAGAGTAGTTTACTTTGCAAAGGTGCAATTATTGGTAAAAAAACACTCATAAACGAGTTAGTAAACGACAACTAAAGTAAGATTGGTAATTTTTAATTATTTTTCTTTTAGATTCCGAATTTACAGTAAACAGAGTAAAACTCTTTTGTTATTTTACTATGTCACAAATCTGGAAAAATCCCTAGACGGCAGTGATGATTGTAATCACACGGAATGGCTTTATCATATAAAATAAATAAAATTAAAATATAAATAATTAAATATGAATGCTAACCTAACTTTGTTACTTATACTAATCATCATAAGCCTATTTTTGGACGTAGGCCTCTCTCTACCAAGCATATACTAGTAGGTTTTTTTACACCTGATAGGCTCACGCTTGACTACTACTCGGTCGATGTTAAGCAACGTAGTAATTTTCAATCTATGATCATAGAAATACTTCCATTTTCTACTATAGGTATCTCTTTCAATAAAGTCCCTAAACAGTAAAGAGCCAAGTTTGAACTGCATTACCTAGTTTTTACACTTACATTATTATAGTATTTGTGTTTGCAGTTGTTACTTAAGTCATGTCAGAAGTCACTAAGGCGGTTTGAAAACTCTGATACCAGAGTTGGTCAATCTTATACGAGCTTACTTTTTACTTTATTACCAATTTACCAAACACAAACACCGTACTAACACACAAACATGTTTTCATTATGTATATGTACAGGTCACATTAGCATGTAGTATACTTGTATTGGCAGGCTAATGTTGACAAGCTGCGAAAGTTAGCCTCGAAGCCTCGATAGAGCCTCCACTTGGAGACTGGTTAGCTTGAGAGAGCTGGAGCTGGCTTGGTGTTTTAAATAGATAGTATATATGTATTTATTAGTGGGTGCTCGCGGCTTCGCTTGCATTAAGAAGTAAAAGTTGCATCCCCTATTTCACCCCTTTAAAAGTAGCATTTCCAAAAATTCTTTCTTATCGGGTTCCTACGTCATAACATCTACCTGCATGCCAAATTTCAGCTTGATCCGTACTGTGGTTTGGGCTGTGCGTTGATAGATCACTGTATCAGTCAGTCGGTCACCTTTGAGTTTAATATATTTAGATAGGTACTTGTCAGGATTGCATTAATTATTTATTTGCTGTTTACCAACACCATGTTATTTATGTCAAGGCTAAGGCTTTTTTATTTTATTTTATATTATTATGAGTATTCTTAACTACCAATGAAGTAGTTTGCTTTAAAAAAATTGGTCAAAAATTCTGAATTGGTTTCTTCTAGGCAAGCGCGCTATATCGTAAGCTACAAGTGGCTAAACATCAGGCGAGTTGTAGTCAAGTGTGAGCCTTTTTGCATAAAGCGATAAAATAACACAACCCTTAAATTGTTATTTAAAAGCACGGACTTATAAGTGCTTCTTAGCTTTTTGTTGTAAAGCTTTCGTCGTCTTAGCAACGGTAATCAATAAATGCAGCTGTTTCATTCAAACAAACAAAGTTTAATATTATAAAGGAAAATTATTGTTTGTGAGTGAATGTATGTTACTTCTTTTCACTAAAACGGCTAAACCAATTTTTTTCTCTCCGACTAAAACTAACAATGTGATTAAGGATTTGTTTTTCTTTTTGCTTACTTAATGATTAAAAGGTAATTTAGTCATAGTCATGTATTAGACAATATAATTCATTTCAAATATCGCATTAAAACATGTCTAAAATAAGTAAAAAAATAAAATAAAACTGGTGTGAAATAAAAAAGCTCTATATCAATATATGCAAGACTATTCGAAACAAAATTCTTTTCGCGAGCTTTAAGCTCGGCACCAACCTGACGAGTTTATATTTTCCAGAACAAGTTTCATTATACACTAGCTAAGCGACAAAAGCAAGTTAAAGCTTTTATGGTAAACTAACACTATTATATTTTTCTATTTTTTATTGGAAATGGTTGTGATTATTTTCGCTCATTTTCCAATAAAAAGTTAAGGTTGAAACAACCATAATGCGGGTTTAGCTCTTAACTTTTTTTTTGTAAACCTCAAATCCTATTCCACTATTTATTTATCGTATGGCATTTTCAACATCTCTACTTCATAGAATTATAAAATAAAATAAAATAAAATAAAAATAGCCTGTATTTCCCTTCTTTCAATAATCAAATTACAAATTTATAATGTTATTAATTTACTGTTTAAAATTACAATATGTTTGTCAGATTTAGTTTTAAGATTATAATTATTGTCAGGTAATTTTCATAATGTCAAAAAAAAAAAATATGTACATGCGACGTCAAATTTCTATTAATAATATTTAAGGGATCGTCCAACTTTGGACGTAGGCCTCCTCCAACTCATGCCATGTGCTCCTTGTCTTTGCTGTTCTTGTCCACAGTTTTCCCGCCACCGCCTCTATATCGTCTCCACCGTCTGACTGGACTTCATAGACTTTTTTAAATACGCAATCGTATCTGCAGTTAAGGTTTTAAAATCCTCCATCAATCAATTCCACTATTCTTTACATTCTACTTCTACTATAAAGGCAAAAGTTTGTGTGTATGTAACACTTTCATGCTCAAACGGTCTCAGCTGATTAGGTCAAAATTCATTATGGAGGTCGATTAGAACTTGAATGAACATACAGGCTTTTTTTCTCCCAGTTTAATGAAGGTAAAAACAGGAGACGATGCTAGTTATATTTATACTTAGTAGTAAAGTTACCAAAGTAAAGATTTCAGATTTAATTTAAACTTGCACTGCACTGTGTTTGCCCTAAGAATAATTTAAGCACCTACTTTATAATAATATTTACTCTGTTGTTCTAACATCTTCTTCTTATTGAATGAGAGTGTTCAACTCTTGTGTCGAGAATCTATCAAGCCGCCTTAAGGGCCTCTGACATGGCTTAACATGTTCTAATATGATACTCATCTGATCCAGCGCAACTTTTAACTCTTTTTAAAGTTTTTCATCATCGAACCAAGGGTTATCTATTGCTTAACTTTGGTAATCACATACAAATACCTCATTTAGCTGAATCGCGAGCTCAACTTATAAGTTATGTATGCATAGCAACGTATGTTTAATGTATAGGTATATTATTATATCAATAAACAGTACAAAACGCCGCAACAGATGTTCCCTTCACATGCGAGCTTTAGCTTGCCAATAAGGCACCGATTTATCACAGAAACACTGACCGAAGAATCCAAAAAGCTTTAGAAACAAAACACACTCACAAACACTGTTTCAACACAAAACACTGTGTGATCCTTTAAAAACACTGGCTGGTAAATCCATTCGATGTTTGAATTCGATACGTTATTTCGATTTGAATAACGAACGCGTGCGCGTTTGAGCTCGCGTTTGAGTCGACTAACTTCAACAAAACCGGCATTCGACAAGATCGGGCCTTACTATGAACTTTTTACACGATTCTGTTTAACGTACTTGTGATATGCTGTTATAGTCTTTAGCTACTTGCATTACGGTTGTTACTTGCATACAGTTGAATGTGCAGCGAAACTCAAGTCGTTATATACTTTATGGTCTTTATAACATTAAGTTACGGTTCATATTTGCATGCAGTTGGATGTGCAGCTAAGCTCAAGTCGTTATGAAGAGATAATAGTACAGACCGTCCAGTCACTCCCCTGTATCAAAAGTGGAAGATAACTTTGTGAACGGATTAAATCAGAACTAAAAAAATACACAGCACAAAATGTTTTTTTCACACTAGACTTTTACAGAAGGCTATTTGCTAACTAGGTTACTTGGAGCGAAATCAACACAAGCGACATTGTGGTTGAATGCCTTGGCAACTGGCTTTATAGCGAGGTTGTTGAAACCATTAGGTGCTTAGCGACAAATTAACACTTTGATTGGTTTCTAATTATGTAATTTAAACTTTAGGCTTTTCTGAAGGTTTTTTATGAGTCTCTTTTTTGTGTAATACTTAGAAGTGTTTTTCTATAATTACGTATTTTTGAAAATAAAGTTTTTTTTGTGTGTAAAAAAAAATATAAGTAAATAAGAATACCTACAAATACATATAATGAAAATATGATGTTGAAGCTCAGAATATAAAAGTTTTCTTTCTATCCGTATTCTAAGTGTTGAAGATAAGCAAGCAAAAGTGCTGCCTTCAATCAAACGCACGCTGTCTTATTAGTTTCTAGTACAAACTATCAACTATTCTATGACATACCATACACTAAGCACTAACTATTAGCTATTCTATACTATACCATAGGGCATAGATTGAGCCTCAGTAACATGACGTGTACTTAGCTTATAGCTGTTGGTGCTTTCATCTGTTCGTGATTGTATGACCGTTAGTAAGGGACAACTATGTAGACATAAATGTATTTCTAATATGTACCAACACTGATAATAACATTTTGTTTGTATTAGATAGATAGATAGATAGATAGATAGATAGATAGAGACTTGAAGAAAATGAACTTGCTTATGATTTGACATACAAACACTTATGTATTTTTCTATTATACATAAGATACATCAAAAAGTCATTAAAATTCTCTATCCTTAAGGTTGGTAAAAAATTGTTAATATCTTTCAAAATGTTAGAATTACATCAAAAATATTTAGCCTGTTACGATAAGCTTTACTCCGCAATTCATCTGACGATAAGCGATCATAATGATCTTCAGTTGAACCACAGGTAGAACTTGTTTCACAAAGTAACTATAATATCTCTATTTTTCTATGCAATGATATATTGGTTAAGAATAGATTTAGATATACAATAGACAATCCACTAATACAGAGGCTAAATTTCGATTCTTTTCATCATTTTTCTGAGGGGTTACTAAGCAACATTGTATGTATTTGTAAAACGAGGGTTGCATTTTGTATGCAAACTGCATTCTGTATTGTTATAATGGTCCGTAAGCTTATCTGTCATCAATCTTTTAATTTACGTTTTGTAAAGAATTGAATACAGTTTTTAAGTTTTTTTGTTGATTTTTGTAATAAAGTAGGTACGTAAATGGGCTTACCGTGTATAAGTAGCAAGTTGTTTAAATATTCTGATTTCTATACTAAACTAGCAAACCCGGCGAACTCCGTTTCGCCACCAGATGGCTTCGTTTTTTTTTATAACCCTCACGGAGCTCTAGACCTTTCCAACGAATGCAAAACCGTGGAAATCGGTTCGTGCGTTCTGGAGTTACAGCGTCAGGAAGGAAAACCCGACTTATTTTTATATAGTAGAAGATAGAAACCCTGTATATGATCTGTCTGGTGTATGTAATGTTACTTTGGTCGCATTGTGCAAGTTTATTTTCGTTTGATTGAACTTAATTGAAACGACAAAGGTCACTTAGCACTCGTTTAGTCGAGATATTTTAAGCTACCATTTAGAAATGTTGTTTGTTACGATAGTTACAGACCGTATTATTCTGAGATCCAAATCTTGGAGCAAGAAAACAAGAAAATATCATCACTAATCACCTCGTTTAGTAAAAATTAGTTTATAAGAACCTACGACAAAAAGAACACGATATACTTATTCTGTCTTATTATAAAACGCGGTTTAAATATAAGTCCAGGACTTTGAAAATAAAAACTGGGTTCTTGTTGTTCAGTCATCACATACAAGCAATCAATATGTCAACTTCAGATTAGAACTTTGATTTACCATTGGTACATGTTGACAGTTTGATAATTATGACAGTAAACAGACAATTTTCGAACAACTAAAACGGACTTGGTCTAGACTTAAATTTAAACCACGTTTTGTAATAAGGCCAGGTATATTGTTTTTCTGAACATTAATATCTATTTTATCAAAAATTACTGGTATAAAAAAGTATTTACGCATATTGATAGCAAATACAATATATCTAATAACCAAAACTATAGCTACTTAAAAGCTATCAGAAATCTTGAATGAATTTTTAATAGGAAGTACTAAATATACAGACAGCATCTTCATCACAATCGTACCCAATAATTATTCTCAACAATTTGAACCTAAGAAACTATTATTCATTCATTAACTTTGATAACAATGACGCCTACAGTCACATTCATGAGCTTTACAAATTAAATCTGAGGTTACTGACCTGTGGTTATTTCGAGATATAATTCTCACAATTTGTATAAGCCTACATTTTTTATTAATTAGTTTTGTGATTTCGAATTTTCGCCATGTGGTTGGCATATTGTTTTGGAAGACCATAAAATAACTTTTTATTTTTTCCATCCTAATATCCCAATCCTTTATTGTTTGAAGGTAAATTGATATAATCCTAGTATAACATAATTAGGTCATTAGCATTCTCACATTTAAAATATCTATGAAGTTATCAAAAAGTAATGTACATACTTTCTATATATATTTATGAGCTGCCATCTAGTGTTGAGAAATTTAATTTCAATATTTTATAACGCTATCTAGTGGATGCGTTTTGTACCTCTACGAATGACATATTCACATGTAGTTCAGCTACTCGGCCATAGATGTCGTTAAATGCGTCGCTAAAATAATCACAGTGTCACATTAAAAGATGTCATATATATGCAATATTTTATTTATATTTAATATAAATTCGCACATTTGCTATCATAAACACAAAAAAATACCAAATAAAAGTTCTATAAAGGCCGATGACGGAAGGAAAGGCCATACCTAGTCGCATTTTTACCATTTTTTATTTGAATACTTACTTACATAAAAGTTACCAAATAAATTTTGTTATACTTAAAACTATGAAGACATTAAAGTTAAATAGTTTTTATTACAAATCGTATACATAATATCTTTATTTTAACAAATTAAAACAAATAATCTTCCAAGCATTATATTATAACTCTTATTTTACTCCTACTACTTAAATACTTACAAATCTATACAATTGGTAATGCACATTAAATGAACTGTAGGCGAGGTATATTGAATTACACCTAACCAGGTCAAACCCTTTGGGCATGGTCATTCTATTATGCATAGAGTATACACCAATGTGTTGGCAACTCGGAGCATTTCGCAACAAAAAGTAGCGACATATTTTATTTTTATTTAGAGAATAATAGAGTGGTGGTGATTATTATTTGATACTATGTAGCTAAACGCATTCTACCGATAAGTAAATTATGTACTTATATGAGTAGAAATGTATCAAATTCTATTTAAGGAAAATGAAAGATAGAAGAATAAAGAAGTATGAAACATACACACGCAAACAGATTCACACACTTTTCGACTTTCGCCTATACAATGTGTTTGTCTACCCGTGTCGGAGCCTGAAATGGTAAAATATATGATTCATTTATCGACAAATCAAGCTCTAATATTTTTTTTTCCTCCCCGTTGTGGAATGGCAGCCATATTGTTAATTTTGCCACTAACCCTTGAGCGCTTCTATTAATTTAGTCATAGGCCATAGCCATGCCTTACCATGTAAATGGCATATTGATATAAAAAAAAAATATCATTTGATAGCTGAACGTATGGGCAATAAAACGAGGTTAAACATTTACAATATTTTATTGAATAAAGGGAAGAAAAAACTCATAATAAAAAAAGATATACTTACTTAACTTTTTTTAAAAGAAAAAATCTTAAAAGTAAGCTTTTTACAAAAATTTATGGGAGTAAGTTCTAATTTTGTTACTTCAATAAAGTAGTACAGAATTAGTGGGATTCATACGTCATTTTTGATAGTGTTGAAAAGATTTTATGAAATAAGTTTTATTTCTAGTTATTCCATCCTGTGTGCAATAAAAATACATGTTCTAAGCTTCACCATCACATCACACATGGATTTACGTCTCAGTATGTGTGTCAAGAGCTCGTGGCAGCATAAATTACAAAACTTACGCGGATTGATACAATCTTTCGTGTCTCGTAACTGCGGATCTCAAACTTAAGTCCCTCTTAGGCCAAAACTAAAAATATTCACGTGTAAATAATCATAGAGGTGATAATATTAGACCTCATTAGTTATAACACCTAATAACAAGAACAAATGAATTCACTATAAAATATTTATGGGGCGAGATTTTCGTTTTGGTTGGTTTTTGACTTAGGTAACCAATAAAAACCGATCAGTTTGGTCATCCAACGCGGCGTCGTAAAGTTTTAAGAGTCTTCAAAACGTCAACAAAAGTGGATAAACACTTTTGTCTTTGCTTTGACATTCAGTGCGTCAGAATCTGTTGGATATTTTAACATCAACACGAGACATAAAATTAAACAAAATATAGTTAGGTATGCCGCCATTTTCTAATAGGTCAAAGCACCAACTTTGAGCCCCACTGTCCCACTAAAATGACTAAGCCAGGAGGGCCCGAGGTGTGCGTGATGAATTCCAATGACGAAACAATTCATTCTGAATTTCTTATCGCGTAAAACACTCGCTATTTAGTTTGCTACGAATTACTGAAACCATAGAATTGTAATTGATTCAATATGCGCAGGACCGGGACGAGTGGCGTACTAGAAGGGAGACCTATGCTCAGCAGTGGGTGATAACAGGCTGATGATGATGATAGTATTGTAACTCTTTACAAATGTCGCGTCGAAAATGCTTCCACATTGAATCTCTCTCACAAAACTTACCCACAAAGCTTGCTTTTGATTGGTTCACCTATATGGATTGGACCAATCAGTTGGTCGAACCGGTTGACCATCCGTTGATTTTTTTGGCTCTGTTATACTTCTACCTATCAATTATTCGTAGCGTTAAACACAGACTATTTAGTATGGAACATTCAACTTGGCCGGGTTCTGGGAAAAGCGGGCAGGTCATAGTAAACAAACTGAGGAAATGTGTTCGGTTTCTTTAGATGTTATTTTGAACTGTGTAAGAAATCTGCATAAAAGTGCCATGTTCATTTAAAAATATATGTTGGTATGCAGATTTGCTAGATATTTTTGTGATTTCGTGATGCTTCTTAGGTCGATTTTGAGTAGTTTTTTAACACTAACATAAAAATTAATATAAAAGGAAGATTCGAATCCTTATTATCGCTCATTCCCAAATAAGTAAGTTATTTATTTATTAATTACTTGAAACACATTATTTATTTATTAATTACTTGAAACACATTTAAAGTAAAGTATTGAGGCAGCTATAAGGATATTAAAACCGTCTATGTTTTCAAACACATAAGAAACATTACTAAGACTGTCTTAAACCTAAGCACACCATCAGTTCAGCCATTATATATTAAACTATACGTATATACATACATCTATATATACACGTCCGTTACTCGCGGTGATGTCACGGAGTTGACATTATTGTGTTACTTATGTACAACGTCATACACGTGAACTCCTCATAATATACACGATAGACAATCTATACCAATATTATAAAGCTGAAGAGTTTGTTTGTTTGTTTGAACGCGCTAATCTCAGGAACTACTGGTGCGAATTGAAAAATTATTTTTGTGTGGAATAGACAATTTATCGAGGAAGGCTTTAGGCTATATAACATCACGCTGCAACTATGAGCGAAGAAACAATGGTAAATGTGGAAAAAACGGGGAAAATTATTCATCTTTGAGGGCTTCCGTTGCGTGCGCTACGAAAACGGTTCAAGCCGTGGGTAACACCTATATAATTTATAAAGCTGAAGAGGTTGTTTGCAAAATAAATATGATGCCCAAAATAACTATTCCACGCGGACGAAGTCGCAGGAACAGCTAGAAGATAAATAATTCTCATACAAAATTTTATTTTTTAGCTTGTTCTTCACTCTATTACTGTAATCAAGATCACTGGAGGGGACTAGCTGACATAGCACGGGTGTGCCCTCACCCAGTATGCTCGGTAGTAATTAAGAAAATATGGCAACTAAGTAACAAATTTTCTAAAAAATGAATTTTTAATTTTGAATAGACAGATAAACATTTATTACTAAATTTAATTTCCAACTACCTAAGTGTTACAAAAATTAGTAATTACATTATATCTCGTCATTTTAGATTAGATTCTAACTTCTTACTTAACACTAAAGCTGTTATAAAGGTGAAAATTCACTCGTAAATGACCAAAGGGCTGAACCAATTTGAACGTCATTTGGTGTGATAAATAGATAGATATATAGCTAAGTTTGAAGCAACGCACACATATTGAAAAAAACACTATATAAAAGAACACAGTTTTCGTACTTTGGCTACGGAACTCAACCTTTGTTGGCCATTCCGCCACTGAAAAGATCTAGATGTCGCTGTGTAACCGTAACACACGCAAACGTACGCATGGTTTTTGTTTCGTATTTTATTACTTTTCGATGCTTGAACTGAGAACATTTAACATTGATTTTTGCATTGTAGTGCAGTGCAGTTTCATTGTAAGGAGTAATTTTTGAAAGCGTCATCTGATTTTAAATTCGGTGCGCCTATTATGTCAGTCAGCATCACCCTTATAAATTAGTGATTCTTTGGCCTTTATATACCAGAAAACAGAACAAAATAAAGAAGATAGATTAGCAGTTATTGAGCTATAGAAAAATCCAATTCATTCCAGTTACATATTTATTTAAATTATGAACTAAGAGTTTCGGATAATAAATAGGCCTACCTTTACCCTGGATTAATGTAGGTATAGCCGCGGAACGCCGCTAGTGTTATATAAATTTATAATTGTTTTTTTAACCTACATGTGACCTATCATATACATACATATATACAAATATCACTATACTTAGTTAAGTTAGAAGCCTCTATATAATTTCGTCCTTCGAATTTGGGCGTAGTTTTTCCATGCCGTAATTATGTTATAATGGCATATTAGTTTTTAGTACAGCTACTTCTGGGCCCCTAGGGCATTTTAATCTGACTTTCAACACTAGAATTTGCCACACACTTACAATTGTAAATTAAGCAATTGTTTTTCATCATCATCATCATCAGCCCACGGTCGTCCACTTCTGGACCTGGACATAGGCCTCTCCCATTGTTTTTACAAATACCAAATTACAAAAGTGTCATAGTAGTACCTACATCTTTGCTAAATAAAGTTATGTTTATCTTATCTTATCTCATCTTTACATAACAATTTTTAATTACTTATACCTAATAATGTGAGAACAAATACGAATAAGTTAATAATTAGGAACAGTTTTACTTAGTACGATGCCCGAAAACTCAAAACTGTTAACACTAGCTCCTTAGTGAAACCTATGTAACCTAATTATTTTCTTTCTTTCTATGTAAAACAGATTCAGTGCAATAAAGTAAATCTATCTATATATATAAAACTCAAAGGTGACTGACTGACTGACTGATTGACTGACTGATATAGTGATCTATCAACGCACAGCCCAAACCAATGTACGGATCGAGCTGAAATTTGGCATACAGGTAGATGTTATGACGTAGGCATCCGCTAAGAAAGGATTTTTGAAAATGTCACTTTTAAAGGGGTGAAATAGGGGATTAAAGTTTTATTTTCTAAAGCGAGCGAAGCAGCGAGCACCCACTAGTTCCATTATAAGAACATAGTAATAACACTAGCCATTGTAATTGCTGAGCATAAACCTCACGTATGACCACAAAAAATTGGATAATAACAACTATGTCCATTCTCTACGTATTGTGTGATTTGATTGGAGATATGAACATAAATATTCAGAAAGATAAATTAGACAATCAAGGCATCGAATATCTACTCATGCTAGCTGCACATGGCCTTCTGCCAGCACACGACTTTCCGACTCGAGAAAAATCTTGTTTAGATCACTGCATAATAAAAACAAAATACACAGCCACTACTCTTCTACTACCTCCGACGGTAACTGACCACTCCCCAATACTAATGCAACTTAACACAACTCAAAATTTAAGTAAACAGCTTAGCAAATTCAAATCCCATATCAAGTACGATGACGTAAAAAATGACTTATCAAAAATATTGTGGAAAGAAAAATTGGTCTTCGCAGATGTAGAAGAAGCCACCAACACATTTATAAATATTATAAAATCTACAATTCAAAAACATACATATAAAACATGCCGGCCGAGAGCAAATCTTAATTTGAAACCATGGATAACCCCTGGATTAATAAAAAGCATTAAACGAAGAGATAAACTACATGCAAAAACCAGAAAAGACCCAACAAACGAATCGCTTAAGACAGAATATAAAGACTATCGAAATATGTGCACTAAAATTTTGAAAAAAGTTAAGAGAACCTACGAGAAAACGGAATTACAAAAGTATTCAAAGAACAATAAAAAGACCTGGGAAACTATAAAAAAAATATGTGACTTTCCAATTAAATTGAACCCGGTAGAAAACCTACTCAACATTAAACCTACAATTCGAGAATCACTAAACGTGGTTAATAACTATTTCATCAACGTAGGTCAAGGACTGGCAAATGAAACTCTACTTACTATGAAGGACACGGAACAAGACCTAGCACGAAATGAGTCCAACGTAGATAGTCACATGTCTTCATTTGGTTTATTACCCACAGACAACGCCGAAGTTTTTAATATAGTAAGCGAATTAAAAAATGACTCTGCACCGGGTTGGGACAAAATTAATTCGAGGCTCATAAAAACGATTCTCCCTACCATAATAGACCCACTGACAGCCATATGCCAAAAAAGCTTTGACACGGGCATTTTTCCACAAGCTCTGAAAAAGTCGATAGTATGTCCCATATTCAAAGATGGAGATGAAGATGGTGTCGCGAACTATAGACCAATATCTCTGCTACCCACTTTTTCTAAAGTATTAGAAAAACTGATGAATGTTAGGCTGAAAAAATATCTGGAAAGTAAAGGTCTACTATCAGAACAACAATATGGTTTTAGATCTAGAAGGAGTACAGAAGATGCCGTACTTAACGTAGTCGATCATATAAAATTAACACTAGATAAAAGAAAAAAAATTGTGGGTACTTTCTTAGATTTTGCTAAAGCTTTCGACACTGTCTCCATCCCCATCCTACTGGCTAAAATTGAGGCAATAGGAGTACGTGGAATACCTTTAAATTGGTTTAAGAGCTATCTTGTTGGAAGAACACAACAAGTCCGAATAAATGATGCTCTCAGTGACGAAGATGATATTGGTTTTGGAGTACCTCAAGGTAGTATACTCGGACCGACACTGTTTTTGATTTATATCAACCAGCTGTGTGATATGAAACTTAAACAGTGTAAAATAGTTACATATGCAGATGACACAGTCTTACTATTTCACGGCAAGACGTGGGAGGAGGTAGAAAAAATCGCAAATGAGGGTCTAGATGTGGTATCTAGATGGCTGAGAGCAAATCTCATGACAGTCAATATAAAGAAGACCAAATTTATACCTTTCACTATTAACGACGCCACACAACCTAAAAACCCACTGCTGCTAAAAATTCATAAAACAACATGTAACGACCGCGATGCATGTGCTTGTGAATATCTTAGTCAGACTAACGATATTAGATATCTGGGTATATATATGGACAAAAACCTAAAATGGAAAACACACATAAAAATAGTATCAGGCAGGATAAGAAAGCTCATGTACACTTTTAAACACCTACGAAACTTACTAAACTTTGATGCACTCATAAATATATATGTTGCATTAGCCCAATCAATCATGGGATATTGCATAGCAGTCTGGGGATCAGCCGCCAAAACACACTTGCTCAAGTTAGAAATATCCCAACGAGCACTACTTAAAGTTATGCTATTTAAAAAAAGAAGGTTTCCGACTATCGACCTATACAAGGAATGCAAGGTACTTACGGTAAGACAATTATTCATTAAAGCAATAGTCAGCCGGCAGCATATAATGGGTACAAAGAGCGAACGACATAAATCCGATACACGACGTCGAAAAGACCTCATTATGCAGACTACCAAATCACGGACAAACTTTGGTAGTATGTGCTTTAAGAACCTAGGTCCAACATTATACAATACTATAAGCAAACATATAGACATGAGGAATCTCTCAAGGTTTGAATGCGAAGCGGAAATGAGAAAATATCTACTCACATTAGATTACAAAACTACAGAAAAACTAATTGAAAAGATTATTTAGACCGTAATCGACAATACACACACACAAACTCCTGAACACACTTAAATATAGGTACATGGAAAACACATTATTTATAAATCTTATTTAAATTGTATATGTATTACACATAGGTACACTCACACACACACGCAACAACATAACATACAACTTAGCACAATTATAAATACACCACAGTGATATTTCATAATACATAGCTACAATTATATAATCCCGCTTTGGCAAACTATGCCATACTTCTTTTGTAAAATACACAAATTAACTAATAATGGTAAAATAGAAAAAAAGTTTACTCGACTAGGAAATTTGAAACACAATACTGGCAACTCTAAATAACCTAACATAATTGGCCATGGTCATGAATAAATTAAAAAAAAAAAAACATAATTGAATGGTCAATACTCAATATTATGTATGTAAAATATTATCTTGACTTGAATATTACCTTGTAAATTGCATTATTTGTTGTTATCTTAATTACTCCTATTATAATGCAAACGTATGGTAAGTAAAAACTGTATGATTAAGATAAATAATATTGTAGGTTAGTCAAGACTCGACACCTTCAGAATTATTTTGAAACTTACTTTGTCGTGTCTTTGTCTTTCTCAAAATATTCACTTTTTGTATTGTGTTTTAGTGTTTAAGTAGTAATATGTAAGTATAAAGTTTTGTGTAAGTATATGCAAAAGAGGCAGAAGTTTTGGCGCGGGGAAACTGTACATCATAATACAGAGTCGAAAGATATCTAGTATGATGTACAGAAAACCCTCAGCGTACAACACATACAGCAATTCAAATATAAATAGTGTAAATACCTACAAATGTACGCACACCATAAATGGACTAATAAAGAAATTTTGAATTTGAATTTTTTGAATTTTGTGGTTTCAAAGTAACACAGTCTTGCTAATTTTTTCGGAAATGTAGGTACCTATTGTTGTAAAAATAAAGTAAGATTTACCTCCTACGCTGCAATCAGCATTCGCTTAAATGCTTTTGTATGATAGTAGCGAATTCGAGTGTCGAGAGTTTTCATACAGTCATTACCGTTGTTTTTATTAGATGTTGCATAAATATAATCACTAATGTATTCCCTATAATGTACGTTGTCATAAAAAGTAGGCAATGTCACTACAAGGTACACCCAGCTACCTCCATACCAAACAAACACGATGATATATTGCTCCATTACTGTGTTATAGCGTAACAAACCAATAATCACTTACGCTTTTATAAAAAAAACGTAGCTTTCTGAACATCTCCATATCAAATTTCAACCATTTCGGTCCTATCGTTTATGCGTGAAGAAATTAACTACACTTACAAACTATCATCTTCACAATATATATATATCTATATATATATATATGTCAGTAGTTAGGTAGTTAATTTTTTTTAATGATGGATATATATATATATATATATATATATATATATATATATATATATATCCATCATTAAAAAAAGTTAACTACCTAACTACTGACATCACACAACATTTACCTACGAAAAAAACCGTTGTTCATTATAATATAACGGATGAATAACAATACAAGGCCTGCATCCTATGCCTTTCTGAGTTACTCACGCGACGGCGTGAATACAAAACAGACCATCCATGAACCATTCAAATTAGTGATACGACCACCTCTAGGTTTTTGGATTTGCAACCAAATTTTTCAATAAAGAAAGATAAACAGATATACAGATAAACAATTTATTTGTAACCAAAAGCTTACACGTGAAGAAAGCAAATGTAGGCGTATAAAGACCAACCTCAATACTAATGTTATTCTACCTGTGTATTTACAATTATGTATATATTTACAGACAATATAGATGGTAGGTTTTTTAGCCAAAAAAGGAAAAACAGAGGCAAGCAGTCTTATAGAAAGTGTCTCCTTGAGTCTATCTTCAAGAAAACCTCAATATATAAACTACAAGATTTAATGCAAATCTTTGTTAGCTAATTGTAAGGTAACAAAATAAATATACATACTATTTCTATTCTCTATTCAATCAGATAAAAACACATCATGTTAAGATCAAATCTTTCAATATAAATGATACAGCAGTTCACACATCATTTACAACTTAATGATGCATAAGTTGCAGGTACACTGCACCCAATGACTAACTTGATGATGTCATGTTTAAGTTAATACACAAAGCACTCAACTTAAAGTTTAACATAGGTCATAAGCTTAATTTGTCGTACCTACATGTTATTTTACTTGGCAAGACTGAACTTTAACAATCAAAAGCTTATAAGTATTTAACTTAAATATATGTGACACATATTTAATTAAGTATTAGCAATCTAGCCCATAATTTCCATAAGAAAATATGATTTCTGATTGATATTTGTTGTTCAGTAATCAATTTTTTTATTGAGTATTTCAAGATATATCTCTTATTCACTTACTAGTGGGTGCTCGCGGCTTCGTTTGCATTAAGAAGTAAAACTTGCATCAGCTACTTCACCCCTTTCAAAGCGGCGTTTCCAAAAATCCTTCCTTAGCGGATGCCTACGTCATAACATCTACCTGCATGCCAAATTTCAGCCCAATCCGTCCAGTGGTTTGGGCTGTGTGTTGATAGATCACTATATCAGTCAGTCAGTCAATCAGTCAGTCACCTTTGAGTTTTATATATATAGATAAATATTTCTTTTTCAGTGCTTTTGTTTCACAATATTGTGTAAAAATACAATGACATTATTAATTGTATGGAAAACTTTCAAAGTACCAAAGTAATTGATAGATTAGTTTTTTCCCATTAGTACATGTTTGTACGCATTGGATACAAAACGACTTAAAGTAACGCAGGCGGAAGTCTAATTTTAAAGTTTACCGCAAAAGCAAGATTTTACGACCGCCTGTAAACTTCTTACAAAACTCACGCGTTGCTGTACCTAAGATTTAAAATATAATACGATGTGTTCGCATATAATACTTTATCAATATATTTTTTTTTACATGAGATAGGCTCACGCTTGTCTACAACTTGCCTGATGTTAAGCAACGTCATAATCTACGATCTAGCGCGCTTGCCTAGAAGAAACCGGTTTACTCTCGACTTGAAGACCGACAAATTATAGTTCAAAGGAATAGAGATTTGGGCAAGGAGTTCCACAGTTCGGCTGTTCGCACGATGAAAGTCGAAGCCATTTAAGAAAGCATTTCATCGTGATAAACTTTAAAAAGAAAGAGGAAAGCAATAATACCTAAAAAAGATCGCATATCTGCTGTATAATATTTATTTCTTTTAAGTAAACAATATTTAACCAATTTAAAAAGAAACACATTGTTACAGTGTAGGCTGCCAATATATTATTATTGTTCAGTTATCAATTGCAACAGTTTTATAAGTACAAATTCGATAAATAAAACATTTATTTTACACGGAATAGGCTAACGTTTAACTACAAGCCTGCCTGATGTTAAGCAACACTGCAGCCTAAAATGTTCCACAGTTGCCTAAAATAAACCTATTTACTAGATTTGAAAACCCCTGAGCTATAATTTTCTTAGTTTCACCACAGAATACAGAGTACAAGTTTTAAATGAAAACTTTCTTAGTAAAAAAAATATAAAAAAATGTGCCCTTATAATAAAAAAAAACTATTTGCCCCTGATTCTAAATAACCATGCCTATTTATTTCCCACTCGCCCACGTTTAAATCAAACACTATTCAATCAATATGAAAAGACCTATTTACAACTATGTATACAAGAGTCAACAAAAGACTTTTCCGGATTTTATGTATTGATTGGCAGGTCGGGAAACCCGTGAAGCCTTAGCAAGTTTTGATTGTTATTCGTTTCCTATCGCTGAACGAAATAACAATCTGTGGTTTAAGGCGATTGAATAGCGATTAAGTAGACTATGATTTACTGAATAAACGTACTCACTACTTTCAGTTTTTTTTTCTAATCTTCTTCATAGTTCATAGTCATTTATTCATAAACAGAGTTTACATGTCAAAATCGAAAATAATATTCATCTTCTTCTTATCTTCATTACATACATACATTCTTCTTCTTCTTATCGAATGAGAGTTGCCTACTTTTCTATTGTAAAATAGCCTTGATCATACAGCTGTTTCATTGCAAAGCCTACTATGTTATTTACATTTTGTCAAAATGCATCAGTGATAAAAAAAATGAAACATGAATCATAGACATTGTTTAAGTTATTTTTTTAGTTAATATCTCTAAAGAAAAAAACAAAGGTCTGCTTTTGTCCTGTGTCGACGACAAATTAATTAGTTGATGATTTTAATATTCAATTAATCACCTATTAAACGAACGTCATTAATAAAATCAATCAGAGCTAATAAGTACGAGTAATTTCGTCAAATATAATTAAGACGATTATTTGTAGATTTGAAAGATTGCAGATTTGTAGAAGGGCATTCAGTATCTGATAAACAAAATCACATGCAACAATGCATTGTGATAAGATAAACGAATGACATAAATTATATTAATGAACAATTTTTTTTTATATCTTTAGTGTTGACTTTCGACCCTCTTCAGCTTTATCATATGTCTACCATTTTAAAAAATATTTTATCTACTGCTGCCAATTTTGGTTTGGTTGTAAACCCTATTTCCATGTTGTTTTCAAAATAAAGTAAAAGTATGATATTATCTTCTCGTAAGTCTTTGTGACAATTTCATCTACATACCTACCTGACCTATATGACGTTACCACTCTGCATATTCAATCAAATTGATGATATCAACAGTTCTGCGAAGGTCAAGTAATATTGGTCGATAAATGCCTCACTCCATATTGGGAACAAAGCTGACGCAGCACCAGTCGGCTTTGAGCTCTGAACGGGGCCAAGGTTACAAGCATTTATTGGTTTTATGTTTCCTACAATATTTTGTTTTTTTTATTGAACATATTGTAATTGTTTCACTGTTTTATATACGGTAAATAAACAAGTAAGCAGATGTGTTTTGTTGTATATAAATATAGCGATATAGTTTTGTTGTACTTATATAAATATAATATAGCGACAGATGTGTTTTATTGTAAGTATATAAAATTTGTAGGTACTGATATTTATTTAAGTAGTCAAAACTTAACAAGTAACGTAGTGGAGAATTTAAAGTACCTAAGTAAATAATATTACTCTTCTTGTTTGGTGGCTTAGCATATTAATAAATCATCAAAAACTTAAGACAAAATATCAGCTACTTTGTCCAAAAAGTTAAAAAAGAATAGAAAAACATTTATTAAGACAGATTTACAGACATTTAGCAAATATACACATACATACAATAAATAAATAGTTGAAATACAAACAGCGAAATCACAGAGTAACTAACGAAATATATATGGATTATTTAATTTCTTAAACTTTTGTAACAAAAGTCCTATCAGTATTGAAATAGTAGTCTACCTTATGTTTTATCGAATTTACCAGTTGCACTTAATTATGTTGGATAATACTTACTGTTGACTATTCTACGGTTACAGCTTGATTTTCAATCAATTTATTCTGACTTTTAGCGAAAGCTGACGCCATAAACAAGTAAAAGCTTCCAAAAGGTTGATTTTCTCCACTACACAAACAAGGTAACTCAAACCTGATATTAAATGTTATTTTTAAATAATTAGTAGTTAGGTTGCATAAAAATAAATATTATATTATTATTTTCTCATCAGTTTGCATTTGACCACAAATCGTCTGATGGTAAGCGCACAAGCAAATTTTATGATGTTTCTATATAAACAACAGAAATGTTATGCAGTGTCACATTAAGTTACTTTAGGACATGGAAGTTAGATAGACTGGTTACTATCTAAGTGTACATTCACACAAATCCATTAAAGACGATTAATGTCTTTGACGAATAGTAGATGATGGGCCCAGTGTGTATGAGCTCTAATTGGTTCTAATATATCTCATATTTTTTCCAACTCAGTTCAGCCGTTTGACACATAGCAAAATGCATCAAAAAGCGCTGATTTACTAACTAGTGGACGCCCGTGGCATCACTCGCATTATTTGTGAATAAAAATTAGCCTATGCCACTTCCAGGGCCTCATACTACACACTAAAAATCAACTTATCTACTTTCATGGTGCGTGGTGCACGTTTTTTTTTGAATAAACATACAAAAGTTGCACAAATTGTTGGAACGTGTTCTGAAGGACTTTTTTCCAACATCTTCTATGTACTTACTGATTTTCATTTTGTACTTATCTGTACAATCTATACATATTAATAAAGCTAAAAAGGGTGAGTTTTATTATATGAATAGACTAGAGGGTGCTCGCGGCTTCGCTCGCATTAAAGAATTAAAACTTGCAACCACTATTTCACCCCTTTAAAAGTGACATTTCCAAAAATCCTTTCTTAGCGGATGCCTACGTTATAACATCTACCTTCATTCCAAATTTCAGCCCAAACCGTCCTGTGGTTTGGGCTGTGCGTTGATAGATCACTACATCAGTCAGTCAGTCACCTTTGAGTTTTATATATTTAGATTAGTGCAAATATTATTGTATGAGCATGATATAGAAAACAAAAAAAGCACACCCAAATTACACACACACACACACACAATCACAAACTTTCGCCTTTTATAATAAAGTGACAAGTACCTATACCTACCTACTTATCTACGTCACTTGCGTAACATTACCAGTAGAAAGGCAATTACTTGTTATCAAGTGAACTATGAACAGGTTTTATTATGCCGGGGGCAGCTCAATAAACATAATTAGTTAGTTAATAACTACACGCCGACTTTTAAAGAGGAGAGGGTGGAAAAATTAACACCCTTGCTTAGACTGCATAGTTTAAATTATTTATTTTTGCTTACTTCGATCGTAAAATTAGTATTTTTGTATTAAAATGTTATAGTAAAGAGATTGTAATTGTTGTATCAAAGGAACATACATTTTTTTTATTAATCTATATCAGTCCCACTCCTGGGCAAAAGTCTCCCCCAACTCCCTCCATGCGTCCCGGTCGAATAATAAGGTATGATATATAATATTATTAACAAGATACATACGTACATATTTAGCCAATTAAATACTTATGTTACGTATGTTTTACCTCAAAAACATACACACTATCAATTACTTAATAAACTAAAGAGTTTATCTAGAAAAGAAATAAATAGGATGCATATTTTTTCTTTGCGTTCGTAAATTTACTCAGAAAACCACTCATGGGGAAATATGAGACAAAAAACCCCTTAAGTCCACAGAGGTACAGAAATCTATAGGAAAAAAACTCTTATGTCCACAGAGGAGAGGAGAGTAAGAATATAAATCTATACAATACTATACTAACATGTCATAGAGGTGTCTGTCAATATCACGGGAGGGTTGCCATGGCAACGCTGCACTGAGGGTCGAGGGCGGTTTATGCAGGGGTGTGCACACACAGGGTTGCCATTTGAGATACAAAAAAAATACCAAAACTCATCTTGTTCGTTATAATGAACTGGGAATGTTGTAAGCAACAACGTATCAGCATTGCCATCCAGCGTGATAATGCGGCCAGTATGCTAGACACGCTGCCTTCTGGTGTGAAGAACTTAGACCATCTTTCGTCTTTTTGAAAGAAATCTATTTCATTACCAAAACTTATTTATTCTTCCAGAAATAACGAACAAGATCAGTTTATTACACCAAAAACACTGATCCATGTCTTTATTATTCTAAAGTTGCTTTTACATTATGCTTCGTATTTTCTAAGAACACTTATATCTAACAAATAAATTTGTACAAAATTTTACATATACAGTAGAACAACCTTGACTTGTAAAATAAAAAATGAAAACATTCAACTTCAAATAACAGAGAGACAAGAACGCTGGCTGGTTCCTTGCGCAAAGGATTTCTATAGCAATCCAGCGTGGGAATGCAGCCAGCGTTCTTGGCTCCATTATACCACATGTAGATGTTTTAAATTTAATGTACATACTCTTATTTAGTTTTATTAGTGTATATATGTGTATATATTGTTTATTATTTAGATCGTGTTTATATATTATAAGTTTTAGTTAGTAAGTTGTTTTTGTGTCTATTCTGAAAAAATAAAAATAAATTATGCTCAAAATATTAAACCGAATTAAGTAAGTACTTACTTACGAGTAAATATCTAAAACCTAAATCGCGTAACTACTCAGGTCCGAATATGTTGTGTTTAATTCTAGACCGCAATACTGTTGAAATTCAGAAAAATCATAATTGATAATAAATTTTCCTTTATGAAGAAAAATAGTAACCTTTTTTTGAAGTCGACTAAAACATTTTCCCTTATCCTTTCTCCGTAGCACCCCTACCCCCAGATAGAAGCACCCTATAATGGCGTATGAACGAGTACAAAGCTGCGCAAAACCGTGTTGTTGCATATAAAGTCCTGCTTTATTCGCTAATAACTTCACACAGCTATGGAAAACGCATTGTGTTAGGTCTGAACCTTGTTTTTATTGAAAGGGCGAGTTAAATGTTAGTTTAATGGTAATCAAAATGCTTTTACGTTTCAATATATTGAAATCAATATTTTGTTATATGGTATAAGTATTAGGAAGTCAGTCCTCGGATGGGTGACCGAAATGTGGCATTCCATCTTGGGCGCTTCCGTGGGTCCGATGACACGTTAAATTGTAGGTCCCGGCTGTTTGTCTAGTTCGGCAGTCGTTAAGCCATGTCAGAGGCCCTTAGGGCGGTTTGAAAAAAACTCTCAACACCAGAGTTGGCCACTCTCATTCGATAAGAAGAAGAAGTATTAGAAAAAGAAACACTCTCATGATATCTAATATTTAAATAAGTAAGTATTATCAAAACCCCAACTGGGAACCTAAAATATAAAAGTGAAAAACAGCAATTAGACAAAATAAGCTTCTAAATCCTATTAAAATACCGCTAAATACACTTAAACTCGCCAACTCTTTATAATTCTTAATTGTCTTCAGTCATTTCAAATTCCTGCTTTCAGATTCTCTCATTGTAAGATTTACAACTGAATTTTCCCACCGCGAGTGGGCCGCGATCAAATGATAGTCTGTTTTAAATAATTAGAGCATTGCTTATTTGGTCAGCAGAATGTAGGAATTGTGCTGTAATGTACAAAAATAATAATAGTCAATTTTTGATAGAATTAAACTACTAACGTGGAGTTAACACGTCCTGAAGATGCCTCGTGGAGAGGCGAAATATGTACATACGTGTCGCGAGAATTGACGAAGGAAAACTACAAAACTTGAAGACACGAGGTGCGGTGTTGGTTAAAGATCTTAAAAGAGCCACAAAGGCCACTTTGGTTAGGAGGAGAGGTGTGGCGATGGTATATGGAGGAACACATCTAAAAACCACCAAGTTGGTTGTTTGATGCCGCTTAAGGAGCAGTCGCAGCGGAAAAACGCTACATATTTCTCCAGTTTCATTTAGAAATAAACCAGAAAACATATAACCGTTAATCGTTTCTTATTGCCTAATATTGTTTACAATTGATTTACCTATACATAGCTGAATACAACAAACTTCAATTCTTCGATTAATCCTAAATGCATCCGAAAAAAAATACTCTTTCGCCATATTATAGCATTCATATAATACGAGTAGCTAAGTAACGAATTAATTTTGCGGGTGAGTAATGGCCTTCAGTCATGAGGAAATACGATTCAAAGAGAGAACTGGTACAAAGTATCGGTGATGTTATTACTCGAATCTAAGTCTCATAGAGAATAGCGTGCTAATGAATGAACATGCATAATGAGCTGAACATATTTGGGGAATTTTTTATACAAAAAATATCCTACCATAGCGGTGCTGATTCTGTACTTGGATGGAAAGAGATATAAGGGGTATGATGACAAAGAAAAATATAAGGCCAGGGTTTATGTCGGCGATCTTTTGGCAAAACAGACTTAGCAAAGAAACTGACCTGAGTGGCTCGCGCAGCGTGAAGACGAGATGGATCCTGGTTGGAGCTCGGACAGCAGGTCCCAGGTGTGGCTGACAGGAGCGCGCGTGAGGCTGGTCTCCGTTGTCAAAGAGGTGCTTGTCGCTTCTGGACACTGATGCCGAGACGACGGACTCTGGCGCGATCGCGTGGTATAGGTTTGATATTTTGAAGGAAGTTTGACACGGCCCATGGTGTGTGTCCGCGCGGTGCGGTGCGGTTGAGGGAACTGGTCAAGGCTGGTTGACCAAGTTTGGAGGATGTGCGGGTGCGAGACAGATATATGCTATCTCGCTTACGCTTGAGCACACGAGTTCATTTCTTTGCATGCATCAATTTAACCAAAAAAAAGTAACATCCCCCCGGCCTTCAGGAGTTGTGAGCTCCTGAACTAGAATATGAAAATGCGGGAAAAGTAAATAGGAATGAGGGAAAACGAGGTTGATTTCACGATGTGGGAAAATAATATATGCTATAAAATATATACGTATACATATGTACAATAATTGAATGTCAGATAATAGTCTACTGAGTGGGTAAAACGCAAAGTTTCACCACGGGACGGACATAAGTACCGTTTTGTGTACGCACTTTGACGACGCGGGTTACTCCGTCTGATGCGGGCATTACTTCTTCAATAACACCAAGAGGCCATTGAAGAGGCGGTGAATTATCAGTTTTTAAGAGAACTATTGTTCCTTTGGTTACCGGAATTGTTTTAGTATTCCACTTGACGCGAGATTGAAGAGTGTTTAGATATTCACGCTTCCATCGTTGCCAGTATCTTTGAACGACATCGTCTACCAGTCGTTTACTTCTAACCAGATCTACGGTATCTAAACGTGGGTCTAGGTGAAAAGTGTCCAAAGGAAGTTGGTTCAAAAAGTGTGCGGGAGTCAGAGCCTGTGGCTCTGCGGGGTCGCAGCTTAAAGCTGTCAGCGGACGGGAATTCATAACAGCTTCTACTTGAGCAAGGACAGTTATAAATTCTTCATATGTGAGCGTAGTATCGCGAATGGCGCGGCGAAGATGTGTTTTCATGACGCGGATTTGGCTTTCCCAGCACCCACCGAAATGACTAGCGGAGGGCGGATTTAGGTGCCAGGTAATTCCGTTATACGTTGCTTCTTGGTTGAACGCGTTTTGATAAGATTTAGATCGTAGAAAATCCTTAACTTCCTTAAACTGATTTCGCGCGGCCGTGAAATTAGTGCCATTGTCTGAAAACAATGACAAAATTTTACCTCGTCGAGATATAAATCGTCGGAATGCCCGTAAGAAAGAGTCTGTACTTAGAGAAACAGCCGCTTCTAGATGTACAGCTCTGGTTTGTAGGCAGGTAAATATGCATACATACGCTTTCTCTTTCCGTGCTCCACGATAACGACTGATTAAAATCTCATAGGCTGCTGTATAGTCACAGCCTGTATATAGAAATGCCTTAGATTCGTTAACGCGCGGGGCGGGAAGAGCCGCCATGTATGGTGATTCAGTGCGGGGATTGACCTTGAAACAAGTATTGCAAAGGCGGAAACGTTGTTTTACCACACTGCGACCAGAAATAATCCAATATTTTTGACGCAGGATTGAGAGCAACAGCTGCGGACCAGCATGTAAGTACTTGCGGTGGTAATAGTCTATGATGAGGCTCACAATATGATCCCTTTTTGGAAGCAAAATGGGATGTTTGCTGTTATATTCCAGCGATGAATTAAATAACCGACCACCAACGCGGAGGAGGTCCTTTTCTATGAAAGGAGAAAGCGGAATTAATGATTTAGTTATTTTGCGGGACTTAAGAAAGCCTTCAATATCTTTTGCGAAATATTGAGATTGAAGAGCTTTTATAACAGCGGTTTCAGAAAATTCTAAGTCTGAAGTTTGAACTCTGTCAGAGCGCGGGAGTTTTTTCATGAAGCGATATATGTATACCACAACTCGAAGTAGTTTAGACCAAGAAGAGAACCGCTTAGCGAGTTCACAGAGAAAGGGAGCTGTCTCTTCGGTTGCGAGGAAAACATTTGATTGTTTTTTCAGTTCAAGAAGTTTTTCATCTTGAGCGGGGTCAAATATAAAGCGGTTTATAGGCCAAGTATGAACCTGGTCACGTGCCCAAGGCGGGCCGTGAAGCCAAAGAGGGTGATCCAGCAATTGAGCGGGAGTCAACCCACGACTAATGCAGTCGCTGGGATTGTGTGCACTTTCACAATGAAAAAAGTGTTTGGGGTTAAGATTATCCTGTAAAATAGCAATTCTGTTTGCTACAAACGTGTCAAATCGATGCGGGGAAGAGTGAGCCCAATGTAAGGCCACTGTGGAGTCTGAAAACGCGAAGATTTCATTTATTTTGCGGCACGAGGAAATCGTATCAATCACGAACCTGAGCAGTTTTGAGAGAATAACTAACGCGGTCAGTTCCAGTCTGGCCAAAGAACTGTTTTTTAAGGGAGCTACCTTGCTCTTGGCCGCGACCAGATTTACAACATTTTGTCCCGTAGGCTGCTGTACGCAGAGATACGCGGAAGCACCCATGGCCTTCTCGGACGCGTCAGCAAATCCGATCAAAAAAATGCGGGAGTCCGTTACAATACCAAGAAAGCGCGGGATTTTGAAATTTTGTAACTGTGGTAGCTCCGCGAGGAAACGGCTCCACGCCGTGCAAATAGCTTGCGGGGGTGTATCATCCCAATCAATTTTGGGTTCCGCGGCCCAAAGAGCCTTTATTAAAAGTTTGGCGTGTAGAATTACGGGCGCGCAGTAGCCATTTATGTCCCACAACTTAGCAATAGTTGAAAGCATCAATCGCTTAGTACATTTTACGTGCGGATTGAATTTGATGGAAATCGAAAATTCATCTTCAGTAGGTGACCAAACTAAGCCTAAAAGTTTTAGGTTGTCTTCCCGATCAAACTCGACTTTCGAAGATAAGCGGTTATTTTCAGGTATCATTTTTAGTACTTCCGGTGAATTGCTCACAAACTTAACGAGGTCAAAACCGCCTCGTTTAAATAGCTCGATCAAGTCCAACGCGAGTTGAGCTCCTTGTTTGTGGCTACCTACAGACACTCCGAGGTCATCCATGTAAAGGTTACTACTAGCTACCTGTGACGCGAGCGGTAAATTTAATGACTCTGCGCTTGCGAGTTCCCTGACGGTGCGCATGGCTAAATAGGGCGAACATCGCAAGCCGAAACACACACGGTTGAAATGATAAAGGCGAGCGTAATCTTCATCGAATTTGTATAGAATGTTCAAAAACCTACGATCTTCCTCGCGAACCCCAATCGCTAGGAACATCTGTTTTATGTCTGCGGTCAAGGCGACCGAAAATAAGCGGAATTTTAAAATAATTGCAACTAAATCGGTCTGTAAATTTGGACCTGAATGTAATATGTCGTTAAGAGAGATCCCATTGTCACAGATTTGACTAGCGTTTAGAACGATGCGAAGCGGTTTGCCCTCTCTTAAGACGGCGTGATGCGGTATGATATAATGCGGACCGGTACAGGTTGAAGCGGGCGCGGGTGAAATAATCTGTTTGTCTAGATAATCTTTAATCGTTTTGTCATAATCGGTTTTTAAAGCGGGATTTGTTTTGAATTTGCGTTCTAAACTAGAAAAGCGTCGTGAGGCGATATTCATTGAATTACCCAGTAAAGAAGGCGGTTTTTGAAAGGGTAGTGCCACCACATACCTACCACACGAATCTCTTTGCACAGTTTCAGTGAAAAACGTTTCGCATAATTGTTCACTCTTGGATAAATATTGATGTTGTGGTACGGCCTCTAATTCCAGGAATTTTTTCATTAAACTTTCAAGCGAGTTTTGAGATGATTCTTGGCGGGAAAAGAAACAAGAAGAAGAATCATTTTTTGCAATAGGAAGGTTAGAAATCGAGCCCAGAATTACGTAACCAAAAACCGTTTCAAGTGCATCAGGTTTACCCGGCGGTCCCATTATTTTTCCTGCTTTCAGTATATTAGCAAAATGTTCCGAACCAATCAGAATATCTATTTCACTAGGTACATAAAATTCAGGATCGGCTAACTGTAATCCATTCAAATACTGGAGTGACGAGGCGTCGAATTCTGCGGAAGGCAAGTTACCGGAAATGGTTTTCATTACTTGCAACTCTAATGGCAGCGCGAACTGCTTATCATACCTAGATAATAAATTTATTGTAGCGGTTCCTAATGTAGGCTGGGAGGTGCCACCGATTCCGATTACGGATCCTGCGTTCTCCGTTTGATGTGTACGTATACCTACTCGCTTGCAAGCCCGTTTACTAATAAAGTTTTCTTCGCTGCCAGGATCAATAAGTATGCGAACTTGTTTAACCGAGCCATTAGCAAGTTGGACTTCAGCTAATGCGGTACCTAACAGCTTTTTATTATTTTTACGCGGGCGGTTATCTTCGGCGGACATATTACAAAACGAGGTAATCTTTGAAGCGGGTTCCTTAAGTGGTGCGGGCGGATTAGCAGAAAGCTCGTTATTATTTTGTACGGCGGCTCCCGGACTATATTTATCCGACTTATTAAAGTGTAATAGCGTATGATGGGTCTTGCTTCCACAACCAGAGAATTTGCAATATGCGTTGGATTTACAAGAGTTACCTTGGTGAGATAGACTCAGACACGAAACACACGCACGACTTTCTTTTACTTTATAGTAACGTTCGCGGGGAGATAAAGCTTTGAATCTACCACAAAGATATAGATGTGTATGATCCATTTCACATAAAGGACACTGACGGCGAACAGCGGCGCTGACGTCACTAGCAACAAAAGCTCGCGACTTGTTCGAATTCGAATTTAGCGTCTTATCTTTATTATCAGCGGTTCGTGTCAATACTCTAATTCGATCGCGTAAAAAAACTACTAAGTCGTTGAACGAAGGAATTTCTGTACCTCGGCTTTGCATTTCGAATAGTTGCGCGGTTTCCTTATCTAGTCGTTTGATTAACGAATACATCATAACAAAATCATTTAAGTTAGGTATTTTTAAGTTATTCAATGCTTGAAGGGAGTTTGAAAAACGATCAACCAAGTACTCGAGATTGCCAGCGGTTGGTGTCGTTATTGGTTTGAGCGAAAATAATTGATCTAGGTAAGAGGTTGCTGCGTCTCGACTATTTTCAAAACGTTCTTTGAGATTGCGATAAATAGTTGCGTAATTTTCGGCAGAAGGAATAACTCCTGAATATATAGCTTTCGCTTTGCCTTTCAATTTACTTGTGAGATAAAACATGCGTTCTGTGTCGGTCAATGAGCTGTTTTTGTGTACAGCATTATCGAATGTCGCGTAAAACAATGGCCAATTTTTGAAATCACCGTCAAATTCAGGTATGTCTATCCTAGCCAATTTAAAAGTTGGGGACTGGTCCTCACTAAATTTCTGTGTGGGAGACGATGGGACAGATTGCGGTTCTACTTTAGAATGTTTGCGCTTTATGCGACAATATAAATCTTCCAGCGCCAACCATTGATTAAAATCTGGATCTGTCTTTGGGTCTAATTTTAGTGAAAGAGCATTTATTTCTTTAACACATTCGAAATAATTCTTACGAACTTCTTCCAGAGTTTCAATCGAACACAAGAAATCTTCCAATTTTTCATCATCAGTTAAATCTGCCCTTGACATATCATAAATAACTTGAATACGGCTAAAGAAAGCCTGCCTTTGCGATTCTAGAATCTTAAGTTTTTGTTCGTTCGCCGACGACATAGTGACGTTTGTATGTAGTTGTTAAGCGGCGCTAAAAATAAGTAGGTCAGAAGCAAAGTCAACAAAATGACCACGTTGGTGATCTTGCGGTAAATATAATAAGCGAGACAAATAATATAGGCTTAACACGGTCTTGTTAAGTGCGAACGAGACGGCGCGGCGGCCGCGGCACGGCGCGAGGCTCTCGCGAAGTTAAAAAATGCGGGTAGTTATGCATCGCTTAGTTGTCGCTGCCTACGCTGAATACGAACAGATAGATGTGACATAACAAAGGGATTGAATCCAATAAATTTCTAGCGGAGCGAGAACGAACAAATTTGTTATTATGAAAGGTGACGAATTGACTAGGTAAACGATGTAGAACAAAGTATGACAAAATCTAAATCAGATTATCACTTAGCGGTATAAAATGCGGTATAAGTAATAGCGGTTTACACAAAATAATTGAGTTTTATGATATTCAAAACTCGCGGCGTTGAACACAACATGTGTTTATAAATAAATGCGGTTAAATCGAACTCCAAACGCGTGCGGGTATAGCGGTATAGATATGCGGTGTGAAATAAGTACTAAATGCGGTTAAAGCGGTACAACAAAATATGTTGTTTTATAATATATGCGGTGTGAACGAAACACAACTGCGTGATTCGGTGTAATGCGGTATAAATATGCGGTGTGAAATAAGTACTAAATGCGGTTAAAGCGGTACAACAAAATATGTTGTTTTATAATATATGCGGTGTGAACGAAACACAACTGCGTGATTCGATTTAATGCGGTATAAATGCGGTGTGAAATACAATATGCGGTATAAACGAAACACAAAATGTGTGATTCGGTGTAAAGCGGTATAAACCAAAGGAGTTCCCTTAATAACTTTGGTTTAAAGAATGCGGTAATACGACACGAGTCAAATAGGTAGATACGCGACACACAAAGCGGCACTATTTGGTGCAATAGTTTTATTTAGAATATGATATGAGTATTTGTATGTGAATTAATAATGAACTATTAATATTGTAGGAAGGGTAATAAATACACAAGTTATAATACGAAAATATTCACAAAACATACGTAATTAAACACTTTTGGAGGGTAGGTTAAGTACTGAGCGGGAGTAAAATATTTAAAAATTAGTAAAAGTACTTATCCGGCTCGAAGGACCATAAAGTGGGGAATTTTTTATACAAAAAATATCCTACCATAGCGGTGCTGATTCTGTACTTGGATGGAAAGAGATATAAGGGGTATGATGACAAAGAAAAATATAAGGCCAGGGTTTATGTCGGCGATCTTTTGGCAAAACAGACTTAGCAAAGAAACTGACCTGAGTGGCTCGCGCAGCGTGAAGACGAGATGGATCCTGGTTGGAGCTCGGACAGCAGGTCCCAGGTGTGGCTGACAGGAGCGCGCGTGAGGCTGGTCTCCGTTGTCAAAGAGGTGCTTGTCGCTTCTGGACACTGATGCCGAGACGACGGACTCTGGCGCGATCGCGTGGTATAGGTTTGATATTTTGAAGGAAGTTTGACACGGCCCATGGTGTGTGTCCGCGCGGTGCGGTGCGGTTGAGGGAACTGGTCAAGGCTGGTTGACCAAGTTTGGAGGATGTGCGGGTGCGAGACAGATATATGCTATCTCGCTTACGCTTGAGCACACGAGTTCATTTCTTTGCATGCATCAATTTAACCAAAAAAAAGTAACATATTATGTTGCTATCCAAACTTAAAAAATTGCTGACCAATCAACAAAGTCTCATATAAAATAGCGTATTATTTTCATAATGAAGAGTTCCCAGAGTAATCCGAGCTGAAGCTGTGGTCTTGCATCGATGCGCCCGCGCAGTTGTTGAAAAAACTTAGCACATCATTAACTGATGATGAAATTGTACGTCTTAATAGAATTATGAATATTTTTATGCACTTCGCAATGTACTGCTAAGTAATTATGACATGAATATGGGTATTGAGATTTTTATCAGCATTTGTATTGCGCTATTTATTACAAGATTACTTACTGTAAGAAAAAGAAACAATCAAACCATTAAGTAAAAGCTAATTTTGTTTGTAGGTCTGTTTGATCCTCATTGACGATACAATGGAGCGACAGATCCTCGAGATTTTTGGTGTTGTTATAGTATGGGGTTTGGAGAATGACATAACATATTTTTTTTATCCCAAAACAACGTTCGTACTCATAGTAAAACGAAATATCTGGAGATTTGAATTTCAACGAATATTTGCAGTATTTCCAAATATCAAGAGCTATTGAAATTCAAGCTGCCTTTATCAATTCATTCGTAAATTGTCTTATTAAAATACGCCCACACGCTACCGGTCTAATAACATAATACGCATAAAATCACTTTATTAGAGCCAGGTCAATCTAATTTAAATAATTTCATTATGAAATGAAACTCTTACATCATTACTTTGCGTAATATGTTGAAAACAAATTTGATAAATTTTTGGCCAACTGATATTTTATGTTGTGGCAGAAAGTATTAGGATGCTACGATAGTTTACAATACTTTTAACGGGACAAAATGCAAGTTATATCGAATTAGCAGTGCTATCCAACTTGGTAATGCAGCCAGCATGTAAGTTGACAATGTTGCTACCTGAAAGAAGGTGTGCTTGGATTATCGTGTTAGTTTTTTCGTGAGGTTATTTTCGTTGTATTCAGAGTTCTTTTTTTATTATATTCAAAGTCTAGAGTCCGCAAATGGACTATCAAAGCCTTCAATTTCATAAAATTTTAGACACTATAATTAAGTCATATTTGAGCTAGCTTACATAAAGCCTTAAGAAAAATACCTATTCAAATCACATCCAAATAAACATACGTTTCCACAACAGAGGCACACAAAAGTATTCATCTCTCTTCTTTCTGTCACAAAGTAGTCAACAACTTTCGCAATTTTCACACTTTCTTAATTTACTTAGTGTTATGGCTTTTTAAGTTAAAATTAGTTTTAAGTTAAATATGTCTACGCCGTAATTCCCTCATAAACAGAGTAGATTTAAACTGTGTTCCACCAATTGTAATTGTTTTCAAAAGAAAAAAAAATCAATTCAACTTCTTTATTAGCAAAGGAATTTGAATTTAATTTAATACAAAATTTAACGTTCAACACAGATAACAATCAACCATTAGTATTTCGTTTTTAGGTCACATAAAGTTAGAAGTTAATTAACTTGATACGGTGTTAAAATCATGACAAAAACCTGATTTTGGTCTAGACATACCTAGTTCATTGACTTCCTAAACAGGCAAATGATACGCTTTTTGGCCGTTTCTATTTTTGCGTAGCGGGTTTGTGTTGTTACTACTCATTAGATATTACTTATCATAGCTTTATGACTTGAAAATTTGCGTGGCTGACATTTAGAACTATTGTCGTCATCTTAAATTTGTGTTGAATTTTGACAAAGGCCTTCCTATATGACAAAAAATATCAAAGATTTGTCCCACTAAAAATACATATATTTTTCCCGATATATTATGCAAATCATTCATAGTTTTTATCCTAAAAAAGAGCTTAAGGTTCTAAATAAAACTATTTTGTTATAATTTTACGTCAAAGACTTCTGCCTGGGTGGACTGATTTTATTAATTGTTATTTATTTGAAACTTATAAATGATTCTCGCGAGGTCCAATTTAAGTAAATGTGTGGACCAAAGAATTTCACAAAATGTAACTTGTACAAACTTGTTGTAGTACATAGTAGTAAGTAGTAGTAAGCTAAAAGTTATAAGTCAGTAGTTGCACGCGACCGACGACCCCGGTCCAGTTCCACAGATAACACACCCGTGGGAGTTGCTTTCCTGACCTCTCTGGACCATTAACTGAATCATGCCCATATCGCCGACAACTAGAATTTTACGACAAATACACTTCATTCTTAATCTCATAAAGAAGTTACTCTAAAAGTTCCGTAAGGCATTTGTACAAATAGATAGACATGATTCGGAGCACTACGGCCCCTTCGTTAGGAAGAGAGGTTAAAGTCAAAAGCTAGCCATTTTAAAAACAATTTTCACAAAGAAATCGAGCTATCCGCATCTAAAACCTGCATAATCGCGATTACATACAAACTTTCATCATCATCATCATCTACAGCCCGTGCAAAGCCACTGCTAGGTCCAGTGGTCGCAGTCCACACGTGGTTGATTACTACCATTAATTAAATGATGCCCATATCACCGGCAACTAGAATTTTACGACAAATACGCGTCATCACACAGTACGTGAAGAAACTGATGTCATTGAGCTATAAATCCGCTTCAAAAAGAAGCTTCAAGAATCAAAGTGACCTAGAACCCGGTTCATTGAAAGTGATTTTTATAAAAAGCAGTGAAAATCATTCCATATGGATGGCTTGTTTTTCACCGCCCATTAAAAAAGTCCGTTTAATGAACCAGTTTTACAAACTTTAATACGATGAATGACAAAGTCTAAGCTACTGATGATGACATAGATTGATAAAACTCTTTTGTAACACACATTGAAAAAAAGACAAACAGAAACACAAAAGACAACTGGCGGCCTTATCGCTAATAGCGATTTCTTCCAGGCAACCGTAGGATGGACAGGAGTCGAAAGAAAAATAAAGGATGGGGTGCTCAAAAAATGATGAGTTGATAAGCCTAAAAGAGTACTTACATAGTTTTTAAGTAATTTATGTTAGCAGATTAGAATTTCTTAAGTTAGTGACGTCTACGTACGATCTGATATATTTTTGAGAATGAAAGCGAGCCATGGTTTCATCAACATTTTACATGTAAATGTTTTCGTGGGATTATAACTATAGTAACCTTGACTGGCCTGTTATTAGTTGGTAGCTCTGCCTTCTAATCTAGGGGTTGCGGGTTCGATCCCCGCGTGACACAAGTATGTATGAGTTTTAAAATTTATAATTACTTGTATTGAGTCTGGTCGTTTGTATGTAGGTATAATAAGTATGTAAGTATTTACAAAAGAAAAGTATATAAGTATTATATATCCGTTATCTAGTACCCACGACACAAGCGTTTGCTTAGTGTGGGGCTATGGCGATGTGTGCAATGTCCCGGAATATTTATTTTATTTATTATTATTATTATTTATTTCTAACTCTAAGTACTGTAATTGTAGTGGTTTTCCTAGAATTTATACGAGTCTCTTCTCTCTTGCTCATATATTAACAAGTAGCAATTTGACAAATGAAACCGACAGCGCATCAATTTTTTTTTTAAAGTCTGTTAAAATGTGAACTGCTATCCCATCCATCTCTAGAGAATACCATAGAAACCTCAGCTAGGTCCACTAGATGACCTACTAGCCTAGGTCACTTTCTACCGTTTCTAGTGCTCATAAATAAATTCCTGCGTCTTTATGCCAAGGAAACTAGTTGCATTGCTTATTTAAGGGCATCAAACACGATTAATTAAGTAGGTGAGAAATGTAATTAGTGTTATTAGTACTTACACACCGGTGGAAGGTATATTTCACGCAAGTCACGCACTAAATCAGTACTAAAAGTTCTGACGGATTGATAAATATATTTATACATTTTTTTTTACACTTAATTTTGACTATAGCATGCCTGATGTTAAGCACCACTATAGTCTAAGATGTAGCACGCTTGCCTAGAAGAAACCTATTTACTCTAGATTTGAAGATCCCTGGGTTATAATTTTCTTGGAACAGAGCTCCAGGTAGAGAGTTCCATAGTCTCACTGTCCTTACTACGAAGGTAGAAACAAAACGCTACTTGCGAGTCTTTGGAACTTCCACCATAAACCGGTGACGCCCCGCTGACTTCCTGCTTGTTCGACGCACAAGTTGTTGTTGTTTCTGATATGCACAGGAAGTTTTGCTATCAGAAATTGCATGTTCTTTGCACGGACTCAATAAAATGATTTTTTTTAAGTGTCCAGAAGCAGCAACTAACTATGTACTACTAGCAGCGTCCCGCGGTGTTATTCGCGTTTATTTGGGATAAAAAATAACCTGTATGGTAACCTAGGTTCTAATCCAGCTCCAAACCTAATTTAATCCAAATTGGATCTGACGTTTGCGGGTTTTTTTTACATGATATAGGCTTACGCTTGACTACAACTTGCCTGATGTTAAGCAACGTTATAATCTACTATCTAGCGCGCTTGCCTAGAAGAAACCGGTTTACTCTCGACTCGACTTGACGTCGCGTGTAGACAAACAGACATACCTACATACTCACTCATATATCAGTTAGTTAATCTACAGCTTTTCCCAAGAATCTGCCCAAAATAATCATCTTATTAAATCATTCCTCAGTGGGAAAAACCCTCAGCATCAAAGAACACAACTCAAAGAGGTTAAGGGCACTATCCGTTCTTCACAGATGTTCTATTTCCACCCACAAATTCTTACAACATCGGACCAGACTATTCGGTGCCTTGATACTAAATATAAAGCTTGCATTGCATGAACAACAAAACTAAAATACTCCGGTACAGTTGCTTAGTTAATTTAGCGTTAACAACAGAGTGCAAAAATCGCATCTCGATTTTGGATGGTCGCCAAAGCTGGGCGAGTGTACCGTTCTATTTTGTTTTTCATTGATTCGCTAAAACTGTTGTTGCATCTATTTTTTAGGTGCTAGAGTTTTTTTCGCTGCATATATTCCCGATTCGAATAAGACGAAAAGTATGATTCTTTTAGCGTTAGCTTAGTGTGGGGCTAGATGGCGTTGTGTGCAATGTCCCGGAATATTTATTAATTTAAAATTTTTGAACGAATCCCGTGTCTACGGAGTATGCGCCATTCTTTTCGGCGATTGATTTCGGGTGATTTCGGTGAAGTCAAAAATCGCGCTATCGTGAATTTTGACTTCACTTCTTTCACTTCTTCATATTATACCTAGGTATGTATTATATCTTTACAAAAATACGAAACAAAGTCTATCACTATATATCGCAAAGTTTATTCTACAGGCATAGGAAATGTACGCAACGTGATTGAGAAGAAGTAACAATCCACACACAACTCACATACTAACGAACACCATTATTGTGATTGCGTGTATACATAATTACATATACGTATGCATATTTACATAATTTTAACAATATTAGTAGATAACTAGACGGGCTTATTAAAAGTTTCCACAATACGAGTACAGTTCAAAGGTCTGTTAAGTCTTAAAACTAGTTAATTTTATCGCTCACTAAACATAACTTTTATACAGGGCTCCAGGAAATCAAAACTAAATATAAATACAGTCATATAACTTAGGTGATGAATAGTCATTTGATTGTAGTAGGTACGTTCTATCTATGGATATTGTGTGCACATGTCCTCGGATATTGCGTTCCGCAAACATGTCGGTTTCCTCACGATGTTTTCCTTCATCGTAAAGGAAAGTAAAAAAAGTATGAACTATATAGTTGCAAATAAATATAATGATACCATACATAACCCTGTATCACAAGCAAAACTTGTTATCACGTCAGACTCCGGCAATTGATTTTAGATGAGGCATTAGAAAGGCCAGTGCAAGTGTTTCTGTTTACACTGCTTGACAAGCTAGCAGGAATTACCTACTGTTAAGTAATACTGAACTATGTAGTGTTGTTAGTAAAAAAAGTTAGTTAAATAAAGTAGAAATTAGAAAATTTCACATTGAAAATTTAATTCTTTTCCTTGCACCTTACGAGTCGCTTTTTTCCTTACAAACATTGTACCTACGTCTTTTTCATATTCGTAAATGCTAATGTATGTAATCTATGTACATAACAGTCCCTTACGGAAATGCCCATATTTTAAAACTATTGGACCGATTTTGATGAAACTTATGCTCATCTCTAAGGTGAAAAAAAGTTTCATTTCGCGCATTTCCAAAAGTAAACATTTTACACAAATTTGTTTGCATAAGAAATGTAGGTACGTAGTTAGCATATATAATAATAGTAACTGTAAACCATACAATATTTGTTACCTAACCGCAAAACCTAGAATCAAATTTCGATCCTATGTAACGTATACATATATTGTAACGTACCTTTAATTATTTACATTCTCATCGTAATATTTAGTACCTACCTCATTCAAGACGTAATATTATATAAGCCTCACAATTGGGAGAAGACACTGGCCTTGTAACACAGTCTCACGACTAGCACAAGGCCAGAAGTTTCACGAAATTTATTGTTACCTGTTTTATTATGTCAATAAATATTTTTGTATTTGTATTTGTATTTTGTATTTTAAATTCAAGTATCCATCAACATTATATTACATTGGACTAGTCTAGTATATTAGAATGGCTTCAAAAATCTGTAAATAAGCACATTTTGACCAGCTTTATGCCTTACTTATGTCATAAATATCAATTAAAGTATTTATTCATGTTTACATGCTTGTAACACACACTCTGGATTTACCAAGTTGGTAAGTACCTATCTACATAATATATTGTATATACTATTGCATGTAAAAACACACACTCAATGCGAACAGCACCTTTTTTAGCACATTTAAGTAGCAACAGATTTTATATTTGCTTTTTGGCAGACAAGTTTTTTTTTAATTCAATAATACCTACATTCCATCATTTCATCAAAGTTTCCGGATATATCACCTATGTAAACTTTGCATTAGTTTTACTTGCAGTTCTGAATACCTCGGCCTAAAATGTACAAGTAACTGTAAACCATTGTACATATGTGTACACAGATGAAACACTGTTTATACAATATAGATAATATTTGGAATGTGAACTTTTATAAGTTTCTTGACATAGAGGTCATGCTAAACAAGTCTAAAATGCAACGCATTATATCTCATGTCTTAGTATGTGAAAAGCAACGGATGCAAAAAGAAATAGCAACGGATATAATTTAAAAACGCAAAGGATTCACGCATTTCTTGACAAATTGTGAAAAACTATGAGAGTGCTTATGCCGGAGCAAATTATTATTATTATTATAAGGCTTTATTTTTATAATTGACAAAAAGATTATACACGTCCTAAATTGCGTACGATAATTCGCCAAAAGAGTTATCCGTTACTTGAATCATCAATTTAAAATTAACTATCAAAATAAAATATATCCGAACATCCAACGCCACCCTAACCAAAGCACCTTACGTGCAATTTTTCAAGTGTCAATCTTGTCACCCAGATTTATCAAGCAGTAATGACCAGGGGCAAGCGTCCTCTAGGGGCACATAATTACCCCATGACGTCCGAATTTACCCCAACGATACCCTCACGGGGACAAAATTACCCCTGACATGTGTCTGTGTGTGTGTGAATGTGTGTGATATCTTCATTAGATTGCGCACCCTTGTCTTTTTGGGGCGAAATAAATTATTTGGAGTTCCAGTGACATGACAATTTAGGAGGTAAATTATTGCGATTAGTAAGTGGCAGTGACAAGTAAAATTTGGAAGCGATAATCTTCAAGTAAACCACATTTTCAAATAAAAAATACTTGATTTGAATTAATTTTCGTGCAAGATATGGGCGCCCTCCACAATGTAAATACTTGCCAAGAAAATTTCTCCAATGAATAAATACTGCGGGGAAATCACGACCCTCAGTAATGAACGAAGAATACATCACGAAAAGGAAAAACTCTTCAGGCAAAATGTATGCATCCCATCACTTTATCTATGTATAGCTTTATAGTTACATTTTTCTCTCCGGATGATGTGTTGACATCGAAGCAGGTAGGTAACGCGAGAGTTTACTTTCTACGGTGACATTCGCAGGCGCGGCACGACGGCACGAGCGAGACGAGTTACTGACTTTGACAGGTGGATTGTTGTACCCTGGTGGCACTACCGAAGTTTTATAATGGCACTACCGGGTAGTTTCTTTCTACATTAAAAAACATGCATGTCTCTTATCTCCACAGAATATATAAGACTCAAAGGTATAGATAGTAAGTAGGTACTTATACCATTACAGATGTTTTTTTGTCATGGAAGGACGTTCTAACGCAAGAGTTTACTTTCTACCGTTACACTCGCAGGCGCGGTACGAGTGCCGGTGACAGGTGGGCTGTAACCTGGTGGCACTACTGGAGTTTTATAGTGACACTACCGGGTAGTGCGGCTTATTACATCATCCAGCCAACTTCTATATTTCTATCAAAACAATATATTACTAACTTAGCTGAATTTGCAGCTATTTACATTTTACGACGAAACATAAAGTAGGTATATTTTGCCAGCAATCATGTATGTACTTACATAATTATTAAAGGTACCCAATTAGTTACGTATATAATATAACGAGCCCTAACGGTTTGATTCTATTTTTTGATTACCAAACGAATACAATAGGGCAGTCTTACTTCCTTCCTCTCTTGACCAAATAAAGATCATTTTCGATTTACTATAACCGTAAATACGAGTAGTAGGTAAAGGTGTGCCTATGGTCAAACAGCTATCTTTTAGGAATAAAAAAGTAAGTGGAACAAACTAAATATACTAGATATGATATAAGTAAGTAAGTACATAATAGTTTTTCGGATAATACATATAATGAAATTATTTTTCCAGCATTCTATTAAAAAATAGATTTTGGCGCGATTTCCTTGAAAAACCCATAGACAAAAATGTTATAACCCGCGAAAACAAAGAGAAACTAATAGGCGCACAAACATTGCGGACATGAATAAAGATTACATAAATTAGGCAGTACAGACATTCCATTCTCAAAAATGCCTAAAAAGTTTTGAATAATAGAATAAAAACTTTTATTCTTGATAGATTTTTTTGTTCTTATTTTATTTTATAGCAAATTATAAATGTAAAAGTTTATAAGATTTCTATGACATTGACTTGCATATGAATTAAAAACCCTTTCCACGGCTCAACTGGTCCCTTGATTGCGAATAGAAAGCCCGTCGATTAGTCTCGGTAATGGACCGAAACTTGATAGAAAACCACAGAGTATAATTTTCACTGTATGTAGGGCGTACGTACGACCTGCTTGGTGATAAAGTCCGCCTTTTCTATTAATTACTGCTCAGATTAATAATTACCTACTGACACCAACTGACACACTGACTACTGCGTCTAGTGTATACCATTTTTTCTTTGACAATCAATCCTGGAAGCATTTTTTTAAAAGGGTTCTTTGGTGGGTACTCTGACAGTCGAAATATTGATTCGGTTTGCTTACATATTTAACTTTAAGGATTTTAACGAGCTTTGTACAGTGAATCTAAATCTTTTATTGTGATAAATGTATAGATAGATGTAATCTGTACTAATATTATAAAGCTGAAGAGTTTGTTTGTTTGTTTGTTTGAACGCGCTAATCTCAGGAACTACTGGTTCGAATTGAAAAATTCTTTTTGTGTTGAATAGACCATTTATCGAGGAAGGCTTTAGGCTATATAACATCACGCTGCAACTAATAGGAGCGAAGAAACAATGGAAAATGTGAAAAAAACGGGGAAAATTATTCATCTTTGAGGGCTTCCGTTGCGTGCGCTGCGAAAACGGTTCAAGTCGTGGGTAACAGCTATAATTTTATAAAGCTAAAGTGGTTGTTTGCAAAAATAAATAGCACAGTTAGTACACAATGTTTTTAACATACACATTTATAACGCCCTCACTGGATTAGTCTCGGTAATGGACCGAAGCTTGATAGAAAACCACAGAGTATAATTTTCACTGTATGCAGCAAAGAGTTCTATTAGGTATGTAGGGCGTACGAACGACCTGCTTGGTGATAAGGTCCGCCTTTTCTTATAATTACTGACACAGTGATTAATGCGTGTGTTCCGATAGAGACGATATATTGATTCAATTTGTTCACATGGTGTGCTTTTAGCATTTTTACTTTCTCTGTTCAGTAATTTTAATGATAAATAATAATAAATAAATAAATATTCCGGGACATTGCACACATCGCCATCTAGCCCCACACTAAGCAAACGCTTGTGTCGTGGGTACTAGATAACGGATATAATACATATATACTTTTCTTTTGTAAATACATATGTACTTATTATACATACAAACGACCAGACTCAACACAAGTAATTATATATTTTGTAAATTACATAAATACTTGTGTCATGCGGGAATCGAACCCTCGACCTCTAGATTAGAAGGCAGAGCCACTACCAACTAAGCTAACAGGCCAGTCATGATAATATTTATCTTTCTTTATGAGTTAAAAGCAGTTTCTCCCAAGTACTTTTATTTCAAAAGAATTTATTTACCTTATTTTTTTAATATTTTCATATTACAGAATCACCACATCTCGTGGATTTTAAATAATAATGCGTACTCACTAATATTAAGAATTTGGCCATTCTTAATAAGCACTATGAAGTCACAAATCAATATCAATTGTCCAAATTATTTGGTGGACCGTTTGTGTGCTATTATACCTAGTCAGGTCATAAATTCTGTCACATGTTTAATATAAAATAATTGAAACAACTTTATTCTTTATGTAACCATTTATATACCAAAATGAACTTAACAAAACATAGATTCTTATGACAATAAAGTTTATTCAAAATGACCTCCGTGATTTTGAATACAGGCCTTCAATCTGCGCGGCCAGTCGTCTATCGCTGCACGAACGAGGTCCATGTCAATATCGGCGGCTGCCTTAATCAAGGATGTCTTGAGTGACTCCAAATTGGTATGAGGCTTTGAGCACGCCTTTTCCTCCAAGTGTTGCCATATCTTGTAATCTAACGGATTCAAATCTGGACTGGAGGAGGGCCAGTCTTCGTGCCGGATGAAGTCGATTTCACGCGCCGCCAGCCAGTCTTGTGTGCTCTTCGCTCTATGAGCTGGGGCCGAATCTTGTTGGAATACCCAGTGCTTGTTATTGACTAGACTAGAGTCTTCATTGTATCGTTTGATGGTACGATAAACGAATCTTTTGGTTATATTAAAATTTTTCAGTATGTCAAAAATTTGAATTGGCGCGTAACAGCAACGATGCAATGCAATAACTGCAACACGGTCTTCTTTAAGCGTCCACTCCATATTTAAAAATGAGTAAAATTCTAAAAAGTATACATTTTTATTTTCATTAACAATTCGAAATTCGAATTAAATAAACTTTTTTGTGGCCAGCATTCTAAAAGAAAAGTTTTTACTGTGTGACAATACTTATGACCTGACTAGGTATTGTCATAGATATGCGATGATTAAATTACTTGCTATTCAAATTGCTCAATATCAAAAGGTTCAAGTTCCTGTGTTTGCTATTTCAACAGTAATACCTATGTACTATGCTTTTTAGGCTAAAGACATATGAATAGTAGTGGTCTATTATTTCCATGTCATAATGATTATGACAATAATAATAAAAATCTAAAATATTAAAGGATTCAACAGATAACTGTTCCTAAAATCAGTGATTGTTGTCCTTACACAACCAGCAAGTTATGAGGACTGTGCAGTGGCAGATTTTATTTTTTTAACCCAATAACAATACACTATTATTTATTGTGAATATTGTTGAAAATCTGTGCAAGGAAATGTTTTCTTTCATTATTTCCAAATTGTAGAACCCATCCGACTGGGATGTTCCTCAAATCCTCAAGGCTAAACTCCGAAGATGAGCGAGTAGGTAGGATATTTACTGTTTTAACTTAAAATAGCCCCTTTAATTGCTTGCCAAACAATGTGACCTTTAATACCCACTTGTACATGTCACTGGTTGAAACTTACGTAAACTGCCCCAAATAACTCTCCAATCAAGTGCAAAATGTAACAACTGATTCACACGCAATTACTCGTAAAGAGGTGAAATATTATGTACTTAGATATAAAATAAAACTTCACACTCTACATCATATGCTCGTAATATAAATATTAAAGAACAGTAACAGTAAACAAACTTATGTGTTTATCGATACAGTAAACTTACAACGTTCAAAATGCGATCATTACATAAATATGTAAAAATGTGCTAGTAGTGATCTCTATAAGATACCCTCAGTCAAACGAAACGTAGTTTAGTTAAGAAATATTTTCTTAAATTTTAATATTTTATCAACTTTCCTACTACATCTGCTTTGATTTTTTTTTTTAATTTATTCATGACCATGGATACACATCTGCTTTGATTTTCTAATTGTTTGCCATGTATACGGGGTAAGTAATTAGATCATTTACTTACTATCAGAACAAAAAATCTACCAAATGCTTTAACCTGAATAATATCGTACATAATAGTGATAGCATAGGTTATCGTAATAAAATTACATTTACTCCTCTTTTTTTCAATTACCTGTATATTAAAACTTACCACATCTATCGAGCCACCCTTCAGCCCGACAAGGATATTTGATGACAACCATTCTGTCATCACTCCTCATTTTTGACACAATCATTCACAACACTGCACTTTATTTATTTATTTAGGTATTCATACTCTCACATATATCACTGTCTACACATCTCACTTGGGGAATAAAAAGTTTCCCCGTTTACAGGTTTTAATTTGAAAACGGGCACATTACGTAGTTATGGCCGAAAAAGAAAAAAAACATTTCACTTGACAACTTGGCACGCGCTGGTTGATCAATCTCAGCTGAGCGACGCTCAGTCGCCGCACCTCACTTTCACCAACTGTCGATAAAAAGACAAATACAATGTTAGTCATAGCGAATATTGTTGACTGATAAAGATTTTTTAACCCCTAATGGGTTTATGTTTGACTATATGGTAAGCTGAATTAAGCATTCGTATAAAAGTGCCCATGTTCCACTTTTAAATTTGTAAACATATATTGTAAAAGTGGGTAGGTACAAGGACATTTAAACTATTAGTCCGAATTTCCTTGGGTACATAAGTAAAAACCTATAAAATAGTAAGTAAATATCAGACACCGATATTTTTTTATTTAGTAATTAGTTTTACCTAGATACCTGCCTAACCAACCTGGTTTTTGTTAAATTATGACTTTTCATATAGGTATGTATTAATTATTAGTAAATTACAGTACTAAGGAATAATATTTCAAAGTATTATTACATCACACATACGTAAGGTTTAGATTTTTGCCATGTAAAATCTTTTATGTAATATTAAATCTATTCTATAATGTAGAGATTTAAAATAATACATGTTTACCACAAACTAAGTAGGTATATTACAACAATAAAAAATATTGAGTAAATTAAGTACTCACATATCACTGTTTCCCAATATAATTATTCACAACTTTCTTAATCCAACTGGTTTATTTACACACGCGTAAATACAAAGCAATAAAGCAGAACATCACACATCTACACTCATCACTTGCAAATAGCAAACTGATGACCTTAAATATAAGTGCTGCCATCTTTGGAGACATTCAGAGCGTACCGTTAAGGCATAATTCAGTACATACAATCAATTTTCTACACTAGTCCCATGCATTCAGTGGCTTTAGTACGTGATCGTTCAACTTTATTACGACGTATAGTCTAACTAATTCACCTTCATAATTAAATACTTATAATATATAGTACACATACGCTTTAAATTGTGTGATTGGCAACATTCATTCATCTTTCGCCGTAGAGGCCTAAATTGCATGGGTTGATCGTACTTTGACATTTTGTGTCCATCTCGCTCTTACTCGATTTGGTGTAAGCGGGTTAGAACGAGTAGGTAAATGAAGAATTTTTTTTTTTTTTTTTTTTTTTTTTTTTTTTTTTTTTTTTTGGCCATAACTTTGTATTGTGCCAGTTCTCAAGTAAAAAGGAAAATGAAGAAAATACCAACTCAATTTGATACAACTAATCCGATTTTAGGGATACCACTTTTTTACCCTAAAATACACCTTATTTTAAGGTAAAAAAGTATTTAATATTTTATAATTAATGTAGTTAAGAAATAAGTTGATAATGCAATTACAATGTTGTGGTGACATTCTAACATAATATTTATATTTTTAATATACTTTCTGTTGTCTGTAAATTTCATGGCGCTTGAGATTCACAGACTTGTATAATAAATATATGCCTTTAAATTTCCTCTCTAACATGTCTTAATTTTATTATATTTTCGAACATAATATATTTTTAATGTAAATTGTATAATATTTTAGTTAGTTTGCCCGTTTTTACCGTATTGTATAAAATTATATTAATAAAAACATATTGATACACCAATATTTGAGTAAATTTTAAGTTTAAATCGTAAAATTATTATTAAATCTGAAAATATTTATTTTGTCAATGAAAGATTTTTTTGTATTTCGGGGAACATATTCCATATAGGGGGCAACCCTAAAATTTTAGGTATATATTTGCTGTCTTCTTCCCGCCTGCACCACCTCCAGGAACCACCGCCTGTCGTCCCGGCGCTATAGAAATACTTGAGTCTCGCGACAGACTAGTGTGGAGCCACGAATGGCGCCGAACGCGCCCGACTTCAGCCGAGCGCATCGAGTTGACTCCGCAATGGATGATGCGAGTGATACGGCGGAGCTGTCAAAATTGATGTTAATTGTTTAAAACAATGATTAAATGAAGTGATTATGAATGTTAATAAAATAATAAATAACTCGTTAACAATTATTATTTGTTCGTGTGTAATATTTGCTGACAAATAGTTTATTATTTTATTGAAACTAAAAACCACTTGGAATTGATTTTATTGATTTTCGGACGGGTCCGCGCGTTCGATCAAAATCGTTCTCGCGGATCCAGTCGCACTTGCAATTGATTTTAATGATTTGTATTATCGTTTCCACACCACTCTAAGAAATTATTTTTTATTAAGTATATTAGTACTATAGGTAGCATACCTTCTCACTAATCTCTGCACACCTGTGATATAGCGTATAGTTATGGTTATCTATTTTCCGAGATTTTGCAAACTGACCTTTTACGAAGTAATCAGTCAATATACTTTGTACCCATTGTTATTTTTTTTATTGTTCGTAAACAAGGATTAAACACCTGCGCGCAGGTGTTTAACCTTTTGTGGTTTTTAATCCTCCTTAAGAAGATTTGTGGCTACGAAAAAACCAAAACAATTAAGTAGGTACCTAATGTTGTTATTCATATAGTTTCAGAGAGTGGATGTAGGCCTATCGGGGATACGACTATAAAAATACGCGCCAATATTATCTACTTAGAGTGGTGTGGAAACGATAATACAAATCATTAAAATCAATTGCAAGTGCGACGGGATCCGCGAGAACGATTTTGACCGAACGCGCGGACCCGTCCGAAAATCAATAAATCAATTCCAAGTGGTTTTTAATTTCAATAAAATAATAAACTATTTGTCAGCAAATATTACACACGAACAAATAATAATTGTTAACGAGTTATTTATTATTTTAATAACATTCATAATCAATTCATTTAATCATTGTTTTAAACAATTAACATCAATTTTGACAGCTCCGCCGTATCGCTCGCATCAACCATTGCGGAGTCAACTCGATGCGCTCGGCTGAAGTCGGGCGCGTTCGGCGCCATTCGTGGCTCCACACTAGTCTGTCGCGAGACTCAAGTCTATAGAAATGCGCCGCAGCGACAGGCACATCGCCTCATCACGTCGAACAACGCCGACCGTTGCTGGTACGCCGCCGGACTGAGCGACTCGACGTGAACTGTGAACTTCCCCGGGGTCAGTGTGCCCCGGAGCCCAGCCCCTCGAAAGAGATCTATCTCGTAGAGGTCCTACCAGCTCCCCTCGGGGACTGGCAGACGACCACGTGACTGAGTTACAGTATAACGTTCCTGTTAAGTCGTCGCGCTGCAATAGCCGCTCCCTCCCGTGAGGTTGCGTGCGCCGTTCGTCGTGCTGCTGCTCCCGAGCGGGAGGTCGACGCGCCTGCACCACCTCCAGGAACCACCGCCTGTCGTCCCGGCGCTATAGAAATGCGCCGCAGCGACAGGCACATCGCCTCATCACGTCGAACAACGCCGACCGTTGCTGATACGCCGCCGGACAGAGCGACTCGACGTGAACTGTGAACTTCCCCGGGGTCAGTGTGCCCCGGAGCCCAGCCCCTCGAAAGAGATTTATCTCGTAGAGGTCCTACCAGCTCCCCTCGGGGACTGGTAGACGACCACGTGACTGAGTTACAGTATACGGCATGGAAGTTCTCTATACTATACTCCCTCTACGCTTTGCATGGAATTGGAAATTCGAGAGGGCTGAAAATCTGAAATAAAAAATCCTTGTATTCTTTGATAGCCCTTGCCAGAGGAAAGTGGCACCCAGTAACAAAACTATGTTCAATGTTTAATGTGTGACTATCAAAGCACTCCTTCATTTGATTTTGCACTACATATCCGGGTACACACAGGCGAAAAACCATTTGTTTGTGATATGTGTAACTATGAAAGCTCTGATAAACAAGGTTTGAAGAGGCACGTACTGAGACACACAGAGCAAAAACCATTCAAATGTGATAAATGTGACTATGCCGGCAGAAGAAGTAGTGATTTAAAATTACATAAATCAAAACACACAGGTAAAAAACCATTCAAATGTGATATGTGTGATTATGCAAGCGCTGTTCGAACATGTTTGATGAGGCACATGCGGACACATACAGGTGAAAGACCATTTAAATGTGATGAATGTGACTATGCTGCCTCAAAAAGTACTAACTTAAAAATACACAAACTGAAACACACAGGTGAAAACCGGTTTAAATGTGATGTATGTGACTATGAATGTAAGCAAAGTGGTAGTTTAAAGACCCACAAACTAACACACACAGGTGATAACCCGTTTAAATGTGATGTATGTGACTACACATGTAAGCAAAGTAGTAATTTACAGAAACACAAACTAACACACACCGGTGAAAACCCGTTTAAATGTGATGTATGTGACTATGCATGTAAGCATAGTAGTAATTTACAGAGCCACAAACTAACACACACCGGTGAAAGACCATTTAAATGTGATGTATGTGACTATGCATGTAAGCAAAGTAGTAATTTACAGAAACACAAACTAACACACACCGGTGAAAACCCGTTTAAATGTGATGTATGTGACTATGCATGTAAGCATAGTAGTAGTTTAAAGACCCACAAACTAACACACACAGGTGAAAACCCGTTTAAATGTGATGTATGTGACTATGCATGTAAGCATAGTAGTAATTTACAGATCCACAAACTAACACACACAGGTGAAAACCCGTTTAAATGTCATGTATGTGACTATGCATGTAAGCATAGTAGTCATTTACAGAGACACAAACTAACACATACTGGTGAAAGACCATTTAAATGTGATGTATGTGACTATGCTGCCTCACGAAGTACTACTTTAAAAATACACAAACTAACACACACAGGTGAAAACCCGTTTAAATGTGATGTATGTGACTATGCATGTAAGCAAAGTAGTCATTTACAGAGACACAAACTAACACACACGGGTGAAAAACCATTCAAATGTAACTTGTGTAACTATGCTGCCAGGGACAGTTCTCGTTTAAAAATACACACACTAAAATACATACAGACTAAAACACTCAGGTGTAAAACCATTCAAATGTGTCATGTGTAGCTATGCTGCCAGGGACAGTACTAAATTAAAAAGACACATACAAATACACACCGGTGAAAGGCCATTTAAATGTGATGTATGTGACTATGCAAGTACTCGACATGAACATCTAAAACAACACAAATGAAGAAACCATTCGAATATAATATGTGTAAACATACTAAGTATTTAATAGTTAATAGTTTTAGTTCTCTCCACATCATGAAATTAATGAAAAACAATATTATTATTTTTTCTCTTTAGAAATAAGGCTCTTTAATCCCTAGTTTATGTTATGTAGGTATATTGTGTTGTTAGCCATGTTGTACCTACTAGGTATAATTTGATTTGTGTTTTTATTATAACTTGATATTGTGTGTTTGTGTAACTTTTAAGTTATATAAATAAATGACTTGCCTTTTCCGATATTATTATGTTATGTGAAATCATTCTGTTCTGTACACAAATTATTAATTTTGATATTGTACAAAATAAGTCTTATAAATGTATTTATGCCTCGTCAAGCGACAATAACCTGAGTTATAACTTAAATGTATACCTACCTACTTACCTGACATTTACAAGTAAGTACAAATATTTGTGTAAGTAAGTACCTACATGTCAAGTATATATAAGTATATTATAATCTTAGTAATGTCAAGTTTAATGTTATATTTTTAATAATGCAATATCAACTTGTGTAAACTCAACCTAAAATAGACTAGGTACTTATAAGTATATATTTTTGAATTTAAACATGATAATAATATCTTTATAATAAAAACTGATTATTGTATACTAAGCAGTTTGATTTATAAGTTCAACCAACCCCCTTTCTTCCATGTAGTTATTAGGTACTAGGTATTTCACAAATTATGAGACAAGAGAAGTATCCACTTAACTCTCCATACTGGGGATGATAGAACATGATCTGTGTCATCTGGCCCAGTAAGCATAGCCTTCAGTGCCAGGTGTCTCAGTTTCGATTCCTGCACAACACAAATAATTGTCTTTTTTCAATATGTATGCAATTATTTGGTTGAGTGTCGTTTCTAAGTAAGTAGGTATGTTTTATTACAAAAGTAAAAGTATTTTAGTATTATATCCAACTAGTGGGTGCTCGCGGCTTCGCTCGCCTTCAGACAGAAGTAAAACTTGCATCCCCTATTTCACCCCGTTAAAAGTGGCATTTCCAAAAATCCTTAGGGGATGCCTACGTCATAGGTAGGTATATATTTATTTATGCCTTCGATCATTATGCTGTACCACAGAACAACGATCGGGCCACATCGCCCCCGCGCGACAGGGCGACAAGCATGGACTTCAAAGCTCTGTGTGCTGTACACAATACAAAATTACATTTGAGAAATAACTTAAAAAAAGATTGCATTGTGTGACCCTGTTGCTTGTATGAAGTTAAGGGCATGGCATAGCACATTTCTTACATATCAACCGTAGACGTAACCGTAGTATAGAGGCGCTGCATGACTAATAATAATCATGCAAGCGAGACAAACTTATGTAGTCCTAGCTGAGAGTAACAGAGAAAAACATATTATCTATTGTCCCTTACTAAATATGCAATTTTGATTGTCTGCCTCAAAGCACTTGAGGCAGACAAACCGTCGAGTGATTATTGAATTGGTATTTTAGTGCTTTTAATATAGTGTCTGTGCTTATTTATTTTATTTTAGCAAATGTTTTGTGGTGAAATGCTTAAATTTGACTAGGGAAGAAGGGTGAACGGTTCTTATTTTAGGCTGTAAAAGCCGCTCGGAAAGAAAATGTGCAAATGTAACTTTCCACTCGTAAGTATTTATTTTCAAGTTCATATGTGAATATTTCTGCATGTATTATAGTTATTTAATACTCTTCCACGCTAAATTGTACAGGATTATATTGGATTTATGTGAATTTACGTATCTTTTTTCTTAATATACTTAGAGGTTATAATTTTCGAAGTATTATCCGCCTAAATTGCATGGGTTGATCGTACTTTGACATTTTGTGTCCATCTCGCTCTTACTCGATTTGGTGTAAGCGGGTTAGAACGAGTAGGTAAATGAAGAAAATACCAACTCAATTAGATACAACTAATCCGATTTTAGGGATACCACTTTTTTACCCTAAAATACACCTTATTTTAAGGTAAAAAAGTATTTAATATTTTATAATTAATGTAGTTAAGAAATAAGTTGATAATGCAATTACAATGTTGTGGTGACATTCTAACATAATATTTATATTTTTAATATACTTTCTGTTGTCTGTAAATTTCATGGCGCTTGAGATTCACAGACTTGTATAATAAATATATGCCTTTAAATTTCCTCTCTAACATGTCTTAATTTTATTATATTTTCGAACATAATATATTTTTAATGTAAATTGTATAATATTTTAGTTAGTTTGCCCGTTTTTACCGTATTGTATAAAATTATATTAATAAAAACATATTGATACACCAATATTTGAGTAAATTTTAAGTTTGAATCGTAAAATTATTAATAAATCTGAAAATATTTATTATGTCAATGAAAGATTTTTTTTGTATTTCGGGGAACATATTCCATATAGGGGGCAACCCTACAATTTTAGGTATATATTTGCTGTCTTCTTCCAGTATACGGCATAGAAGTTCTCTATACTATACTCCCTCTACGATCTTTCGCATTTCTCTTCTCGACTAAGTAAAAGTAAGAAAACGTAAAGTAAAGTAAAGTTTATTTTTTTGTATAGAAAACAGTACATATCAGAATCATAAAAAATAGAAAAAACGATGAAAAGTCATAATAATGTATCTACAAATAAGAAAAATCTGATACTTATTATTTAATTTTTTGTTTGTAGATCAATGAATCTACGTATAACGGAACTGTTATGCCTTGGAGACCTGTCAAGTCAAATTTGACAGCATCTGTCTCTTTTCTCTTCAGTCTATGGTTCAAGATGGCTTTGAAAGCACTTGTCGGTCAAAGTGAGTTCTTAAAATTAACATTTTCTCTGTTTCCTTGCCTTTACGTTTGTGTTGTTGGTATTATTTTCATTCTATGATAAATTGCTAACAATTTGGTGTAAAAAACGTGCCAATCGAACGTCGGGAACATTATATCTTTCGATCTCAAAATTTATCGCCCGGATGACTAATGTGTTCATATTTTTGTTAACTGAGGCTGTCTAGGTCACTATTTGTTACTTTTCGCTATATTAAATATTAGTTCTCAATTCATTATTTGTATTTCATTTGTCAGAATTGTTTTAATGTACCTAAAAGTTATTATAAAGCTGAACCTGTAAAGTGCTTGAAATGTTTTGAAAAAATGATATCTCTATCTCTATCTCTATTCGTGGCCATTATCCTATTTTAATTGACCATTTAAAGCTGCTCTGTTAGATAACAAAGGAAGTTAACATCCACTCTGCAAGTTATTGATTTTCTTATGTCAGTGGCTTTAGGGGTGGGTGGGGTAGTTTCTACGGACGTCATGTCGTGGCTATGATATCTATATCCCTGTCTATAGCTAGACTAGGCAAATTCGGCAGAATCTTTCATCCCATACATAGTATCAAGGGCCAAAACAGTCTTGTCGCATATAATACCTACCAACCCCTCATTTTGAAATAATGACACCCTTTTGTTGGAAATGTTATGATCAGCGTTTTGTGACGCACAAGAGGATGGAACTAAAGAGGTAGATATACAAAGGAGGTTGATTATGATTATACAAATGGATGCAGAATGAATGGCCGAGTAAATCATAGGATATTGTCAGCATAATCATTGAAGGACTGCTATTTTTTAAACTGACTTAAAAAATAGGAGTTTATCAATATAACCTGTATGTTTATATATATAGTAGATAGATAGTGTGCTTTATTTACCATGCTGGATGGCAAGGCCAGCATATTGGTCATGCGTCGCATCAACCAAGTGCTCCAAGAGGTTTTAGAAAATAGTATGGGCTGCCAGACCCCACGGCCCCAAAGTCTCGACTCCAAAAGGCTCAAATATGTAACATGATAGGGTTGGTTGTACACAATTATTTGTGGTCAATGTAGGAAAATAAAGATTTTAGTAAGTTTAACAAATTTCTTAAAATACTTTTATTACACATCCTCAAATGTGTAGTAAATTAAAAGTGATGTTGGGATGTTTTTTTGTATGATTTAATAAATAACTAAGGGAACAGTTACAGTCCTAATTTGTCAACTATTATGATACCAACTTACTTTATGTTAAGTATAAACTTAATTAAGGTATATTTAAAACATTTGTTAAAACTTGCATCATTCAATAGCATAATGACTCATTGGAATTTTACCATCTATACATGTTGTGACCTTAGATTAATACATATAGGCTTCTTTTTATCCCAAATTGTCATCATCATCTTCAGCCTTTGTCAAACCACTACTATGCATAGGCCTCTTACCCTAGGTGCAATAGACATAGGTCTTATGCCTTGAGTGAAAAGATCTATATTAGCCTATCTAGTTATAAAAAAAATATACAACTTTAAGAACCGGCTTGATAACTGATTACAGAAAACCAACAAATCTCTTGTTAACTTGTGATCATTGCACCAGTGGACTGTTATTTTGACCTTTGTGTGAACTATATAAAACAATTTTGACACAGTGTGATATGGGCACATCAGCATTTTGCTGCTCCCCCCTATATATACGAGTATATAAAACAAAGTGGTGTTAGTTACATCATTTATAACTCAAGAACAGCTGAACGGATTTAGCTGAAAATTGTTGGAGAGGTAGCTTAGAACCAAGAGACAGACATAGCATACTTTTAATCCCGTTTTTTTAATTGAATTGAATAAAATATCTGCTTATCTATTTCCTCTAAGGCAGAACAGAGTTTGCCCGGTCAGCTAGTAAATAAATAAATATATCGTTACTCTATTCATTTCCAGAGATTATGAACGAGGTGATCCGCTACCGCGGACCCAAAGGCAAGGAGTCTCAGCGCATAGAATGGCGCATACTCATTGTGGATCAACTATCTATGAGGATGGTGTCTGCGTGCTGCAAGATGCACGACATCTCCGCTGAAGGGATCACTTGTAAGTACTCTTTCTCTCTCTTGAGTCATATTTCCTCATGACTGAGGGTCGTGACTCTCCCGCAGAATTAATTAGTTCGGGGAGTTTTCTTAGGCAGATACATCGTGGTGGGCGCCTAGGTCCTTCCACGGAAGACACATGTCCTCGGATATTGTGGTTCTCAAACAAGTCGGTTTCCTCACGATGTTTTCCTTCACCGTTAAGCGAGTGCAGATCTACACTTAACTCATAAATACATGTAATTGGTGTAGGGCCAGATTCGAACCAGGGTGCATCTGGATGAAAAGCAGACACTGGAACCGCTGAGCCACACTCGCTCGAGAGTTTAAACACTAGTGTGTTCTGTTTCCAGTGGTGGAGGACATCCACAAGAAGCGCGAGCCTTTGTGCACGATGGACGGCATCTACCTGATCACGCCGTGCGAGAAGTCGGTGCACGCGCTCATCAACGACTTCTCAGTCGGGAACAGGATCATGTACAAGGCGGCGCATGTGTTCTTTACTGAAGGTGAGGAATTATGTGTATTTTAGCTAGGCAACGCAAAGTTTTTCTTTAATTTGATTTTTGTAATTTTTTTGAGATCATGTTTTGATACTGGGTTATTGTGGTGTGTTTTAAAATGAGTCGAATACGGATCCGATTCGATTAAAACAAAATTCTATTGACAAATTTATTCAACAGAAAAATCGGATACGTTCCCGATGATAAGTTCAATTTTGTTTCATCTATTTTTATATATAACTATTCATATGACATCTACAGTAAAAATGGTAAAATTAGCGTTAGAATATAATTTTTTTAATTTCTACCATTGTATTTAATTTCTACCATTTCTACTACGAGCGGATTGGATCATATCCGAATCATTGTGAAACACCATGCTGGTATGGTAACCAATAGAATACCTTTTAAACAAGTATGAATATTATAAGGTAAACATAGTTTTCTTAAGTAGGCTAAGTTATTACAAATAAACATAATATACAAATAATATACAAATAAAATTAATACTGTACAATGACAAAGAAATACCTACTTGTATATATCCATAGTTTATGTCCTTTTGTTATGTATGTTTATATTATTTTGGTACACAATAAAGCTAATTTTGAATTGAATTGAATTATGTGATTGGTATGAGATGAATCATAGATAATTTCCTAGTGAAAAGCTGGTATTTCCAAATATATTCTTCAATATTAACATACTGAAGCTGCCCCTAATAAGCTGCTAATTATTTACATGTAACCTTGTTTAAAAAGTGTTAACTTTACATTTGTAAAAAGTTTTCATTTTATTATATTTTGAGTTGCCAATATTTCATTATGTTTGCTTACAACATGTAAAAGGTTTTCATTTTTTTTATATTTTGGGTATATTTGTTATTAAAATTGCCATTTTGGTAGCCAAATCATCATTTTAGTTGCCATTCCAATTATTTTCAGCTTGTCCCGACGCGCTATTCGATGAGTTGTCGCGTAGTCGCGCCGCTAAATCCATCAGAACGTTAAAAGAGATCAACATTGCTTTTGTACCTTATGAGCAGCAGGTTTGAGTTTTTTTTTTCGTTTTATTTAAGGCCGGTGGGATAGAGTGAAATTATTGTTTTTTTTTTATTTACAGATAAATTAAAACTGCTACTCGATAAAAAAAGTGTGTTGAATCTGTAATAAAAATATGAGGATGCAATTTTTTTGCGTATCGTCAAGAATCATAGATCAAAAAGCTGTAGGTATTGTTGTATTAAAGCTATCATTCATATTTACGTTACTTACCAGAAACACTGTATTATTTGACTTCGTTAACATTTTTGTGGACAAATCTTCTCATCTAGATGCATTTAGAATTTCACTCTATCCTATACAGAGCCTTATTTTTTAAATAGTTTTAGTTTGCTTTGTCTAGATTTTAGAATGTTATGTTTTATTCTAAATCAATTTTAATGCAATGCAATCAGGTTACCCAGTGTGCCTATAACATTACATATGCATTCTCAACCTTATTCATTTATGAATATGTATCGATTTCCCTTGTCTTAGTCTCTACCTTGCTCCTATTATCTGCCTTAATTACCTTCCTCCTTAATTAATATACCATTTATGTTACCAAATTAGTACAAAAACCTTAAATACAATCCATACCTACACCGTTTCCCTTCAGAGGAATATAACCCTTATGACGGACTAAATAAGTACCAAAATCATGCGACTCCAACTAACGAATATGCCCCTTACATTTAACGAAATAAAAACCAAAACCATACGATTCAAACTTCCCATACCCTCAAGCAAATGTAACCCTTACCTCTAACTAAATAAGTGCCACCCTCCTGTGCACGCTGCATCAGTATGTCCCGAGGAACTGTTCAATGAGCTGTGCAAATCCTCGGCCGGGAGGAAGATAAAGACGCTGAAGGAGATTAACATCGCCTTCTTGCCCTACGAGAGTCAGGTAAGGAATTATTAGTGTTCTAGTTAGATAATTAATAATTAAGTTTTATCAAATAAAAATGAATGAATTGATTGGCACTCGAATAACTTACTTACATTGCTTGGACAAAAAAATACATTTAACCAGTAACCGCAATGTTACGCATCATTGGTAGAATTAAATCGAAATACCTAAGCAATTAAAGCTGACACGAAAAACGTCATGCGCCATTAATCATTGCAGATTACAATACATAGCCATGTATATTGTAATCTGTGTAATAAGGTCAAAGACTTGTATTGTAGAAATATCTTTTAATCATACGTAAGACTACGTGCATTCAAAAAAGTTAAAGTTAAAGTCTGCACTCGGAAACGAAACGCCAAAGACGACTAAACTGACATATTTTAACCAGTGACAGTGATCCACCAATCATAGCAGTTCCAAAGGCTTCTATGAATGACAGAGTAGAGAATGCCCAATGAATGTGCCCAAGAAAACATCTCCAATTATCAATTTCTGTGGGGGAGTTATGAAGTATACGACTCGAGGATGAAGCTAAGTTTATGCTGTATGCTCTTCGCCGATTCGCCGCCCAGAGATGTATTTTTAGACATCTTCAATTGGCAGATTTTCTTCCACAGTCTTCTTTAAACAAGCGATGTAGGAGATGAGTGTAAAGACATTCTTCAACTTTGTCGCTTCCGTGTAACAGCAGGATGTTCCACTAATTCGGAAAGTTCATTTGAAAACTGACACCCAATAGAAGCCTAGGAAACTTTTACAATTGCGGGTCATTGGTGAAAATGACATGTTAGTTTAGACGTTTTTATTGGCGTTTCTTTTTCGAGTGAAACCTTTCCGAGTTGGAATTCGTGAAACACCGGCGTTGGTGAAATGCCTGATTGCTTTACCCTTCTATGTATGATAAAGTCCTATAAATTGTGTAGATTTTTACACGTTTCTCTAACATGTTCCAGGTATTCTCCCTGGATTCGCCGGACACGTTCCAATGCATGTACAACCCAGCGTTGACTCAGACTCGGAACGCTAACATGGAGCGTATAGCTGAGCAGATCGCTACACTCTGCGCTACTTTAGGAGAGTACCCGTCTGTGAGATACCGCAGGTAAGATACACAAAAATTAATTTCTTTCTTTCTTCCTTTCATAGAGTAATGCTATATATGTAGGTGTAAGTGAGAAAAAAACACTCAGGGTTGACGCAGACGCAACGCAAACATGAAGCGTATCGCGTTTCTCACCCTACTGCGGTCTTTCTTCTCTTTAACCATATCTCTTTTATGATACTGCAGGTTAGACATCAAAATTAAATCAGTAAACAGATCACTTCCCCTCTCTCTCTCTCTTGCATTGAGAAATAATTACTCTGACCATTATACAGTCATAGGTATCTCTTCGCCTCTTTCTGCATCTACTTCTACCACAGAACAGAGAAAACAATGGAAGTGGTGCTCGTATCTCCTGCCTGTGCCACAATTAAGCAGAATATCGCAACATTCGCGGCGGCCATGATTAGTCGTGCTTAGCTACGTGAGCTAGAAACACGTTCCGCACTCGCACAAAAAACATGTTAAAAATAATTCATGCCTTGTTGTGTAATTATTACGTGTCGAAATGAAAGCAGGACTAATAATGTATCAAATGGAGATGTATAGATACCTATTTTGTTTTACTTATGTGTGTGTTTGGCGACACCGGTACCCGTACTAAGTAACTAATAAGGGCTCTTCCGTTGTTTTCTCGATTTCGTGACTTCTACGATCTATAGTATAGATCGACAAAATAGTGTACAAACGTAATCAAATTTATGTAACACTAAAAATAATGACGTATGCGATTGATTGTGAACGAACTAGTGTACCTAATGTAGAAGGTAGTGACGTAACTATTTTTTTTTCTAATCTCTTGATTACATTAGCTCTGCCTATGCTTCAAGTAATTTTAACAATGACAAAAGTAGTCATTTGACATTCAATTTAAATAATAAGTATAGTTTTTAATTCATTTTTCTATTTGTTCCAGTGACTGGGAGCGCAATGTGGAACTCGCGCAGCTCATCCAACAGAAACTGGATGCTTACAAGGTATATACAAAGTATAGATTAATTATCTTTATTTAAGAGATCAAATGCATAAACTAGGCTTTGCATATTTGTTTCTAATTGTGTGAAGTGTGTTCTGATCAGCTTACCTTCACTAAACGCAATTTTGTTATACTTTTGTATTAGTTTTTGGAAAGTCCGTAAAAGGGCACGTTTCTGAAATATAAAGCTAGTTTTTAAGCATCTTAGTAATATATGGCTAGAGTTACTGAGTCCCACACTAGGTATTGCATGTATCCTGTATTGCTGGGTTACAGCACCACCTCCGCAGCAGACTTCTTTCTTTTGATTTTTAGAATTAATCGAATTAATCGAATAACATTAGTATGTTATTCGATTAATTCACCAACATGTCGAAGTATGGTATTATCTACACACTGAACACATAAACATATTTAAAGATAAATTATATCTACATCTTTGCTAATAGTTCAATGTTCTTATATCCACAGGCGGACGAACCAACAATGGGCGAGGGTCCCGAGAAAGCTCGCTCGCAGCTGATAGTGCTGGACCGCGGCTTCGACTGCGTGTCGCCGCTACTGCACGAGCTCACTCTGCAGGCCATGGCCTACGACCTGCTGCCTATTGAGAACGATGTGTACAAGTGAGTGACTACTCACTAAATATATAAAACTCAAACATTCTTTATTCGTTAGTGGGTACAAGTCAACGGCCAAGTCACATTAACTATAATAATAAAGAAATTGCAGTAACGAACCTTAGACTTGGCACGACCTTCATTTCATTTATTCATCAATATATGTAGTAGGTACATAAAAGTACACTTATGATAGTCAATTAAGTACATAATTATATAAATCAAGTTCTGACCTTGTCTAGACTTCATTACTTTTTAAAGATAAACAAGTAGCTCCATCAAAACTTGGCTAGTTTTTTACAGAATGTTTTTGGTGGGATATAAACATCCTTAATATACCTATATAGCCTACTGAATAATGCCATACGAATATATAAATATCCTACGTCTTCCAGATACGAAGGCGGGCAAGGTCAGAACATGAAGGAGGTGCTTTTAGACGAGAACGACGAGCTGTGGGTGGAGCTCCGCCACCAGCACATCGCTGTTGTGTCCACCTCCGTCACCAAGAATCTGAAGAAGTTCACCGAGTCGAAGCGGATGGGGGGAGGTGAGTTTTGGATTTCAAAACCTGTCACGTTACTTTACTGACCTTTGAAAATAGCTCGCTTGTCATTCTGTATTAAAAGACTAGTTATACACTGATAGATGTCCAATGTCAAAACATCACGTCGTCGATACGTCGCTCCTCCGTTTCGATGTGAAAATGTTTTTTTAATAATTCGAAACATGCAAGCAGTTCTCGTCATTTTTAGTTTAACGCCAACCCACTATCTCTTATAGGTTTCGAGATTCCCTGTAGTACTCCAAGGTCTAATGTTCAAAGTTATATTGACCAAGGACGAACAAAACAACTTAAGCTTATACGGTATAAACTTAAGTTGGTATTTTAAGGTATAAGTTATATATTATGCTATGATATCATAGTTTTTTCCAGAAACCTAAGTTTTGCAAAAATCCTTTTCATATTAACCGGCACACTACGTTTCACATCCTGCTAATTTCATCATTTGAAGTATAAAATATATTGACCCATTTTTTTCCAGGCGACAAGCAATCAATGCGCGACCTCTCCCAGATGATAAAGAAGATGCCTCAGTACCAGAAGGAGCTGTCCAAGTACGCCACACACTTGCGCCTCGCCGAGGACTGCATGAAGGCGTACCAAGGATACGTGGACAAACTGTGCAAGGTTGAACAGGTACGTAGTGGGTACGATTTGACCACTTGGACTACGACTTGGTCACTTTACCCATGACATTTAATTATTTGGTTTACGACTTGGACATTACGACTATGACTTGGTCTCTCGACCTAGGTTAATAAACCAGTTGGTAACTTAGTCTTGTTCGAAAAATCGTCAATGCTAAATGAGATTCTGATATGTAGTCCTTTATTATCATTACTAAGTGTTTCTTTTATAAATGTTTCAGGACCTGGCTATGGGCACAGACGCTGAAGGTGAGAAGATCAAAGACCACATGCGGAGCATCGTTCCCGTGCTGTTGGATCAGGTGAGTTATTTATTTATCATTAGTGGTGTTGATTGACAAGATCAAAGTCTAATCAACCTTGAGGTCAGAACATACAAACATGTATAAATAAAGCCTTAGTATTTAATCAATTTCCTCTTGAATTATTTCACTTTTATTTATTAATAAAATACTTGAATAGTTAGAAATAAAAATTTTATAGTACTTACTTGAATCTTTTGTTTTTAAATTATATGTAACACTATTATAGCCTAAAGATTTTGTGAAATAAACGAATTTTGATTTGAGTATTATATTACCTGTTAACAATAAGGCATACAACTTAAGTAGAGGGTCGCAGTAATACCCACGTTAGTAAAACATAATTTGTTTATTTCGCATTAGGTATTTATTTATTTTACTCTTATAACCTGTCAACAAAAAGGATAACAACTCAAATAGAAGGTCGCAGATACCCACGTAAATAAAATTTGTTCATTTTGCATTATTATCGTTTTAAATGTCGCCTGTATGTGTTTAACTAGCTAATGACTTTCCCTTTCCCAGGCCGTGGGCAACTTCAACAAGATGCGTATAATCGCCCTCTACATAATGTCCAAGAACGGCATTTCGGAGGAAAATCTCAACAAGCTGGTGACGCACGCACAGCTCGAGCCAACAGACAAACAGACACTGCTCAATCTGGCCAACTTGGGACTCAATGTTATTGTAGATGTAAGTACATACATAATGAATAAATATCACACAGCGCCATCTAGTGCCATACTAAGAACCTCAACTAGCTGGTGTTATATACTGGCCAAACATTCTGTAAAACACAGTGTCATTTTTAACGTGAGGATCATAAATGAATCGAGAAGCGAGTGTGGCTCAGCGGTTCCAGTGTCTGCTTTCATCCAGACGCACCCTGGTTCGAATCCGGCCCTACACCAATGACTTGTATTTTCAAGTTATGTGTGGATTTGCACTCGCTTAACGGTGAAGGAAAACATTGTGAGGAAACTGACACGTTTGAGGACCACAATATCCGAAGACATGTGTCTTCCGTGGAAGGACCTGGGCGCCCACCACGATGTATCTGCCTATAAGAACTCCGCTAACGAATTAATTCTGCGGGGGAGTCACGACCCTCAGTCATGAGGAATGACGACTCACAGAGAGAGATTGATAAATACATATCTAATTAAAGTTTTTTTTTACGTGTATTTTCATGCATATTTCAGGGTAACAGGAAGAAGCAGTACCAGGTCCCCCGCAAGGAGAGGATCACGGAACAAACTTACCAGATGTCGCGATGGACGCCCGTACTTAAAGTAAGTACTGTTTATTGTGATATGGATTCACGCTTGACTACAACTTACTTGATGTTAAGTTATATTGCAGTCTTTTTCAAGTGTATACCTGTACTATAAAAATTGAACTAATTTAAATTTTTGTAATTGAACTTTAATAAATACGTATGCTATCACAATTTAAATTAAATTTTTAAACCTATGCACACTATGTACTATGTACTTTATAATATGTATAACTATGAGAATCATGTATGTTTGTGTAAGATTTTTTTTTAACAGAATGAAATCGAAATCTTAGACCATAAACCATTTATAGCGAAACAAAAGTTTATTGTAGATTGGTTTTTTTTTGTAATCACAACAGTGTCATTTCGTCGTGAAAAAGATAAATCAATTACCTAAATCTAAATAAGTCTATACCTAATGAAGTGCCGGCTATAAGTGACGCCGCCATATTTTCTACACTTTATGGTTTTAACTATTTTAGGCAGTTGTAATTATAATAATTCTTTTACTTTGTACTTTGTTTCCCAGGACATGATGGAAGACGCGATCGAGGATAAACTCGACCAGCGCCATTTCCCGTTCCTGGCGGGACGCGCGCAGACCTCCGGCTACCAGGCGCCTACTAGGTGAATACCACTTTAATTCCAACTTACTATTTTTTTTACAATAACACTTTTACTATTTAAACTTGTGTGTGGTCTGGCTACTAGGTAAATTCAAATGGTCAGCTAATAGCTTCGTCATCTATGTATCTGTATGTAACTAATGTAACTATACATACATATATACATGTATACATACATGTAATAATGCTAATATATACTATATATATATACATGTATACATACATATAATAATGCTAAAGAAGATCAAAAATCTATACATTGACGGTATTTGAAAAAAATGATACTAATTTGTGACTGTATATTTGTGCGCCCATCACGGAAACACAGCTGAACATCGTTGATTTTTGGTATTGAGGTACATAATATTAAGTCCCGAAGGTGACATAGTTTTTCCCGGATCAAGGCAATCAAAGCACGCGCACCCAAAAACCATAATATTCCAGGACAATACAGCGCCATCTAACCCCATACTATGCAAACGCTTGTGTGATGGGTATTAGATAACTGAACTTTGTATCGTTTGTGTTTTTGAAGCTTAGTGCCTGTTATTTATTTATTTATCGTATGGCATTTTTTAAATCTCTACTTCATAAATTTATTGTTTTTAAATACGCAATCGCATCTGCAGTTAAGGTTTTAAAATCCTCCATTTGTCCGTCATACTTGGTTAGAGGACAGTCAAATACTGTCTGTTCTGTAGACTAATAAATAAATAAATAACTTATATAATAAAATGTTTGTTTATCCGCAGCGTGCGCTACGGTCACTGGCACAAGGACAAGGGCCAGCAGACCGTCAAGAACGTACCGAGACTTATGGTCTTCATCGTCGGAGGTACGTATTTATTAAATAAATAAAAAAATATTTCATGACATATCACACAGCGCCATCTAGTCCCATACTAAGCTTACGCTTGTATCATGAGTGCTATATAACGGATATAATACATACATACTCATACTTATTATACATAGAAACGACCAGACTCAACACAGGTAATTACAAATTGTAATATTCATAATTACTTGTGTCATGCGGGAATCGAACCGCACCCCTAGATTAGAATGCAGAACCACTAGCAACTAAGCTAATAGGCCAGCCACAATTGTTTTTAATTTCTTCTTATCGGATGTGGTCAACTCTGATGTCGAGAGTTAATCAAGCCGCCCTAAAGGTCTTTGACATTTGACGACTCACTTACTATGATAAACAACCGGGATCTACAATTTAACGTGTTATCTGATCCACTGTAGCGGCCAAAATGGAGTGGCACACTTTTCGGTCACCAATCCAAGGACTGACCGCGTCGGCCGTTGCTTATCATAGCATGCCATCGCCTGTGTCGTATATGAAGAGAGGCCTTAGCAACATGTTTTTTAATAATTAATAACTTACTAAACCAAATCTTTATTATCTATATATTCAATATGTATAAATGAAAATGTGTAAATAACCTTCAGTTAGTTATGTTTGTGTTTATATAATATAAGTTAGTTGTAAGTTTCCCTAAAAAAATGTAAAAAATGCGATTGCCTCCGCTAGCTGAGCTAAATATCACCTTCTTAATGTGTAACTGAAACTCTGGAGAAATATGTAATGTTTTTCCGCTGCGACTGCTCCTTAACTGACATCAAACAATAAACTTGATGGTTTTTAGGTGTGTTCCTCCATATACCACCCACTACATATTTCTCCAGAGATTCAGTTACAATGGATTTCCGCAAAGTAACGCCTGATTCAATATCTTTCCTAATGTGTTTTTACAGGCGTTTGCTTCTCCGAAATCCGCGCGGCGTACGAAGTGACCGCCGCTGTCAAGAACTGGGAGGTCATCATCGGCTCCTCGCACATACTCACGCCGGACAACTTCCTGTCTGACCTCAGCTCGCTCACCGCCTAAACGAGGTAGAACACGATACAGAGATGAAACACCAGTTATAACAAAAAACGATACGGTCTGGGAAATCTTGAACGGTTCGGGAAATCTAGAATGGTTTAGAATATCTTGAACGGTTCGGGAAATCTTGGATGGTTTGGGAAATCTTGGATGGTACAAGAAATCTTGGACGGTTCGGGAAATCTTGAACGGTTCGGGAAATCTTGAACAAGTTGAGAAATCTTTACCGGTTCGGGAAATCTTATTCGGCTTAAGAAATCTTGAACGGGTTGAGAAATCTTTAACGGTTCGTGAAATCTTAAACGATACAGGAAATCTTGGATGGTTCGAGAAATTTTGGACGGTTCGGGTAAATCTTGAACGTTTCGGATAACCTTAAACGGTTTGTGAAATCTTTAACGGTTCGGGAAATCTTGGGCAGTCTGGGTAATCTTGAACGGTTTGAGAATGACAAGTAGCGTCACTAAAAATAAGCGTTTTTGCCATTTTTCTTGTTCAATTGAAATTGAAAAATTGCGTTTACGTCATCGAATTTCAATAAATATTGCGTGAGTAACATGCATACATATCTATGTATAAATTGATATTAATTCTTCGAAACGCGAATTTACCCATTATCTTTAAATGACATAAACTTTATAGTGGCGCTATTTGTTATAAGTGACATTGCTAGCTTTGTCGTCTCTATTTGGTACAAAAATCGCCCTAACACATTTTGTCTTAGCATAATTTCGTATTAGTGCAGTGCTAAATAAGTGTCCTGATTGAGGCTAAAAGTTTTTAGACTCATTTAGCTTTGCGAAAGTGACTTAACAAGTAGTGTTGTTGAAGATTTTTTTTTCGTCTGATTTGTATCAATTTTATTCGTAGCAGATTTTATGCTAGGTTTTGAGACATTTTTTTGAGGCAGAGCAAGATAATCGTTTTTCCATCTTTTTTCTATTACACGAAAAAAAAAAAAGAATTATGTAATTTCAAGTTTGAAATGTTAAAAATTGTTCTCATCATAATCAAAATATTTTTATTTAATGAATATTATTTTATGAGATCAGCATTGCCTTGGCTAATAACCTTGTTGATTTAAAAGTAGCGTTTAAAAAATATCTTTAGTCGAATGTGTCGTTTAAAAATATTGATGTAAATGAAACTTGTTCAAGAGAGAACTAAGAAATATTTAAATCATGAAGTTATCTGGTTTATATTAAAAACCCAGGAAATGGAGCACGCGATTTTATAATCGTCTTAAAAATTATATTAAATACTTAACAAAAATGTTGATTTTTATTTAACCCGACCGCAAAAGGAGGGTTGTGGAATGTTTTAAAAGATGTTTATAATTATTGTTAATGTTAATTTCTCAAATTTTAATATTATTATGAGGTTCGCCTAACTTCGTTTAGTTTTAAGATATTAATTTGTATTATTCGTTGTATTTAGCGTGTGTGCATTTATTTCTAATACATATTTTTATTTTGCTAAAGTCCGATCGCTGAATATGAAGAATTTGTGACAATTTTGTTGATTTAAGCGAGCGTGAAAGTAATAATCAAAATCTTCCTGTACCGCAATCGGACTATAGATAATTAATTATTTACTTATAATCATATAAAAACCTGCAAAAGTTAGTTACATATAAAACTTTATTAGCATGAATGTGATATACATGTTGGTTATTAAACTATTTAAAGCATTAAAATTCATATAAAAAACATAAAATTTTAAAATGTCCTTTAAATCTAATGTTGAAGGTTAAACTCCTTTATAAAACTTAAAAACAAGAAACACCAAATAAATGACTTATTTAATAAACTAAATTATAATTTCTGTGGTAATTTGTACAGCGCCATCTAGCCCCAAACTAAGCAAACTCTCCTACTATGCTATGGGTGCTAAAAAACTGATATAATACAGGAAGCCTATCTCACGAAGTTTAATCGACTATGAATATATTCAGGCCTGTTACCTCGAAAGCACTCGATTGTGACTTGTGACGTGATTTAGGTATACAAGCGCTCTTAACTCTGGTTTTGAGTTTTCAAAACGCCCTGAGGGCTTTTGACATGGCCTCGCACCTACTGAAGCACCATACTATAACCATACACTATACTAAAAAGCTGAGAGAATTTAAATTTAAACGAACGCGCTTGTTAGCACTTATCGCTACTAAAGTCTCAACGTAGAGCTGAAAGAATTTCGAGTGTGACCACAATTACGATCAGGGCATACTTATATTGCAGAGAAGCTACAAAGATAGGCTTAAAACATATTTAAGAACAACTAAAAACTTTGTTTACAATCAGCAAAGAACTTCGTGAGATAGTATATCTGTACTTATAAATTACTTCTATAATAAATTAATTAATTTGTTGATTTTAACGCCAAATGCTAACTGTCTAACGTATAGCTATAAATAAATGCATATCTTACGAATGTGCCCTACATGTTGAAAAGTACAACATATGTTTGCAAAACAACCTGTTCTTTATGTATTTACATTATACATAATATGCGGCTCGCTAGTTTATATTATGTACTGGGCTGGACAGAGAAATATATATTTACTTACTCTTTGGATGTACATATATAAGGCTTTTTATTTATAATAACTTTACCTACTGAGAGAAAAGTAGATAAAAAGATTGAATGATCTTGTCAAAAGCTAGAAAAAAATGGTGGCTTCATAAACCAACTATAATATGCTTAAAGCTTGTGAAAATTCATTGATTGAATAAAAAAATACTTCGAATTCGAAAAAACTTACAATATAATTTTTATATGCAATTTTTGGGCAATAATGCTTTGCCATAGGAACTTCATGGCTAGTTCTTTTAAATGTTTACTGAACTGAATCATTTATGTGTCAAAAATAATCAAAATTGCCCTATAACATTTTATTAGTTTGTATGTTTGTCTGTCAAGCCCAGTACGATAGTTTTAGACTATTTATTCTTCCTCTGAGTGTTGTTTGTTAACATCGCATCACTACATGTGTACATTCCAATCTTGATAACATTATGTAAGTCAGCCATTTAAGAACAAATATTTCATCAAAATATTGTACATTTGGCTATGTGTAGTTTTTTTTTTTTTGTAAAATAATCTTTCAGTATTCATACTTTCAGTATTTAGTCATTGGTGATTTTTTCTTGGGCAAGTACATATGCGCAAGAGAACTCCCCTAATTAAATTAATATAAGTAATTATTATTTAATAAAAATGTTTCTAAAATCAACTTGATTAAACGAATTAAAGGTCCTCCTAAATCATCATCATCTGGGCCTTTGTCGTCTCACTGCTGGGTATAGGCCTCCTAAAACATATTGAAAAAATCTACCATAGACAAATGTGCAATAACTCAAATCGTGGCTTTTCATAACTCACTAAGCGTTCAAAGTTCGCGTTCACTTTAGCATAAACAATTGTATTAAACTTACGTAGACATAATTTGTACTAGAGTTACTTATACAGGGCTATGAGGAAATAATGTGCTGAGTTAAAATGGGGTGTTTTTTTTAATAATTGCAATATTGATAAATGCAATGTTGATATTTTGAAAAAAAGGGAAATGATGCCTAAAATTAGTTTTTTTTTTATTAATTTAATATAGGTAGTTTTGTTTCTTATGTTTAATTTTTATTATTGGCTCCATTTTGACTTTGCACATTTTTTCTTTACAACACTGTATTTTAGCGTTAAGGGGCTTACAAATAAAATGAATTTGTAGTACATGATATGTATGGTTATACTAACTTTTTAACTCTGCTATGTTTAAAAAAAAGCCCCGTCAAAGACAAATAGTTACAATAGCATTAATATTGGTGTTCGATAAACTTGTAATGTATTACTGTATATTGGGTTGTTTCAAAAGGATATGTCAATTCAAGATTAATGCCTCAGTTCTGGCTGAAAAAAGAATACGCCAATCACAGACGCCCAAAATGATGTAATTAATCAATCATGATATATTAGATCATGATTATTATTCTCTTATTGGCGGGTTCGTAATCGAATTATAAGTTTTCAACGGCTTAATTCATGACTAGCTGTTTTAAAAACCTAAAAACAAAAAATATAATATGTCACATAGATATATTACAAATAAAAACTTATTAAGGAATACTAGGATTTTTGGATTAACAAATCCTTTTCATGTAAGCCTGTATTGAAATAATGTGCAATTATGTAGCAAGTACCAACTTGAATAATTTTGATCAGTATTCAATTGTTAAATTGTCATTAAATTATTTAATCATCTCGATAGAAAAGTTGTTTTATTTTGAATCGATAAATAATTCTACTATGTATAAAAAAATAAAATAAACAAAATTAATTCACACGTGAATTAATTTTGTTTATTTTTATTTTTTTTGTAAATTCATATATGTCGCGAACACTTTTGTCGAGACCGACCCACGGAAGCGTCCAGATATAAATGCTAGGTACTCTATCTTTTTTGGTACGGTCACCCATCCAAATACTGACCGCGATGGCAGTTCCTTAACTTTAGTGATCACGAATGGATACAGCAATATACTGAGCTACAAACGCTTGTTATTATAACAAATTCACCAAATACCGTTTACTATGCAAGAAACTATCTTAAAATCACAAACAAATAATTACTTTGTAGATTGTTGGTTGATATTCTGTTTTGTAGGCATCTTAAATATTTACCTATTATACTAACCGCTAAAATAGTCATGTGATAACATCTTATATTAGGTCATATGATATGTCATTTCAGTAAAATGTGTAATCAAAATATTCATTTATTCATAAATACGTCAATTTCTTTATATAATTATTTTCATGTTCATTATAATATAATAATAATAATCTCTTTATTTCAGATACAAGATCGAGAAGAGATTATAAGTACATTCAATTCACTTAAATTTACATGATCAATTTACCAAATATTTTTTTTTACATAAAGCTGGGCTATCACTGGCTGTAATGGGTAAGCGTGATGCTTCTACTATATATTCATACTTAAAGTCTCAATTATCCGTTGCCCCGTTGCAAAATGAGAACCGACTTTATCGCCTATTAATAATAAATAATAAATATTCCGGGACATTGCACACAGCGCCATCTAGCCCCACACTAAGCAAACGCTTGTGTCGTGGGTACTAGATAACGGATATAATACTTATATACTTTTCTTTTTTTTGTAAATACATACTTATTATACATACAAACGACCAGACTCAACACAAGTAATTATAAATTTTAAAATGCATAAATACTTGTGTCACCCGGGAATCGAACCCGCAACCCCTAGATTAGAAGGCAGAGCCACTACCAACTAAGCTAACAGGCCAGTCAATTCTTTTGTACTTTGCCATATTTCAAAAACTACTGAACCGATTTTGATGAAACTTGCATTATTCCCAAAGTTGACCAGGGAATAGGGATGCAAAGACCATAAAGAGATTACTGAGAAATTCTTTGAAAAATGGCTAAAACATGCAATCATAAAATGTAGCAAACGTGGTGAGAAGCCCAAATAGTATAATCTTAGTCACATGAAAACATCGTGAGGAAATCGACATGTTTGAGGACCACAATATCCGAGGACATGTGTCTTCCGTGGAAGGACCTGGGCGCCCACCACGATGTATCTGCACAAGAGAACTCCTCTAACGAATTAATTCTGCGGGGGAGTCACGACCCTCAGTCATGAGGAAATACAACTCAAGAGAGAGTCACATTTTATCCAATTCTGACAATATCGTATAGATAATTCCTTTTTCGGCTGAATAATTACACAAGTAGGTAATATTTTAATATTAAAACTTTCGTGAGACATTTTATCAATATATTAACTAAACGCATATTAGGAGCATATTAGGAGTTTTAGGGACGGAGACACAGTCAGATCAGCAATAGCGGAACATGCGCGGCTCTCGGATGTACAGCATTACATTCGGTTTGATCAAGCTTCTGTGCTGGCGAGAGAGAAGTCTTTTATTCCGCGGAAAGTACGAGAGGCTATAGAGATCAACCGCTACCCGAATTTCAACCGAGACCGTGGATGGGCGCTTCCACCGGCGTGGGTCCCAGCTCTTAATACGATGACAAAGAGAAGGATCATTGAAACTTTGGATCAAGATACGGTCAGTTTTGTATGCGCTGGTACATCGGTCGATGTTGCTGTCCCTGATGAAGCAGTGGAGCGACCCGAGGACGAAGCGGCCGGGAGTAGTAACATCGCCTCGCCTCCACCCCCACCACCCCAGGCCCCCGCGCCCGTGTCCCGGCGGGCCACTCGCGCGGCGGCGCGCAGTCTGCGTGCTGCCGCGGTCCCAGAACATACGTTCTGAAGATGGATGTCATAACATCCGAAACGCGTAAACAACTTACGCGATTTACACGTGAGTGAAAACCGTTTAGTTAATATATTGATAAGTAGGTAATAAGTAAATTTGTATAGAGTTTCAAACCGCTCTACTGACATACGTATCTTCAAGTAGGCTAAGAAAAATAAATTTCATTGCAATTGTGACTAACATATTGATTCAATGTAAAATTAGCCAGCTGTTTTGACAAATAATATCTATAATTACCTACATATAATAAAGCTGAAGAGGATCAAAAATCTGCACATAGAAGATATTAAAAAAAATATGTTTGGGTATACTTTCAATCCATAACAGAACACGTTTAAACAGTTTTTAGAATGTTTGTCTGTTACGCAAAGACGGCTGAACAGATTATCATATTTTTTGGTTTATAAAGTACGTATGAGGTCTTAAAAGTGTCATAGGCGACTTTTTATCACAAGATAATGCGAGCGAAGCCGCGGGCGCTCACTAGTGTAAAGTAAGGCGGTAACATCAACCCAATTTCATAGTCATATTATCTCACGTATCTTTTGTTGCTATGTAGGTAAAAGATTATAATATCTAACTCCGGGCGACCCCAGTGTTATCAAAATATACATGCTGAGATGTAAATAAACAAATGATATAATATTCATACAGAGCGAACTTACTAAAAAAGGGCCTCAAGGAAAAAACTAAATATATGTCGATAAGTATTTAATATGTTTAATTACTAGCGGCGCCCATTTTGCGGTATTCGGGATTAAAAATAATTTATTTATGACTTTAAAACTATATTTCAGTCGTTAGAACGTGAAGGCAGAATATACCTAGGTACTAATAGTTCTCTCTTTAAGACGAATTTCCTCATGACTGACGGTCGTGACTCCCCCGCAGAATTAATTCGTGAGTTTTTGGGCAGTTTTTTTTTTTTTTTTTTTACGTGGGTTAGGTTACATCTTGGTGGGCGCCCAGGTCCTTCCACGGAAGACACATGTCTTCGGATATTGAGATCCTCAAACGTGTCGGATTCCTCTCGATGTTTTCCTTCGCCGTTAAGTTTTAGCGCTATAGTTAAGTACTCAAAATAAGTTATTTATAAAAAATAGGTAACTCGTAGAAGCAGATTAAGTTCCTCACGATATTTTCCTTCTCATATTCTTTAACAGAATAAAATCGGAGGGTGTTTAGATTAGATCAGTCTTAACCTTTCATAATAACCCGGAATTATTACCATAAATTATTTTCCTATATCTGTGAAATCGTAAATCCATTTAGTCAGTGTGCAACTGTGATAGAAATCAAACGTTCTCAAAAAAACTACTTTCAGTCTTAATAAAACTGTTTTTTATTATTTTAAAAATGGGCAAAGATTTGGTGATCCTGGCTTATTCTGGCGGTTTGGATACCAGCTGTATATTGAAATGGTGAGTGTTTCAGATGGTTTTAGTAAATGTTTTGTATCTCTCTAATTCATTTACTGGGCTTCTTATCGAATGAGAGTGGCCAACTCTGGTGTAGAGAGTTAATTTATTAATTTACTATTAAAAAAAATATTATTAAAAACCCGCTGCAGAAAATATATTAACGCTCCAATTAAAAAGTTAAGTAAGTACATTACATATGTTTTCACACTTTATTGGTAACAAATGTTTTAATACAGTATAGTTTATACAAAACACAAATTTATACAGTTTATTATTTAACTTTTGTGATCATAACTTTAAACCTATTATATCGTGCGCAAGAGTACAAGTAGCGCCCCCATTATTTTCAGCACTTAAAAAACTAAGTAAGTAATATGGGTTTGCACTTGACCATAGTTTGCCTGATGGAAAGCAATAGATAGATAGATAAACTCTTTATTATCGACACATTAAAAATGAACAGTACATAAAACAAATTATTACCTTAACTAGTGCCACAAGCGGCGGCCTTATCGCTGAAAGCCATCTCTTCCAGGCAACCTTTAGCTGCGGCCTAAGATAGAGCGTGCTTACCCAATAAGAACCTGTTCACTCTTGCTTTAAAGATTATAGATCCTTAGTTTTTGGAGGTAGATAATAAATCTTATGTTTTAGGTTAATCCAAAAGAACTACGATGTGGTTTGCTACATGGCAGACGTTGGTCAAAATGAAGACTTTGAGAAGGCCAAGCAGAAAGCTAAAGGAATTGGTGCTAAAGATGTAAGGAACACTTTACCTAAGATATACAAAATTAGAAAAAAAACACTAAGCTTTTCATCATCATCAGCCTGTTATCGCCAACTGCTGAGCATAGGTCTCTCTTCTTGTACACCATTTGCCGCTTTTTTTTTAACATTTAATGAGCTTACGTTTGACTACAGCCTGCCTGGTGTTGAGCACCACTGTAGTCTAAGATGTCGCACGTTTGCCTAGACGAAACCTATTTACTCTACCACTTAAGCTTTTACCATTTGAAAAAAGAATAGGAAAATAAATAAATAGAATATCTTTATACTAAATTTGATATTTTCTATCTTCTGGATACATTTTTATTTTCTAAAAGTGTGAACTTCATAAGTAAAATAAACTGTATGGCATGCCCGCGGCTTCATAAGCGTTGTTCCAGGATAAAAATAAACCCTTATACCCAGATAAATACAAATATAGCATATTAGACTATACTTAATACTATCACATTTAATCAGGCAGGCTGTAGTCAAACGTAAACCTATCCCACGTCAAAAAAAAAAAAAGAAACGATCAGTTGCTAATTTTTTATCCTCTGTAGCTTAGAGGAACTGAATTTAAATAGTCAAAAGGTGACGCGTAGCGTAGGTAACGTAGCGAATGGCCAGTCTATCAATCTTATAAGTATCGATTACATTCCGGAGTGTGCAACGGAGCTTCAAAATCCGTTCATCTCCATTCCACCAGAGAACATGAAAAAAACCATTTCCACAGACAAAACAAAACATTTTTATGACCGTTCCAGAAATCCCGGTAGGTACCGTTTTGCGAAATCTCGAAAATCCCGGTTCTTTAAATTGGTACCGGTTCTCGACTCCCCAGTAACGATGTTAGCTTAATTTCAAGATGATACTTGATGTTTAAAACAATTGTCGAGATATCATGAGTTTTTATATTTTGCCGCTAACGTTTACAGTGATAATATTGTTTAATTAGGTATACCAAAATACATTTCTCTTAATATAAACAGAGAGGTCAATGTTATCAGAAAGTGACATAATATTTTTGTCATTAGTATAGTATATACAATGGGACTGACATGTAATAACAAAAGTCCCTTAAAAATGAGAATAAAAAAAAATTAAAAAGTGACATACTTAGTAGGTTTTGCTAATTTACAAGTTTGTTTTCCTGACAGTATCTATAAAGTACATGTTTCTAAATATCGCTATCTTTACACCACTTAGCTTTTATACGAAAACAAAAGCTTAACGAATATTGCAATTTTTGTATTATTACAGATAGGGCATGGTAAATTGATGGATGCATTGACGTGCATTGGATATATCTACGTATGCATGCATACAATACATAGATAGTTATGTATATACCTACACACTTACTAAGTAATGATGTCTTACCTACTTATGCAAAACTGTTCATATCGGCTTTAGAAAGAAGACAGAAACATAGTTCGTTAAGAGTTTGCATAACTAAAAGAGAGCTAAGTAAACTCTTATGAACAAAACAGATAACCATTGTCAATCCGCTAAAATTGAAACTCAACTAACAATCAACCAATTTAATGACGTGCTAAACTAGTTCATCTCAATAGCTACAAATTTGACCCAAAGCGATATGGTTAACTCCCTAATGTGAATAACACATTTTACTAGCATACCGACAAAACCAAAGGCATTTTTTTGTTTACCAAAATTTTGTTTACCAATCTTTTTTCACAGGTAATAGTCGAAGACCTCCGCAAAGAGTTCGTCTCGAACTACATGCTGGCAGCCATCCAGCTGGGCCTCGTGTATGAGAGTCGGTACTTGCTCGGCACCTCGCTGGCGCGGCCTTGCATCTCTGTGGGGCTGGTCCGTGCCGCTCGGGGACTGGGGGCTAAGTAAGGAGGTTTTATACTTTTATACATTACATACATGCTGGCAGCCATACTTGTGCCTCGTGTATGAGAGTCGGTACTCGCTCGGCGCCTCCGGCACCGACATTTTTACTATTTAATGAAGAAACCAGTGGGTGCTCGCGTCTTCGCTCGCATTAAGAAGTAAAACTTGCATCCCCTATTTCACCCCTTTTAAAGTGGCATTTCCAAAAATCCTTTCTTAGCGGATGCCTACCTACGGCATTACATCTACCTTCATTCCCCATTTCAGGCCAATCCGTCCAGTGGTTTGGGCTGTGCATTGATAGCTCACTGTACTTATCAGTCAGTCAGTCACCTTTGAGTTTTATAAATTTAGATTGTAGGTACCTACTCTGAGGCACAATTCAAGGCCAATACTTCAATTGTCTATTGTCTCGTCTATCTCCATTCCCCATACGAAATATCATTCAATTAAAGAAGGAACAATAGTGATAAATTCCCAAATCTTTTTATAATATATTTACGACTTGTACTTAACAATTTTTCTTTCAGATACATTTCTCACGGCGCCACTGGCAAAGGCAACGATCAAGTCAGATTTGAACTGAGTGTGTATTCACTTTGGCCTGAAGGAAAGGTAAATTATAAATAATGTTACTTATTATTAATTAAGTACATTTAATAAATAAGTGCCAGTAACAAGTGCAGTAAGTATTTTAACAATATGTCATTATAGATAAAGTAGCGACGAAATAGAACATATCTATCTATGATTATTATTAGGCATGTGCCCACTGTCCATACCAGCTGAATTTACGCTTGTCAAATTTTTTTTATGTACCTACCTACTTATTGTGGGATACATTTTTGAAATTTATTGTATGTGATTAGTTTCAGTTAATGGTACCACTTACCTATTAAAAATCAATTCTGTAAAAACAGGACGCATATAAATAATCTCTCGAAGATACAATCATGTCAATGATAATGACGATGAGCTTGGCAGTGGTAATAAAACTAATAAAGTAGAAGTGGTGACAAAAAAAAAAACTATAGGTAATATAAAACAAAATAAAAATCATATATTTTCAGATCATAGCCCCCTGGCGCCTGCCGGAATTCTTCGAGCGCTTCCAAGGCAGGAGCGACCTGATAGAGTTCGCCAAGAAAGAGAATATACCCGTGTCTGCCACTCCCAAGGAACCCTGGTCTACTGATGAGAACATTATGCATATTAGGTACAACACCATTTATTTTTATAAAGAAGCAAGTTAAAAGTAAGCATTTGAAAAAGGCATACCTAAATAAAAGTGTCGTGTTACCAGGTTGACGGTGGTTCGAAACCTGCCTGTGGTAATTATTATTGATCATTTCCAAAGTGTGGATGTAGCATTAACCTCAAATTAAATGCTCATCACTATCACTTCACTAAGTTCATAGTATAAAGCAAAGTCGCTTACCGCGTCCGTCCCTATGTAGGTACCTATGTATGTATTCTCAGATCTTTAAAACTACACAATGTATTTTGAAGCAGTTTTTTTTTATTGATAGAGTCATTCAAGACGAAGTTTTATATAATAACGCGAGTGAAGCCGCGGGCAAAAGGTACAAATACAAAATATACAAAATTCGTTTACAATAACGTGTGAATTCTCTGACCTCGTGGTAGCCGTTAGGCTGTGTTACGAGGCCAGAGTCAGCTCCCAATATAATAATATAGTAATATATAAATATTTTCCCCCAGCTATGAGTCGGGAGTGCTAGAAGACCCGGCCGCCAGCCCTCCTGGCGACATCTACAAGATGACGCGCGACCTGCCCGCCGCCGAGGACTACCCCAGCGTTATTGATGTGCACTTTGAAAAGGGTAAGTAATCACTTATAGATCCTCCTCCACTTTATCCGTATTCATCTTTAATAAGGACAGTGACTTTTTCGTAGAATCGTTGAGGGAAGTTATCTCGGGCAGTTACATAGCTTACGGTAGATGCCCAAACGCCTAAACAAACCTTTGCCTTTTCATGATTTATCAATTTCTTGATTTACGCAGTCAAACTCCAACTAATCTTACAAATCATTCCACAAAATATAACACTGTAGGAATTTTAGTAGGCCAAATTACCCAAGGGTTTTTTAAGTCTCTCTCTCTTACGTTTATATATTTCATTCAAATAAATTTTCCAGATGTGCACCAGATTACTTTACAAGATTTATATATTTGGCAGGAGTTCCAGTATCCGTGCGCATCCCTAGCGGCCAAGAGAAGTCTCTTCTAGTAACAGATCCGCTTGCAATGGTGGAGACGCTAAACAAGATGGCGGGCCAACATGGCGTCGGCCGAATCGATGTCGTTGAGAACCGCTTCCTTGGACTCAAGGTAAATTCTTCTTATCGAATGAGAGCGGCCAACTCTGGTTGAGAGTTTATCAAGCCGCCCGAAGAGCTTCGGACATGGCTTAACGACTGCCGTACAAACTGCCGGTTGTTACTTTAAGGTTACATCAAGGTAAATGTTAGAAGATCTTATGCCCGAAATACATAAAGCTAGCATTTCAAGCCAAGACAGTAAGCCAGTTTTTTAACTGTCCTGGCTTGCTGGAACACTCTAGCTCTGTTGTATTAGAAACTAGTGGACTCCCGCGGCTTCACTCGCATTATTTTGGAACAAAAAGTAGTCAATGTCGCTCCCAAGACCTCATACTAGGTAGTGTAAGGTCTACCTACATACCAAAAATCATGATTTATTTATTTATTTATGCTGTACAGAATACAATATTACATTTTAGAACTTACTCTTAAAAATAAGATTGAATTGTGTGACCCTGTTGCTTGTTTAAAGTTTAGGGCATAGCACTTTTCTTAATATCTACTTAAACCCTATTTTCCTTTTACTAATTTAGTTACATGGTTAAATAGGTACTTAGTAATATCCTTTAAAAATATTATAATTATAAGGCACATTATATAGTTTTATGATAAATATCTATGAGATCTGTTATCTATGACATTATATTGCTATATTCTTACATACTTACATTATACATAATTTATGATGATAGGTACGTTCTTGTAACTCGGTGTTCAAGCATCTGCTTGACATTCACGTTGAATGAAATGGGGTTTTATAACGTTTTGTTGTGAATTATGAAATAAATAAAGATGTAATATTATTACTATACTTACTTGTTTGTATTTGTATGTGTATTTCATACACAACACGTCCAAAAATGGTTTATTTTAGGTATGTAAGTAAAAATAAGTATATATTATTGTAATGTAATGACATGTCATTCTAACAAATTATTAATAAAAATGTTTATATGTTTATATTTTTTCTTTACTTTATGTCTGTCTTTTTTATTTTTATAAATAAATGTAGACATTAACTGAGATATAACTTTTAACATTATTAACTATTAGCATATAAGACATAAGTACGTACCTAGGTACATACATACGTAGAAGTTATTGTTTTGTAATCATACTATACAATAAATTATGACATGTGCTTTACATTCTGATGCACCCTAGTTCGAATGCGGCCCTACACCAATGACTTGTTTTACATGTCATGTGTGAACTCATTTAACTCAAGTAAAGCATACCTACATAATATTACAATTTTGTTCCAGTCGCGTGGTTTGTATGAGACTCCGGCTGGTACCGTGCTGCACGCGGCACACGTCGACTTGGAAGCATACGCCTTGGATAGAGAAGTATTGAGGTATTATTAGGTAAGGTCAGGTGGGGTAAGGGAAACATACTTTATTTTTCATGTCATATTATTTACGTTTATTCACAATATTTGATAGGATTGTTATAGTTTATATGAATATTTAACTTGTTAATCTGTTGGCTTTCTGAAATAGAACGCCTTTTAATGATACCTATCATACTTTTGATAAAAAAATGCTAAATCCTGAGGCTGGTCCTGTTGTTCCCCTTTCCCGGTTTTGGGGGTAAGAGGAACTGCCTCCATAAATGTGTGAATATCAATACCAATGCTACGTACACATGCAAGGTTTTATGCTTTCAGTTTTCATTAATCAAATGATAACTCTAATGCAATGCCATAAGGTTCTAAATAGAAGATATTCATCAAAATCAAAATTCGGGGTAAGGGGAACATATGACGTGGAGACAGGGGTAGTCAACTAAATACAAACATGTTTTATATTATTTTATTGTGCTCAATTTATTAAACATTAAAAGAATTAAACAGCATTTTGAAAATAATTTGTCCTCTTCGGCCAATAGTAGGCTTAGGCAATTTGGTAACGATGTCCTCAGTGTGTTTCACTTCCAAAATATCATCTATAAGAGGAAAAGTGAATACGGTTTCACCTTCTGTAAAAAAAAATATTACAGTAGATATTAGTTTTCTCGCACAATATTGACAAAAGTTTCTCTAACAACATATATAACGAAACAATATATCTTAAATTCTTAACAAAACATATCAATAGTAGTGGTGACTTTACAGGAAGCATCTATGAGGTAGGCAATAATAGGAAAACACGTTTAAATACATACACCTTTTCATATAACAATACTTATAATACATGATGAATTACAATCTTTTTCACAGATTAGTATGTAACTCATTTATGAAAATAAAACAATGCCGACATGTTTTTCAACATTCCCGCAAAAAATCCCCGGTCGAAATCAATCGAAGCAAGTACCAGGTATTCAAATGTTTATTACCCCTGATATCGGGAAAGAGGAACATATATTCCCCTTACCCCGGCCTAAGTAGTTCCCCTTGCCCCACTTGTGATTTTTTTGGTTATGCTTCTAAACACATCGTATTTTCATATTTATTGAAGAGTTTTCACATGTTTGTACATTAAAACTATTAATAAAGACATAGATGAATACTTACCAGACATTTATACACCTTGTAGACAATTTGCAGACACCTTAACTATCATCAGCAAAATTTGCGACGAGCTCACGTTGCCGCCATTATTCAACTGATTTTTTGTTTGTGTCGAATTCGTATGTTGCTGTGGAATAGCGACATCTGTGTTTTTTCTTTGAAACTAAATTTACGTTGCTGTTTTAGCGACCGAGTAGTTATAGACCTACTGCCTTTATTATTTGATTTACATGCTACTGTTTCTCTTACCCCATAGTTCCCCTTACCCCACCTGACCTTACCTATATTTATTATATATTAATACAGTACATACATAATACAGTACAATACATCAGCAAATAAATTACATAGGTATTACATCGAAAGCGAAAACAATTTCTTGGCATATTTTCTTACCCTACCTATATCTAAACACTTCATATTTAAGGTCTAATCTACTCCTTCTCTTGAATTAGTTCAGCCACTTGAGCCAAAAGAAGGAGCACACATCAAATCCAGATATTTCTTTAAACTATGGGTATAATAGTTTTTTTCTAATAAAAAAGGTACTTACCCACATGTTTTTTGTTATTGCAGGGTAAAGAAATATCTGCAAGACAAAATGGCCGACTTCGTGTACAACGGCTTCTGGTTCTCCCCCGAAGCTAATTTTACCAGAAAGTGTTTGGAGACGTCGCAGGAAACTGTCACTGGCTCTGTTACTCTACAACTTTACAAGGGAAATGGTAAATTTACAAATTAAACATAAGTAACAATATCTCTCCTTCTGAAACCCAGCCATACAATACAATTTATTTGGGCGTCGACTTAAAAATTTAAACGCGAACAACGCTGCGAGCATTTCTAGAATATACCTATGTATGAGCAGCTAGATGTATTATCATCTACGTACCATTCTTCAAGTAAAAATAATAAATAATCTAGCCAGAGCCTAATCTATTTAATAGAATTTTACCCAACTCAGTTCAGCCGCTTGAACGTGACAAATTATTATTAAACATACTTAAAGATACTTTTCTTTTTTACAAGAAATGGGTTTGCACTTGACCGTAGTTCGCCTGATGGTAAGCAATCATTACGGTCTAGGATGGAACGTGCTTACCCAGTAAGAACCGATTCACTCTCGCTTTGAAGATCGCAAAGTTATATTCCGCGGGGAACAGGGAGTCAGGCAGGGAGTAATAATAATTAATACACACAAATATTCACGTTTATAATAATAGTGGTTTATTTTATTTGTTTTCAGTAACAATCCTGGCCAGAAAGAGTGCAACGAGTCTGTATAACAAGGATTTAGTGTCGATGGATATAGCTGGTGGATTCTCTCCGGAAGACAGCACTGGATTTATCAATATCAATGCTCTGCGTTTGAAGGAATACGCTCGGTTTGCTACACAGAACGTGAAGAAATAAAATGTATCTTATCATTTATTGAATATAATAAAAATAGGTATATACTTAAGTAAAACCTGGATCATTAAACCTGACTTTTATAAAGATCGACGAAAATCAAGCCCTCCTTTTCCCACTAATTGAGGAGCTGTATTGTGCGAAAAGGGTCAAAGTATTTTCACCACTCGTTATAAAAGTCACGTTGAATGAAATGGGGTTTTATAACGTTTTGTTGTGAATTATGAAATAAATAAGGTACTTATAAATAAAGATGTACCTAATATTATTACTATACTTGTGTTTATTATTTCATACACAACACGTCCAAAAATGGTTTATTTTAGGTATGTAAGTAAAAATAAGTATATATTATTGTAATGTAATGACATGTCATTCTAACAAATTATTAGTAAAAATGTTTATGTTTATATTTTTTCTTTACTTTATGTCTGTCTTTTTTTATTTTTATAAATAAATGTAGACATTAACTGAGATATAACTTTTAACATTATTAACTATTAGCATATAAGACATAAGTACGTACCTAGGTACATACATACGTAGAAGTTATTGTTTTGTAATTATACTATACAATAAATTATGACGATGGAACTCATTACATTCAAGTCTTGCAAATTATAGTTTAATTTATAGAGCACTCCGTATAAAGTAAACTATAATTTGCAAGAAATATAAATCTAGAACACTTTCTAGACTTTGCCCAACATGTAGAGTCGTGATTTAGACTGAATAGAAAATAATGCGGAGCCACTTGCAGTAAGTACTCGTTCAATTTATGACTTTTAATACAAGAAGAAAATAAATACACCTAAAGCCGGCTAATTCCATTTTTGGTCTTGGTATAAACACAGTATAAGTAGTAATAAAACTAAGACTATTTTTTTTTTTGGTCTAGACAAACCGTAAGCGTATCGAACGAATAGAAAGATAAATGTATGGGATTGACATTTTGATGCGCTACGTAATTTGATCTGACGAATAGAATGTAAAATTCACAGCCAAGTGGCAATGTATTCTATTCGATGACACGTCTAACTAGAATCGAACGTTTATGTCCATACAAATTGAATATATAGCGTTCGAATCGCATCTTCGGCGAGCGTACGGCAGCACCTTGTAGTTTGTGCTACAAAATGCCGTATATTTCATTCCTTTGACTTGGGTTTGAGAGAGTTTTTGCTAGATAGTGCGGTTTTTCCTTATTTTGTGCCGGAAAATTGAGAAAAATACATAAATTATTGCTTTTGGTACCTAGCTGCGCACAACGAAGAAGTCTGGCTCAGGCGTCAGCAAAGAAATTTGTCCAGACAATGTTTGGAGAAAATCGGTGATATGCCGGAGTCACTTTTTATCGAAAGATTTCGTCTAAATAAGACCATATTCTTTCAACTATGTGAGGATTTGCGTTTCCATACTCAATTACGGGGCAACTCTTGCAGGGCAGAGCCACGCTCAATAGCTTAATAAATAGATTATAATTGGTGTGTAACTTATGTGGTAAGTTTGTATGAGACTGGCTAACTCTGGTGTCGAGTTTTTAAACCGTCTCTGGCATGGCTTAACGACTGCCGTAATACCTACAACAAACAGCCGGGACCTTTTTAAAATTTTAAGTGTCATCCGACCCACTGAAGCGCCCAAATGCGTTGACAGTTGCTTAACATTGGTAATTGGTAATCTAGTCTTTATTTAGGTTGAAACAAATAAAAGGCATTTTACACACAAAAGTTACTTATATTGTTATATTAATAAATACCTACCTATATATAATATAATAAGTAATGTAGCAATAAGTAATGTAGCCTGGGACCTGGGACCACCACCAGTGCCACTTACTTCTGCCTGGACTAGCAAGCACTTCTTTCTCGTTTTGGTATTCCAATCAGCCCAAACCTGAATACTTATGTGCAAATGTTTTATAGTTTATTAAGCTATTATCATTCACTATACAAGCTTTGAATTAATTGCATGTAACTACCTATTATACGTGCAGTTACATGCAATTAATTCAAAGCTTGTATAGTGAATGATAATACCTTAATAAAATACTTTTTCCATTTAGCTACGGATTTCTGCACACAACCACCAATTAAATTGAGCAAGTTGGCCAGATCCCGCCAGAGCATATCGCTTTTTAGGCGCCCTTGAGGTCCTAGCTGGGGTTTAGAAAGATCTCCGTTCCTAAAATATAAGCAATAGGTATAGGTTATGTTAGGTTATCACGAGCGCAAACAAGTAGGTACCTAGGTATAATTTAACATTGATTGTAAATATTTAAATAGTTAATTTTTTTTTTTTAATAGTTAATTAATTACCTTTCCATATAGTCAATGAGCGCGACAAATTATTCGGGACAAGCTCTTTGCCTTGGTTCCATAACTACAACAAGGGAGAAACTAAATGTTATGTATCCTTACAATAATTGAATCTCAACATACAAATTTGTATATTTTGTACATTGGGATACTTAGGTACTATGTCTTTTAAATCTTCTTTTTTTACTATTCACTAACAGGGATCACTACAAATCAATTGTTTAAAACTTTAATAAAAATAATGCTATTATTTTCTTTTTCTATCATAATATGAAATTGAAATGTCAGTTGAAAGTGACGTTTAAAACGCTCAGCACCATAGACAAAATATAGATTAGCGTTTAAAGGCCTTAAAGGCCTGTTCACACGCAGCGAAGTACAGTAACGAGTTAACTTGCGTCATGTTCTAATTAATAAGTTGATATAGTAAGTAGCGTCCACACGGGAATAAGTTAAGTTGTGAGCAGCCAAAGAAAAAGTAACATACATCATATGTAGTTGTCAATTATATTCAGCAAATTGGCATTGATTACATATGACAATGCCTTTAATAATGAATATAATATGCATACAAAAACTCATGTTTGGTTTCATTTGATTGATTGTAATTCCGATAAACTGAAAACTACTCTGGTACCTACTTTCTCCGAATACTGATTTCCATTTCTCAAGACTTCACCGACGTACAGGCCAGCTATCTATGTAGCCCCGGAACACAATTGGAACTTTCGTTTTAGCTACTACTGAACGTGTTACTCAACTGTTTCATTGAGCACCGACATTTTATACGAGAAATCTTAATAGGCTAAACTTGGTACTGGAAAATCCGGCGAGGAACATACAATTCCCGTACATTATTTTTATTATCTGTACAATTCTTGTCGTACGTCATCGTGCCGTATACTTTGATGTGATGTGCCTCTAAGCTAAGCCCTACATAACTATTTAATTTAAAACCACCATACATAGGTATCGATATTTCAATTAAAATTTCTCAGTTTGATGGCCTATCTTCCCACTTGACATTGGCAGAATTGCGAAGTTATATCTACGCAAAAGCCATAAAAAAAAATATATATATTAAGTTCCCGTAGCTGATGTGTTGTTTTGTTTTTTGTTTGAAAATAATTGGAAATTCAGTAAATTAAGTGTTTCTGTAACATAAAATAAATATATTCAGTAATTAGAACTATTCTCTGATTCACCATGCAAAGGAATCTCCCTCAAAATAAGGAAGCACTTCTGAAATCATACACAACAAGACTCAAAGAAGATGTAAAGAGTATGCTCGAGAATTTCGAAGGTAATTTCTATATTTTTAAGATATTTGCGCTATAAAAATCGTTATTCATAGTTACTTCTGTACGAAATACATCCAAACTCACATAGTAATATAATCTAGATTTTAAAAACTTATTTATTTGGTGTTATTTCTTGTATAACATTCTTCACTGTCAAGATTGGGTTTTCTTACCGCTGTCTTTTATTATGATTATTTATTTAATTTACGGGCGAGCTGCATGTTATTGCTAATGTGCCAAGTTTAACTCATTGTGTCAAATTTGTTTAGTAATGTCCACTGGTGCTTTGATCCATAGGTTATCAAGTGATTATTAGTTATATTTTGTTTCTATTCCAGAAATAATCAAACTATCCAAGCTCGAAAATGAGTCTCAGCTAAACAGGATGACTCAGATTGAACAAGACACATTTGAAATGCAAGTCAGAGCTGCTAATATTGGTAAGTATTTATTACTTCATTATGAATTCAAGAGTTAAACTTTTGTTATAGCAGTACATAATTGATCTTTACTTTGAGTAAGGATAATGTTATATAAATTAATAAATATTCCTGGCTATTTCAGACATCCCCATACCAATTATTATATGTTTGGTGACCATGCTATACCATATTGTACTCAGTTTTTTGTAACCATGCAAGCACTTAGTATCTACTAGAATAATGCTAGATATAGCCTAAAACTAACCCATATCCTTAATTTCCAGTAAGAGCCGGCGAGTCCTTAATGAAGCTAGTATCAGACATCAAGCAGTACCTAATCCTGAATGACTTCCCATCAGTCAACGAGGCTATAGCTCAGAACTCCAAACTCTTCAGAACAAAACAACAGGAGTGTGATCAGAAACTCATGTCTTTACGAGATGATATTGCCGCTGACCTGTATGATTTAGAAGATGAATATTTTACTAGTATTTATAAATAGGCTGTGTTTTTTTAAGTTTAGGGTAAGATGTAATAGTTAAAATAAAAATATATATAACATAATGGTGTATTAGAAAAGAGGCCTATGCCAGGCAACACTATTCACTTTTATATTCATTTCATACAATGTGTATATGTACACATTGTAATACTTAAATATATTGTTTTTATTATTCTGTGCCTATGTCTTCAGAGCAGGATGGCAACAGGCTGATGAAATGAAAAAGGTATCAAAATGTGAAAACAATACATACTGTATCAGTGAATTAATATTTTGTTTAGAAATTTAACTAATAGGTATACATTTTGATTTAAGTGATAATAAAGGTGTAAATAAACTTATTACATAAGTCTATAAATCTGGTTTTCTTTATAAAAACTATAAGTAGGATAAATAAAACGCAGAATAAAACAATAATTGTATTTACTAAACAGAATTGAACATCTACCAAGAGAAATTACCATATGTACTGCAGTTTGAATAAGTAATTTTTACACTGGGTAACTTTACTACCACAATAGAGGCCTATGCCCAGAGTAACAAAGAAACTGCTGTGATGCACGATGACGGTTTTAAGACAAATTACAACAGCATTTTTATTAGTAAACTGTTGCTGCAAATGTCCGAATTACTTTTTTCAGTATTCATTTATTCAGCAAAACTTGAACTCATGGTTAATCTACAATTACCCTACACACAGGGTGTACTTTAATTTTATTTAAAGCTGGTTACTCTCTACAAAGAAACACTCTTCTTTTATAACAACAGCCACCCAGTGTAAAAACTATCATATTCAAACACTACCAACTCTTCAGTTACAGAAGTAATAGTGTGGGCCTTCAGTTGGGTACTGCTTGGCGGTGACGGGTCGTCCAATCTTGTAGTCCTCCAGGAAGAAGTACAGAGCAAAGAAGCTGCCCACAACACCAAAGAACCAAGTGGCCTGGTGGGCTACAGAGAATCTCGGCCTCATGCTGATGTCGTAACGGTCTCCACCAAATATTTCACCTCTTGCGTGGATCTGTAATTGTATTGCATACATTTTTAATCTTTTGTTTTTGCAACACTGTAGTTCTGTAATGGCAATTATAGTATTTAAAGCAAAACAGTTGGCAAACAATACAAAATGTTTTTTTTTTTTTTTACATTCTCAAATTGTTGATAATTTTATTTATGAGCTGTTATTAATGCTGTAATTCTATATCTTACAAACAACATGAAATGGCATTGGTTTGGTCCAACATAATTAATTATAGAGATTGTTTACATCTCCAATAAGAACTATTAAAGATAAATTTGATTGGTATGAGCCATTATAAGTGGCTTACAGGCTCATTGAAGTTTCTCTTAAGCTCCGGGAAGTCATAGGGATAGTAGGGGTCCTTGGAGTCTTCACCGATATCAGGCAGCTTTGGGTAGTCTCCATATCCCATGTCCTCGGGGTATGGTCGGTATTCCTCAATAGTCATCCCATACTTCTTGGCTGCGGCTTCGCGCTCCGCAGCGGTTTTCGGGTATGGGCCAGGCTTATACTGGTAATTCCAATCTGAAAAACGGGAGTGACGTAACTTTACAATAACCAATAGGTACACAAAACTATAACCTAAAAATTAAGTGATAACATCCTTACGGTTTCTCAGAGCATTGCAAACTATGGCCGCTGTCTTTTTAGTAGCGGCTGGGTTTGAAAAAATTGCCTTTTTCAGCAATGCCGAAGCCATTTTTCAGCTTTTGTAAATAAATCCTCGAATTTTGTTCTCTTCCCGTCAAGTTAATAACAGCTGATTGACAATGACACTTACTTTCCAAAAAGTTCCGATTATCATGTTGTTCTCAAATGTACAACCAAAAGTAATGAGATAATTTCCATCTTGCATTGCAATCATGAATTAAAATTCTAAAACAGCTGTCATTTTGTCTATTATAGTTTGTCAAGTCAAGACGTTTTGTCTTGTCAAATTAAGATTGTGCTTGTGTCCGCGTATTGGAAATATTTCATTTTGCAGAAAAATACTATATATCCGCTCTATACACATGTTTCTGTGATAATTCAAACAAATCACCGATCAACCGATAAGTTTTATCTCACACCAACATACTTACTGGTGAAATGTTCATAATTTAAGCCTGGTAAAGTCCTAATGATGGGCAACGAAAACTCTCAGTTGAGTGGTCTGGAAATTGAGGAAAAAGCGGTGGAAATTACTGATTTCTGGTGCCATTATCAAGCTAAGATCAATGACAGCTGCAGGTACTTTAGTTTGAAGAGCGATGGGTCTGTGTCTGTGTTCAAAGGCGAAGCTGCGGCTGGACCTCTTTGGTCAGTGTCTACACCCTTGGAAAAGTTTTCCAACGTGAGTATCTATAGTTTTGTTTATATTTAACTGTAATGATAGAAATCTTTATTTCTTCTTCAGTTTGCTGTTTAAACTGGTATGTCATCATAGCTTACCTTTTCTAATTTAATAGTCCTCTTTTATAGGCATGTAAAATTGATTGCTTATCTATTACCTTGCTTACTTTGTAAATTACTCAGATAAAACCAAGTTTAACTGGCAGTATGCCAGGTCTACATCAAATCAAACATGTTATGTAGCCTATTGTATTCTGTATGTTTATCTTAAAAAATAAAATACTAAAACACTTAGTTTTTTGTTAAACTTATCTAGGACTCTATTGTGACTAAGTAACTCAAATGACTTACTGAAAATAGTTTAATTGTAACCTGTTTCTTCATCAAATGTTATACATATTATTACTTAACTGTTTATATCTGGGAGAATGTAAACAATTAAACTATAATGACATTTATCTACACTAATGTTGTAACATTCTACTTATGTTTCCAATACTTGACTTATAATTACTACTGTTATAGCGCAGACAACAAAACACTCAATTTAAGCAATTTTACATGATGGTATAATATCCACATCGATATCGTAATATCTCATTATAACATCAATAAAACACAACCAACCTGATTGCAGGGCCAATCAGGTTGGTCGCGTTTTATTGATGCGCACAGCTGCACTCTCATTGGTTAGATTTTAATGGTGGCAAAATCACTGTGACAATACACGTACGCGTGAATTTAACTCTTGTTGTTTGATTAATTGCATTAGTGAAGATAAAGTAGTGTATGCAACTGCATATAACACGGGTATTCATTATATGACAGTTGCATAAACTACTATTATACTACTATCTAGGTATTTCGTAAGTGAAGTAGTTTTTTACAAAGTAACAAAGTTACATTATGGATCTATTAAAAAAAAATCTTAAAAAATAGTACATTATAAATTTATCCTTTATAGTGATTGTGATTAGTATTCCAATATTAATATTACATACAAAAGTATGTAAGTCATATTTATGGGATGTATAGAATAGAATGGAAAAACATGTGTACCTATACTCACATGCCAAAATTCCTATGTGTATAGATTTCTTAGAAATTTTACATTGAATATGATTAAACTTGGATAACAGTGTAAGTTAGCTATCATATAGCTAGTGCCTCTTGCTTATGACCTGATACCGCAAGGCACATGTATTTATATTTTGTAAAATTGTTATGTGCAAGTATGAAATATTTTAAACAACATAAAATAATGACCGTGTTATCATTATATATTTACAAATGCTTATTAGACATACACATAAATATCGATAAATACCCAAAAAGGAAAGACAAACACATTGATTACATGAATCTGAGACATGAGAATAAATTATCCATTCCTAAAACAAGACTAGTCAAAACCGAAAGACACTGAAGTTATATAAAAATTATAATGTTTAACAAATTACCATTAGCAATCACCAAATTGAAATATCAAGATTTTAAGACTAAAATTAAAACTTTCCTAAAACAGAACCCTTTCTACAAAATAAAAGAATTTTTGGATATGAAATGCACTGAAAAATCATTCTAAACCACCCACACACTTGATATTACTAAATATCATACAATATTTATTTGAAAAATCCACTCCCTTTCAGACTTAGCTTTTCGCTGTATTTCGCTCCTCATAATCAGATCAAATTTGATGTAAAAAAACTTTTGACAATTTTATGTACCTAATTTAGTTTAAAATAAATTAATATTAATTAGATATTAAGTTAATAATGTAAAATGTGACTTACCATAAATGACGATTGTTATAATTATTGGTCAATAAAAATCTGAATCTGAATGAATGAATAAAGTTTTGTCAATACTTGTCCGGTATTTATTAAAATATGATGAAATATATAGGCTAATGTGATAAAGTCTATTTAATATGTATGGTTGTTTCTATGTATGTATAATGACTATGTATTTACAAAAGAAAAGTTTAATGTGTATGTATTTTATCTGTTAGTTTTTTTTCTTTTAACATGAGATCGGCTCACGCTTGACTACAACTTGATCAAGTACCCATGATACAAATGTAAGCTTAGTATGAGGCAAGATGGCGCTGTGTGATATGTCCTGAAAATATTTATTAATTTTATTATTTATAGCTAATAAATCAATATGTATGTTCCAGAACCTACTAAAATACCGTCATCCATGCATTGTTCGCTACATCTCAGCATGGCAACAGCGCTCCACACTCCACCTGGCTACAGAGTATGTACAACCACTGTCACATGTGCTCAACTCACTCACACCACTGCAGATATGTATTGGACTGAATAATATACTGCAGGCGTTGGTGTTTCTGCATGAACAGGTATGACTATCTTATATTTAGGTATGTATATGAAGGCATGAGTGAATAAATTACTTTAACAATAGTGGTATGTAGCTCAATCTCTCTTGAGTCGTATTCCTCATGACTGAAGGTCGTGACTCCCCCGCAGAATTAATCCGCTAGGGGAGTTTTCTTGGGCAGATACATCGTGGTGGGCGCCCAGGTCCTTCCACGGAAGACACGTGTCCTCAGATATTGTGGTCCTCAAACATGTCGGTTTCCTCACGATGTTTTCCTTCACCGTTAAGCGAGTACAAATCCACACATAACTTGAAAATACAAGTCATTGGTGTAGGGCCGGATTCGAACCCGGGTGCGTCTGAATGAAAAGCACACACTGGAACCGCTACGCCACACTCGGTTATGCGTAGCTCAATTATGTGCCTATAGTTTTATCACAGAACACATAATGTGTTAGTAGCAATAACTGTACCTTTGGTGGATGCCTATACTTATAGTGCCTATAAGTATGTATTTTGTGTACTTTTGGGACCACAAGTAGTCTATATCACTCTTGGACTCACTACTATCATCATACCAAAAATAATGATGTGTAACTACATAGTGGTGTGATATTGGAGCAATTAGACCTATGATCATGTTATGAAAAATATTTCTTGGAAAATGGTTGTAGGTGACTAAAGCAGGTATAAATTATAGCCTGATGTGATATATTTCAATACCTATTATTTAATAAAATGGTATTATGATGCCTGGAAGTAATCAAGGTTATAAGGTCACCCTCTAAGTCCTGTATTATGTTTATTTATATTTTTTGGTATGCAATAAAGTTGTATTGTATTATGATAAGTGTGATGAAGATGATATACAATACAATACAATACAATATATCTTTATTGCACACCAAAATAAATTAATTACAATAAAAGGACTTAAACTAAAAATAATGTACAAGTGGGCGGCCTTATCACCTTGAGTGATCTCTTCCAGGCATATAATCATGTCTTTATATGTGTTTCCAGGCGGGCATGTCCCACAACAACGTGTGCGTGGCTTCTATCTACGTGACGGGCGACGGGCAGTGGAAGCTGGGAGCGCTGCAGTACCTGTGTGCGTTCAACGACCTCACCGCTGCGTATTTGAAGCATGCAAGATTGCATAGGTAACTATTATTTATTTATTCAAATCAAATCATTTATTCACCTTACAACATAACACTGTACAGGATAAGTTTTTTTTACAAGGAATGGGTTTGCACTTGATCGCTGTTCGCCTGATGGTAAGCACTCATTATGGTCTAGGATGGAATGTGCTTACCCAGTAAGAACCGATTAAAGTAACTCAAAAATTACATACCTATATCTCTTAAAATTACATTACAATATTCTACTTGTAATACAACACATTGGTCTTAATTTGCACTGAGATGTAGCTTAAGAGACCTGCACTAAATTTTGGGTAACCTAAAAATATACAGAACAAACAATAGACAAAAATGGAACAGACAAAAGTTTGTGCATGAGTGTGTAAATAAATGTTTGTTACTTCCCGCTTAAATTAAATGGCTACACCAATTTGATGAAATTGTGTACGAATGTAGATTAGACACTGGATCAATACATAGCCTAGTTTCAATCCCAGATTAACGCGCTTATTAACACAGCGGGGCGCCGCTAGTATTAAATCACTACATAGTGAATGAAACTGTGGAAAAAATATAGTGTTTTCCAGAGTTTCATTTACAATGGATTTCCGCAAAGTAACGCCTGATTCAATATCTTATCACTACATCGTATAAAGCAAAGTCGCTTGCCGTGTTTGTCTGTATGAATGTAAGCTAGGTATGTTATCTTAAAAACCACACAACGGATTTTGATACAGTTTTTTCAATAGATAGAGTGATTCAAGAGGAATGTTTACATGTATAATAATAACAAAAAAATAGAATTAAGTTACCTTAAGGTTTGTAAGTGCTTTTGTTTAATAATAAATAATAAATGAAATAAATGATAAACACGTCCGAAGCCGCGGGCAAAAGCTAGTAAATAATAAATTAGCAAATAATCCTACAAGTGCAATGTTTCAGATACGACAAAGCAGTGGATCCGAGCGAGGAGTCGTACGAAGTGACCAGCAGGGTGGACCAGTACAGCTTTGCGGTGCTGGTGGATGATGTGTTCAAGGGGCGGAATGATGGTAAGCAGTTGTGAATGTAGAGTTTAAAGAATCTTCATACGAAATTCATATTAAGTGACAGTTGTAACCACTAAAAATGTTTATTTTTTTTTAAAGATAAATAATTTGTTAATTGTTTCTTTCTTATTTCAAAAACTTGCTCAAGTATATATGACTGTAACAAATATATATCGTGATCGCCGGCCGGAATCATTCCATCCTTTCCGCTCAAAATAGCTCCACCATTAGTATGAAAAGAACGAAATGATTATGGCGGCGATTTTTTAAACTTGCCTAATAATGAGCAGTGTATTTGCTCATTCATCACGCTCGAGCGATATAAAGAAAATTTAGCGTATGTAATTGAACTACTTACTTTTATTTCGGAATAACGCGATATACTTTTATTATTTCCTGATTATTCTTACTTCAGACGACGTCCCCCACCTGAGAGACTTCAAAAAGTACTGCCAGGTGCACCTCCAGCACCGGGAGCCGAGCCGGCGCCCCGCCCTCTCCGAGGCCCTCCAGCACAGCTTCTTCAACCACGAGTTCATCACCATCTACAAGTTCCTCAACTTCCTCCCGCTGAAGAGTGAGGAGGAGCGCTCCACATTGTTCTCCCACATCGTAGACAGCTTGAGGAGCTTCGACGAGGAGACGGTGGCCAAGCAGCTCAGCGGGCTGCTGCTGTCCAGACTTACCATGCTGGACCACACCGCAAGGAGAGACGTCATACCGTACATACTCAAACCTAGGAATGGTGAGTAGATAAATGTATATATTCGGACGAGGCCAAGATCCTGCTAGACATATACAGTAGGTAATTTTATTTATAATTTTTAGTTGTACCTATATAAATGTATAAGCTATAAGCTTTATGGGAGTGACATAGTCGGCTTCGACAAAACTCCCGTTTAAAAATATAGGTAGATTTAAAAAAATGTATATACACATTTATCCATGGCATTTCCACAGAAGAACGTTCTAGATTGTTCTCCCATATTGTGGACAGTTTGATGCATACTAAACATACGTGTATAGGTACTCAAACCTAGGGCATGGTTAGTTAATAAATGTGTTTCATTTTATAATTGCCATTATATATTATCGGCTTGACCGCTGCCTTAGCTATGACAGTACAGAGGAGTATTGCTCGATTACCCGCGAAACCCGTCCTTGCTGAGACGAAAGGGCATCATGGGAAGTTTTAGTTGGTAGTGGAGTCTCATTAGCTCATATCGACATATATAACGATGAATATGATGATGACTTACAATGTGTCACATCACATTGTTCTCTTGTGTAGGTATCGCATCAAGTGTCCTAGTTGCCCAATGTCTGACAGTAAAGTGTAAAAATAGCAGGAAAAGCAGCCGAGAAATCATAATTTAACACATTTTTCTCTGTCCTTCCAGAGAGGCCCCAGCCGGGCGAGTCCCCGGGGTTATTCAGCCTGTCTGTGTTCAAGGAGCACGTGAAGCCGCGCCTCATGCAGCTGTTCGGAGTCAGGGACAGCCAGATACGGATGCAGCTGCTAGTGCACTTCAACAAGTTTGTACATGTCTTCTCGCACGACGAACTGGCGCAGCATATACTACCTGAGGTAACTATAATAAATAATTGTAAATTGTTGCTATTTGACACCTGTCATTTACATACATCTGTCACTGTCAGTTAAGTTGACACTAGTCATTCAGTCGACTGTGACCTATGAAATAGCCTTACTTACTTTTGTGTCCACCGTCTAAATAAAATCCAAGTAAGAGTATAAACAAGACTGGTCAAGTGATTGTCGAAGCCGAAGCAAGTCTCGCTTCATGCAGCTGTTCGGAGTCAGGGACAGCCAGATACGGATGCAGCTGCTAGTGCACTTCAACAAGTTCGTAACTGTCTTCTCGCACGACGAACTGGCGCAGCATATACTACCTGAGGTAACTACAATAATGGCTAATGGGTCCTATTTGACACCTGTCATTTACATAGATATGTCATTGTCAGTGAAGTGTGCCAAAATGGTAGGACCTATAATATTAGTCTGACTACTGTGACTATATTCTGTCTGGTATTCAGTTAGTTTTGGGTTATGAAAAGTAACATTAAGAAAAATTTAAATTTCTAAAAGTAAAATAAGTTTTGAACAGCGTTGCTGGGTGAAGGCAGAGCAAATAAGGCAATACTTTTGTACAATAATTATTTTTTCTTATTTCAGCTCCTCCTAGGCATTAAAGACACAGACGATGCACTAGTGGCATCCACCCTGATATGCCTGAGCGAGCTAGTACCAATCCTGGGCGCTAGCACAGTTATCGGTGGGAAGCGATCCAAGCACTTCACAGACGGACGACCTAACTCTAAAGTTAACACATATACAACGAAAATGGATAAACCCCCAGAAAAAACCTTCATACCAGAGAAATCGCTAAGAGACTTACCTTGCTCGGAAACGGTATTTGAAAGACGAAGCAGTGTTGAAATGTTTGAAGAAATGCTAATTGAAAGACCGTCACCAGTCGGCGGTGAATCATTAGAAGAATTCGTTTCTGCCGAAAAGAGCTTGGAAATAATGAATCATTTCGAAAGCGAAGAAGATTGGAGTGACTGGGATAATAGTAATAGACAGTTGACGTTTGAAACGTCAAATATAAATGGTGATATAATTCTAAACAACGATGTTAAAGCCACAAGCTTGCTCAAAACTGAGTCAGATGTAATATCAATACAATCTAGTACGGATCAGATACAATATAATGTAGATAAGAAAGCATCTAACACGGAAAAGAAACAATCTAACACGGAGAAGATACAATCTAATCCAGATAAGATACAATCAGATACAAAAGCGTCACCAATTTCAAAACAAGATATGGCGTCAAGGAGGAGTCTGCTACAAAAAGCAGCTTTAGAAGCTAAGAAAAATATAGTTGACATATCGGAATTAGATATAAAGAATCAAAAGTTTGACAGTTTAAAGCGAACTGACGAATTTGACTTTTTCGCGGATATGACACCTGTCATTGAAAAACCTAGTACGGTGGCGCCAAAAGAGAATGTAATGCAAGTTAGTAGTAAGTTGAGCTTTGTACCGGACGAAGCGGTGGATGAAAGCGAGGCTTGGGGAGAAAGTTGGGATTAAGTTAAGGATTAAACTTTAATATAGGTATAGATAGGTAGTTCTTCTTCTTATCGAATGAGAGTGGACAACTCTGGTGTCGAGAGTTCGTCATGGCTTAGGACCCTAGACAAACAGCCAGGACCTACAATTTAACGTGTCATCCGATCCACGAATAGATAGGTAGGAAGATTAATATATAATTTAGTAAAATTCGTTTCCTGTGGTCAGCAATAAAATTGAGGTTTGTGATTATAAAAATATTTGATTGTGTGACTATAGAAAAGTTGTCTTTAAAAGGTGTGTGGTTGTTATTTCTAGTTTTGAAAAGATTGAGACAGATTAAATTTGATATTAATTAATCTATAGATAATTATGTATCAACAAACTTCTAAATTTATTAAATTAATTCATTGGTAGAGGGTAAAATATCTGGCTGACTAAATTGAATTTGTAAGGACAGTGGCGCCCTCCTATAAGCCATTACGTTTCTAAGATTTTTCGTGTACAGTATACATTTTTTTGATATTTGTTTCAAACGATGAATAAAAAAGGTGTAATAGTCTTTTATAGTATTTATTATGGAGAAGAAATACTACAAGCTATTTTGTTCAACAAATTGATACAACAAAATATCTGTTGGAAGTACTGAAAGGTGAATTGGAGTTTATTTCGCAAAAGAAGTCCCAACAAAAGAATAAACAAAAAAATGTTACTTATAAATATCAATAAACGAGTGATTTAATGTTGTCTTTTCTGAAATTGATAGTTATGAAAATATGTAAATAATTCGAAACATTATACACTGTCAACGCGTTTATTTTTCTTTTGACAGTTCAAATAGAGATGAAATTTTTGAGAAAATATCGAATACAACTCATCACTACTAAAGTATACATGACGTATTTTATTGCATTTGTCACGTTTTTTTTTTATTTGTACATATAATGCAAGTATGAATAAATCAATAAAAATTTAGTATAGGTGTGCAACTGTCAAAAATAAAATAAAAGCGTGGACAGAGTATAATCAGCTAATTACTCGTTATTGCATTAAGTATTTTTTTTTTAAATAGAGCTCGCGACATATTTTGGCGACTTTTTATAAACTATAGTGGCCCTAGCAATAACACAATTAATTACATTTATCAACTTTCTAATTCTATAAAATGATCAACATATTAAAATAAGAATTGAATACGAATTCTGCTCCATATATAAAATACATACATAATACCAAAACCGCGTGTAAGATCATCGCTAGAGGCGTTAGTGTACTGTGAGGGCCAAATTTTCTCAAACTAAGCAAACCTTGCCAATTTGCCGCTAGGATCGCTACTGGATCGTCAACTGTCATTCACCAACTTAAATACATATAACATTAAAAAAATGAGCCAGTAAATCGTTTGCGGAATAAAATGTTTTACCTTAAATAGAGCATGGAGTTTGTAATCATTAGGTACTACTATGTACAATATATAATTACTTAAAGATTTTTTTTTACAAACGACAATCAGGCATTTAACCAGCGAAACCCACACAAGCATCGTGGTCGGAGTTAGAGTATGCCTAAACTGTAACTTATGTCTATAATAGTGTACATAATATATTACACACACTAAAATAATTGAGATTTATCATACACAAGCACCAACGTGAGAGAGAATTGTATGTATGTGATAATATTGTGTGGGAAAAATGGTGATGCCCCATACACATGTTTGGCAAACAGACGTTAAACAGCGCCATCTAATATCCATCATTCAAATAATTTGACGAGTGTTTGCCAACGTGTGTACGTGGCATGTAAGAAATTTCTATAAGAACGGTTGTAAAAAAGAAATGTTGACATTATTTCAATATATATTTTGTATCTTAGTTTTAATGTATTACTAAGTCATTATTTTTCATCAGGCTATTTGCCTGTGTTAGTTTTTATTGTTTTTTACTAGGTATAGTAAAAGCGAGAAAGATTTTATGTGAATTTGCATAAAATACGTAACTATTAGAAGTGTATTTTATTTTAACTGCTTTTATTGAGTAAAAGCAAAGTTAAGTTTAGTTTAGTTTAGCAAAATTTCTTTATGATAGTTTTTGTTTGCTCAATCAATTATACTGTCTAATTTAAAATGTTAATTTTGACAGCTGTCATTTCTATAAAATTGTGACAATGGCATTTTGTCATTCTGTCAAATTCTGGTTACAACGAAATAGTTTTAACTTGAGAACTGGCACAATACAAAGTTTGGCCAAAAGAGAAGAAAAAAAATGGTGATAGAACGTGATGTTAATATTGAAAAATGTGTTTCTAGTTGTATAATTCGGTGACAATATATAGTAATCACAACATATCTGTATGTATATAATGTCTAGAATACTATCTGTGCTTTACAAATAATTAACAATATTTACTAAAACTAATATAATACAGCCATTCAAAATAATGTTTTGGGTAAAATGTCCATACCAAGCCTATTTTGATATGAACTGTTATGTCACAATAACTAAGAAAGATTCGAGTGATAATTTATATCAAAAACTGTGGCTAACAAAGAGGTCAGATCTTAATATACTCTAACTAATACAGCATAATAATTTTGACATCTGTAATCCTTGTATAGTTTACGTCAAATTTCAGGGAGTTGTTGAAGTGACAGCTGTCAAAATTATCATGCTAAATTAAATTGGGTATTTAATGGTTTCTCATCTCGACACACTCATTCTTAATTAATTAACTATGAGTGATACATTTAATCACATAACATTTAAAAATAATTCACGAAAGAATGTACATTTTATTCCTATAAATATCTATGTATAAATAGTGCCTAAATGTATTTAAGTGTACATAATTACTTTCCGGTATAAATACAGTAATTTCAGCTGATTCGTATTTTTTATTTACTAAAAATTTACAAAAAGCTGATAGTATAGCTTTTTTGAGGACTTGTGGCATTCGTGGAAGGACCTGACCCCCTTTTAAATTCTGCTGGGGAGTCATGATCTTCAGTAATGAGCCAATGAGGAATACGATTCAAAAGAAAAGTATGGTTGGCGCCAATTAGAGATGTACATATAGGTACAGTACAAAGTCTAAAAAAATACGTTATTGCGTGTTGGCTCATACCTTTATTTAGGCTTACAAAATTTAAAGCGATAGTGATTCATTTTATAAAATAGTGATAGTGAAAACAAGCAAAACTGTAACAATTTAAAAATATTTTTATTGCAAATCGTAGCGCATCATCGTTCTATCTATCAACAGTATCAAACAATCAGCCGCCTTAGACAAGAGGCGTATTTTAGTGAGCGTACTGACGCTCGCTTGAGGAATAGAAAGACCAATGTATGGGATTGACATCGCGACGCGCTCCGCGGGGGTGAAATATTACGTCGCTCCCATACATTGGTCTTTCTGTTCCATAAGTGAACGTCAGTACGCTCACTAAAATACGCATCGTGTCTAAGAAGGCAGATAAGTCATGCAATTGATTGAATACAATTTCCATTTATTAATCTGATTTACCTTATCTAATTTAGCTTTTTGATTTAATAAGCTGCTCGTCTCCATACATTTTGTGTCAAACTTTTTATGAAGGTGACAGCTGTCAAATTTATCAAGCTAAATTAAACAAGGTAAAGACCGTTTCACGAAAGAGTTCCCTCAGTTGAGGCGCCATAACCGCATGATTGTATCATCTAATAACTATAAAATGTTAGTTCCAAACTTTTCCGTGGGACTTATTTCGTGAAACAGTCTCTACTTTTACTTCAGAACTGGCACAATACAAAGTTATGGTAAAAAAAACAAGGTAGATATGAAAACGTTAAAAATAAAAGTTATTAAAAATTTAAATGTTCAAATCCCTTTTATGAGACTGAAAATACGTGCCCTTTTATAATTTAAATGTGTAAAAAGCTTTGAAAGTGTTAGCTTTGTAGTTAATAAATACAGGTGTATTAAATTGTAATCGAGATCTATTTTGAAAATCTATCACAATCTCCTAATATTATATTAATTAATAATTGCATTTTGAAAGAATGTTGAGCTAACGCGTAAAAAATACCAAATCGCGTAGCTTCTTTCTTTTTATTATTGTTTTATGGCTAAGCCAAATTACTATTTGTTTATTTATAACCATATTAAATCTACATTATGATATAATTCTTTATACATAACACATTGCTTATCACGAGCTAAATTAATTAGGAATCAAATACATAAGCTAGGTATTAAACTATTTTACACCTAGTTGCTGGAACTGATTATAAAACACTACGTCAACCATTCTTTAAGACTTACACTTATATAAAAAACAATCTATTTCAAGTAATAATCCTTATCCATACATATCATAGTCTAAGATGGAAGGATACGCGCTTCAAAGACCATTAAATTGCCTTCAAATCTAAAATCGAAGATAAGCCAAAGCTTTATGATACAACAATACTATTTTGACAGTCGATCCCACACATGTTGTTTAAATTGGTTTATTTTCTTAATATAACATAATATAATATCCAAATTTTACGTTTATTCTTATGTCGACGATACTGTCAAATAACAAGTCCCAGTAACTGGATGTTCACATCTTGTCTAAAATAACATGACCATTTTGACATCTATCATCATTATAGGTACGTGATTCACAAATTTAACGTTAAATTTATAAAGATGACAAGTGTCAAAATAATCGTAATGTTTAAGACAAAGTATTCTTATTTTTTTAGAAATTCACACCTCCCAGTCGAATTGGTCTTTCGGTGATCTAAAATTTATCTTAAAATTTTAGAGTATTTTAGCATAATATTAACAAGTTGTAAATGAAAACCACAATTAAAATAAGACTAAGCGTACATACAAAATTATGTAGGTACTATTTTATACAATAAATATTTTATGTAACTTTAAATACATAAATTACCTCTTTTCTTTGGTTATTTTGGGCTTTGATTTTGGATGGACTACTTATGGACTAGATTAAAAAACTAATAAAAAATACATGAGAAAACATTTACTGAGCAAAATAGACATGGAAGAAGTAACATTGCTTTTAAGCCAGTGGCTATATAAAATAAATAATACAAAACCTGAAAACTGCGTGAAAATTAATATCTATCACGTATAATAAAAGTATCATTATGCTTTGTCAAGGATGATAGTTTTGACAGCTGTCAAATCAATAAATTTTACGTCAAATTTGCAAAAAGTATGGAAACGACAGCATCAAAATTATCATCAAATAATTAATATAGTCCTAAAAAACTGAGGCTGCATCTATTTAGAAAATATTAAATCTTTGACGGCTTCGTGTGATAATTTTGACTTTGTGTGATGAAGACAGGCGTTTCTATAAATGTTTCATCAGATTTTCTCTTCGAAAATTTACACATCCAAATATAAAGTATTAAACGCAGATGGAGCGTATACAACACTGCAAAAAATTAAAAAAGAACATCAGGCCTCAGCTGACAAAGCTTAAGATCTGGCCTTCAATCTTTTTAACCGACTTCATAAATGAGGTTTATCAAGTCTTCAGTGGAGTTCTGAAAGTTTTTTTTCTTTTAGCCAATGCGTTAATTCGGAATAGGCTTACGTTTGAGTACCGCCCGCCCGACTTTTGCAAATACCGCTGTAGTCTAAGATGTGGCACGCTTGCCTAGAGGAAACGTATTTATTCTAGGCAAATTTCGAATTTCTGGCAAAACTAATGCCGATAGTACCTTATCGGCATTTTATGCAAGACCAAGGATTTTTTATGCATCTCTTTCTTTTTGTGCAAAATACCGAAAAATACCACTTACCGAAATTTGCATCATGATTAACGTTCCATCCACATTTAATACTTCTTCTTCTTATCGAATGAGAGTGGCCAACTCTGGTGTCGAGAGTTCATCAAGCCGCCCTAAGGGCCTCTGACATGACTTAACGACCACATTTAATACTAAATCTTAGCGCACACTCGAGTGAAATAGTACCTTAGTACCTTTAATTTAATTACTTTAATATAGTTTTTCATGTATTCATTAAATAGCGATTTTCTTCTGCATCACAAGGTCTTTCGAACTTTCGTTGAACACCTCTATCATTTGTTGTCGCGCCATTTCTGATAGAGTTTCTAAGTCGTCCCGTGTCATGCCTTTCGTCGGTATAGGGGGTAGGGTTGTTATGATCACTTTACCTGAAAATGATACAAAAAAGCATTATAATAAAATATACTTACTCAATACTATGTAGTATATCTTCGTCTCCGACCTCATTGTAGGTTAAAAAGCTATCTCTTTTTTTTGTCGTATTTCCTCATATCTGAGGGTCTTGACTCCCCCGGAAAATTAATTCGTTAGGAGAGAGTAGTATATGTATATCATATGTCTTCCGTAGCAGGAACTTGGCGCCCACTACGATGTAAATATCTCTATCTGCCCACTAGTGCCCACGAGAGCTCTCGTAACGAATTAGTTCTGCGGGCGATCACGACCCTCAGTCACGAGGAAATACGACTCAAGAGAGAGCTTTATTACATGCATGTTGCATATGTTACTGTAAAACCCCGAAATGTGATAAATCCTACCTCGGATTTTTTAGTCCTCAAACATGACGTTTTCCTTGCGAAAAAACTTATATCTCCATACCAATAGTCACGATGTCTGAGAGTCCTAGGGCGGTTTGAAAAACTCTCGACATTAAAGTTGGCCACCGTAAGGAAAACAGGTACATTTGAAATTTTATCAATACCGTAATTTAATTAATAAATCATTGATATCAACTAAAAGATTTGAAGCATATATCCATATCGTATTTCTAAAGATAATTTTATACTTATTAGTAGGTTCAGTAAGCATAAGAACATAAACTCGTATAAATGAAACTTAATGAAATGTAAACGATGCACGAAACAGTACATCGTACCAGGTTCCAACATCTTAAATTCGTTGTCAAGGAAGATTATCGACTAAACTTGGCCACAAATATATTTTATACCTACATGAACAAGCTCGCGGCTTCGCTCGCATTAAGAAGTAAAACTGGCATCCTCTATTTCACCCCTTTAAAAGTGACATTTCCAAAAATTCTTTCTTATCGTATGCCTACGTTATAACATCTACCTTCATTCCAAATTTCAACCCAATCCATCCAGTGGTTTGGGCTGTGCGTTGATAGATCACTATATCAGTCAGTCAGTCAGTCACCTTTGAGTTTTATATATTTTAGATACTTGATACCAGTAGGTACATAATTCAATTTTCAAGGAGGGAATTATGAATCGAAAGGCCCAATCCCCCTCTTACTAGAATATCATTACCGAATTAAATTCTCATTGGCGATAATTATCATTGGAAAACGAAAGGCCCTATCCTCGTCCTCAAATCGTACCTATATGTTTTTACTGAGGGTCGTGACTCCTCCGTAGAAGTGATTTGTTGGGAAAGTTTTCTTGGGTACATAGTGGAGAGCGCTCAAATTAACCTCTCCTTTCCCATGACACTACTAAGGAGCACTATCAGTAGTGTAGTGGGGAATATCGGTTTCACTACCAGTTTTTTTACCAAACGATTTTACTTTTTACTTCTATCTATACCTATATATAATAAAGCTGAAGAGGGTAATAAATCTGTACATAGAAGATGTTGGAAAAAAATATGTTTGAATATACTGTAAAAGGATAATAAAACACGTTTCAGCAGCTTTTATTTATTTTTTGTCTGTTTATTTAAACTCATCACGAAAAAATCGCTGCACGGATCATCATGCATGATATTTGGTGGTTAGTATGAGATGTTAGGAGTGTCATACTTATTATCCTGAAATGATGCGAGCGTATATGGCATGATCATTTTGACATCTGTCATATCTATAAAATTAAGACGTAGGTACTTACCTATATAAATCTGACAGCTGTCAAAATGATGCTCGAGTTAATGTAATAAATAGTATTAGTTTTATTTATTTCAATTGTATTTGTAAACCATCTAAACCACTTGGAAGAACCTGTCTTTTGCAACACAGTTCGAACTAAAGCAAAAGACAGTATTATGTAAATTATACAAATACGTTATACGGTACCTGTGTGTGAACATCGCACCCAGTAATGACGGATCCGTTGTACGTTATACTTACGGTGCCTATGTGTGAACAGAGCATAAATTTATGACGTTTCCGTTAAAAACGTAACAGTAAAACGGACTGCCATGTGTGAATGAGCCCTGAGGTTGCTTCAGATACAATTTACTTTACTTTAATGAATAATGACACATGTTACGCACCAGGTTCGAAAGTGTTGGAGTCGCTATCCAGGAAGTAGTACTGGCTGAACACGACCGGCATGATGGGGATCTGTGCGTCAATGGCGAGGTAGAAGGCGCCTTTCTTGAACGGCTGGATAGTGCCCTTGTTGAAGCGGGTGCCCTCCGGGAACACCCAAAGTTTCGTCTGGAAATAAAGACATTTTGACGTGAAATCTTTAAGACGACGCAGTGCGCGATAAATCTGAAATTGTAGGTCCTAGCGCCCCGACCCCTTTGGAATAGAAAAACCAATGTAGGTATGAGAGTGACGTAACACTTCCCCCCGCGGAGCGCGTCGTGATGTCAATCCCATTCATTGCTCTTTCTATTCCATAAGTGAGCGACAATACGCTCACTAAAATACGCCTCTTGTCTAGGAGGGCAGCACCGCCGCTGCGGGCGCGAAATTTCGCTGAACACCTACTTATTGCGAAAGGGCGTAAGCGACAAAATGGTTGAGGTCGTTTATTTTAAAAACTGCAAATTTGTTTCAAAATAATCTACCTACTTATTCAAAAATCAAAGTGCTCGTATTTATTAACATATGTGGAACATTTTAACGCTTCGGCGTTGGTTATGTAAACCAACGCCGACAAAATCGATATCCCCGATTTTATAGAGATCTTTTTTATTAATTATTTTGTGTTATTAAAAGTTGGCTGTTGGTGTTATGCTATTCGCAAAATATAGTCATTGAAATGATGAATCTTGACCATTTAATTTTGGTTTAGTTGCTTTTGTCCGTGTTGAATAAAATACGTATCCTTGCAACCAAATTCTTAGGGCGTCCTTTTAAACTCTCGTGAGTGACACCGGAATCAATTTGCCTCTCAATCGGTGACCAAAACGTATCATTCAATTTGATTGGATCTAATTCCACAGAATAGGTACATCTAATACCATGTCAGTTAAATACATTTTATAATTTCTTTATACTATATTTCAAATCCGCGAATTTACTATGTAATAATCATGTCGTTAAGCCATATCAGAGGCCCTATGGGCGGCTTGATAAACTCTCGACACCAGAGCTGGCCACTCTCATTCGATAAGAAGAAGAATAATAATCATGACATTTACAATTTAACTTAATTAATCATTAGGTTTTTATCAAACAAATATGTAATGATTGAATTAATTGTTATGTCAATTTGTGCAAACCTTGTATTAATGATTTGGGAAACAAATAAAAAAAACCTTTCTTATTTTAGGTGATTCCGTGGATCGGATGACACGTTAAATTATAGGTCCCGGCTGTCTGTCACGTACGGCAGTCGTTAAGCTACGTTAGAAGCCCTCAGGACGGCTTGATAAACTCTCGACACCAGAGTTGACCACTCTCATTCGATAAGAAAGAAAGGTCGTGACTCCCGGAATACTGCATTAACTTACATAACTATTGAAAGGTGGCATTACTAAAGTTCATTAAAAGCAACTGCTAATACTCAACAATTTTTTAAAAATCGCTAACTAAATTCAGTAGGTATTTATATACAGAGAGCTATCCGCATCTAAAAGAAGCAGCATGGGGTTGCAGAAAATGTTGCCAACTGACCTCCAAACTTCTATACCACCAAAACCAAAGATTATGACTATTTTCGTACTAAAAGTAAAACTTAAAAGAGGTTAAATAATATAAAAAATAAAGAGCTTATTAGATAAATAAGTAAATTGCTCGAGCTAAATAGCTTGAACAGGTATAAGTACTATATTTTGTATCCTGTGTGATATAAAGAAATTTTTATTTATTCATTAGTGTCAAGAGAAAGATCTAGATGTCGCTGTATACCCGTAACACACGCAAACGTACGCATGTTTCTGATATTGAAATTTTAATTCCTGCTCCGCCACGCTAACACTCTTATTAATACTTATGAATGAAATACATAATATTAATTTTTGAGCGGCGTCCCTTTTGGACGACCTTATGTTATGACGGTTGACGAGTCTTGTTAAATATATCTGTGGCTTGACTTATACGTCACTTGTTGTTTTTTTTTTAAATTTATCCCGCCTGACCCGCCCTACTTAATTCACCGGCCAGGCCCGCGACCTACCCCTATCGAATGGTAAGGACTTTGGGTACATATTAGAAAGTAATTTATTTATTCATTTAATCTTACCTAATCGAGTGTTCCTACTTATATTGAAAACTTTATTTAATGTTTGCCAACTATAAGTACCTAGTAGACATCATACTAGCAGACTAAGTTTTATTTTATTCACTATTATACATCAACATTCTTAATCTTTAGGTTATACACATATGTATACTTTTCTTTATTTTTATTTCAACATTCCTATATTTTTATCTTTATTTTATTTGTGTCCAATAAAGCGTTAATCTATCTATCTATCTATATTTGGTATACCAACAGGTAGTACAATTTACATTTAGTACAATGAACATTTTGATCGTCTTATGTTAGCTGACGGCAAAGCTTTGGAACACTTTACCAGAGGCTGTGTTTCCTGCGAACTACAATCCAGGGGTTTTCAAATCTAGAGTTAATAGGTATCTTCTAGGTAAACGTGTTACACCCTAGGCTGCAGCAATGCTTAACATCAGGCAGGCTGTAGTGAAACGTAAACCTATACCACGTAAAAAAAAAAGCTATCTTAATAAATTATCAGCTAGAATATAATATAAAGACTTAATTAAAACACGTTTTTTTTTTCATTTTTAACTATTAATGATACAAATGTTAGGCAATATATTTTAGAAACAATATAGGTATATGTCACTCTTATCGCATAACCCCTATACATACGAGAAATTGAGCGGATCCGTTGCTTTATTGTGTTCACAATAAACTTATTTCACTTTTATACTGGTAACGTATAGCCTTTTATGGGAGCAAGGTACTTTAAAAGCAACAACATTTGACGTAAAAGCACAGAATACATAAAGCAAGTGAGTTTGCTGCTTTGTCCCAAGTTTTTCATTACGCAGTTAATAGGCCAGTAGGCAGGGTTTTCTAATCAGCAATAATACCTATATATATATATATATATATATAAAACTCAAAGGTGACTGACTGACTGATATAGTGATCTATTAACGCACAGCCCAAACCACTGTACGGATTAGGCTGAAAATTGGAATGAAGGTAGATGTAATGACGTAGGCATTCGCTAAGAAAGGATTTATGGAACTGCCACTTTTTAAGGGGTGAAATAGGGGATGCAAGTTTTACTTCTTAAGGCGGCGAAACCGCGAGCTCACACTAGTACACCATAGGACACAAACATTACAAAACAGAAAATATACTAATATATAATTAAAGTGATGCACATTGGGCGGCCTTATCACCTTAGACGATTTCTTCCAGGCAACCTCGTGGGAGGCCCTATTACAGCAACAAAATCGCTGGTGTCATTTACGTTGCCTATTCATAGTTTATTTAGTTTTTAGAGCTGTGACAAACCGTATGTATTCGGTACTGAGTAACGGGTGCGCCCTCTGATACCGAGTAACGAAACGTTACTCTCAAATGTATTTCGTTACACGCACTGTTTCGCATCACTTCGTTCCTCGCATTTATTGTATGATGAACCATGTGTGTGTATTGAAACGTTTGCTAATCGCATGTTTGTTCTACGTAATCTGTGGTTTTACGCATGCGCGCCTTGGGCGCGCTTTTTCGGTGAATTCAAAATATTTTTTTACAAATTAGAAGTGTATAATGCTTTGTTTAGTCTATTTTTTATTATTTGTATTTTTAGGTATTTTTGAATTTTCATGTTTTGTTTTGTTACGTAGCGATGTTATTTATGTTCGAGAATTAACAAATCTATAAAAACGTATTAATTTAGTAAAAAAATCAAATAAAAATTCTAGAAAACTCGTAAAAAAATTGAATAAGCGCAGCAAACGTATTATTTGGCTTTATTACATTATACTTTTTGACACATGCTTACATTTATATTATTATTCCGAATGTTATAAACGTACCTACATGTCATATTTGTATTATATGTTGTAAGGCAGAAAAAGCCTAAACATGAGAGCCACTTACAACATACGAACCGATTCGTTTCGTTGTGTTATACTGAGGTATCAAAAGTAACAAGTAACGTAACGATACGATAGTAACGAGTACTCATTTTTAAAGTACCGAATACATACGGGTTTGCTTTTTCTCGTTACTTTTACTAGTTTTAGTTTATAAAGATGATACAGACTGACATAATAGGCTCATCGAAATCAGATGGCGCTTTCATAAATCTCTTTTACAGATTAAAAAAGCTATTAGTTTAGTTCGACGACAAAACCATTGAAAAGAAATTATAAGACGAAACAAAACACATACGTACGTTTGCGTGAGTTATAGCTATACAGCGACATCTAGTTTCTCTCTTCACACTAATATAACGTTTATTGCTCAAGTATATGGTTAGGACATAAGTTTAGCAATTTTTTTCGTAAATTTCCCCCGATCACTGATAATTATAACAAACTTTATATAAAATATTTATTAAGTATCTATTTTAAAATATTTGATAAAAATGTGTATATCCACACCAAAATCTCGCCGCTAGAAAACCAACCGCATAAGTGTCCATCCTCAAATCTAGAGTAAAAAGGTATCTTCTAGGTAAGCGTGTACACCCTAGGCTGCAGCAATGCTTAACTACAGGCAGGCTGTAGTCAAACGCAAACCTAATAGTCCAGTCAATAAAGCCCAAAAACCCCAACAAATTAGTTACTCGGCCAAACTTTGTGAATTTGTTCAGAAGGGTAAAATAAGTGACCGTGTGAGTTTGCACCCTTGTAGGGTGCACGGAAAGGGTTGAAAAGGGGTGAAAAGTGTTTTTTATCAATAACATTGCCATAAAAATTAGTTACTTTGTGCAAATTTGGAATTAAGTTTTTGTTACCGTTTTCTAACATGTATCAAATTTGCACACTTTTGCAACATACGGAACATTTATTATTAAAAAATAATGATGAGTTTATTAATAGCAACGTTTTTTCCCCGAAGGGTAAAAAACGTATATTTAGGTTCCAGCCGGAGCTTGACCCACTTAATGAGATAACATCTTGGATTTTACGTGTGGCAACACTATTATGCTCTATAGCGCCCCTTCCATGCGTCGAGTCATGTCGGCTCGACTCGGTATCGATCGGCTCCCCCCTCCCACACAACGCTCGCGCAGCGCCGGGCGGACTCGCTTCCTCAGTACTCTCAAGCCAGCAAGATTGTTAAATCTTAGTGGGTCAAGCTCCGGCTGGAACCTAAATATACGTTTTTTACCCTTCGGGAAAAGCCTTTAGCCTTTAGTCATATGTATGTATAGGTAAGAGTATATAATTGAGCTAAAAACAAATAATTGTTTTAAACAATCAAATCGTTACCAAATTAACAACTTCATACAGTTAGCACAATCTGCTTATTATTAAAACTTAGGTGGAACCCAGTTATAATTACTTGAATACTGAAAGAGTCGGCTACTATTACTTAACATAAATGTAATTTTCAAATAATAGAGTTGATTTTATAAATTTATATACATGAATTTATATTGAATAAAAATCATAAGTAAAAAAGTGATGCATTTATGTATAAATGAATATTTTGATTATGATTACTATGCTAGTTCTAGGACTATTAGTTTCTTTGAAGTAGAGTTTGAGAACGTATCTATACTATTCCAGATACATCAATTTAGGACTTTATCTAAATCAATGTTATTAACACACGTCGCATTAGGATGTTACACCAGCGGATCCAAAGTTACCAGGCAAGTCTCTAATACCAGCGTCTTTAATTAATGAGGATGTTTAATTAATATATTCATCTAGACATAATTGCGTGATACTGGCTGTCAGATTGATTCTGCAAGATCTTTGTGATATCGATTTATCGTTTACAATTTAAATCCGGTGAACCCGGTTGGATTATAACTTTTCATTAGAGGCGAGTTTCTGTCCCGATTGACAATATATGAGACGGTCACACCGTCGGTTCTGGGACCGAATTTGGAGCGTATTGTTTGGAGCGTATTGTATATTTCAAGGCCGAGATTGTGCGTCAACCTTTTACCTTTCATATTTCAGACAATTAAATTGATGGCTTGCACCAAATGCTAAAGTTATTCCTATCACGACCAACCATGAGTTGGAAGGTCTTTAAAATACTAGCGGTATGGTACTCACGATACCGATTAATTCATTAAAGTAAAATACATTTTGCGAGTTTAGATGAAATGTCGACTTTTCAACGTAATCTAAATCTAAACCAAAACCAACGTATATCTCGGTATGAATTTTACCAACCAGCGTTATTTCAGCCAGTTACCTCTGCTCAGACCGTTACAGCCCGAATCTTTCAGACAAGCGAAGATAGCTATAAAAATATTGATATTTAGATAGATATATTGTTGTCTATCTATAACGCATTGCAGATGGTCTTTTCCTATTTTTCCTTTACAACAAATAGGTAGAGTCCTCTAATCATCTCTAGATGATGTAGGATGCAAGGAACTAGTTTTGGTGAAAGAAAATATCTAAACTATATTTTATTTAAGCACTAAACAGAATGCAAATTGCACTCGCAAAGTGGTCTATTAAAAGAGTCTCCAGTGTCAGAGGTGTCATTCTCAATATTTGTCTTCTTTTAGTGGCCATTTTAGAAGCAATTAGGCTAAGGAAAAGCTATACCTATCGACTTGGAATGTAGCGCGCTTATGAGCGCATTGCTGATGTATTTGTAGGCTACCAAAGTTAATGTAGATGACTATTTTTGTGTCCGTCTGGGTCATGATCGTTTTTTATCTGTGTTCCAGGCCCATATATTACATACTCGAATATTTTTACCAACAGAGCCACAACTTAACAATTTCTTGATTAAAACTGAGACTGTTGCGTCTCTTTCCACCAAGGAAAGGTGGTAGCATTAACATATATAAACATCTGGGTAAGAACAGCGCAAAACGGGCCTATGCGGCCTATGCCCTGCAGTGGGTCTCATTAGGCTGATGATGATGAACGAGGTAGCGTGCGGAGAGTTTTCGCCTCTATCTGTCTAAGTTAGCAGGTAGTACTAAGACCAATAGCTTTATAGTACTAAGACCAACGGCAAAGTTGTTGCCCACGACAAAATTAGCTAATAAGCTTAAAATTGTATAGGTACACGAGAACTTATACTTTACTATACCTACTTTGCAATCTGATTAGAGTTTTCAGAATGTATCGCGTATATTGCGAGCCCAAAACGCAGGTAGGTCAAAAGGTAACTGCAATGTAATGAAATATCTCTGCGGTGGCCTTTATTCTGCATATATCCCAAAATACCTGCGAGAGGTCTATATGAACCGCTTTTCTATAAATGCACTTTAACAGGGCTACCCTGCTTTATTAAAAAAATTAAAGGTTATTAAAACAATTAATGTTCACTTACATTTTCGTAGGAGTCACAGTAGTGTTAACACGTCAAAAATCCAAGACGTACTGAGGAAGCGAGTCCGCCCGGCGCTGCGCGAGCGTTGTGCGGGATGGGGGAGCCGATCGATACCGAGTCGAGCCGACATGACTCGACGCATGGAAGGGGTGCCATAGAGCAAAATAGTGTTGCTACACGTAAAATCCAAGATGTTATCTCAATAAGTGGGTCAAGCGAAAGCTCGGACACCTAAATAAAAAAAATATTATATTCGCTGATAACAGGGATTAAAATATCTGTGAAGGGTTGAAACTTGGAGTAACTGTGATTGACAAATTATATACAACGTGTTCTGAATTGTAAAAAAAAAAAAACAACAAAACACGTTGTATTATAATTTGTCAAGCACAGTTACTCCAAGTTTCAACCCTTCACAGATATTTTTATCCCTGTTATCAGCGAATATCATGATTTTTTTATTAATGAACAATGTTCCGTAAGTTGCAAAAGTGTGCAAATTTAATACATGCTAGAAAACCAAAGAAAGATCATAATTCCAAATTTGCAGCGAGTATGTAATTTTTTCACTCGTGTTATTAACCATAATTATTGTTTTTTAATAATAAACAATGTTCCGTATGATGCAAAAGTGTGCAAATTTGACACATGTTAGAAAACGATAACAAAAACTTAATTCCAAATTTGCACAAAGTAACTAATTTTTTTGGCAATGTTATTAATAAAAAAAACTTTTCACCCCTTTTCAACCCTTTCCGTACACCCCACAAGGGTGCAAACTCACACGGTCACTTATTTTACCCTTCTGAACAAATTCACAAAGTTTGGCCGAGTCACTAATTTGTTGGGGGTTTTGGGCTTTATTGACTGGACTATAATGCATGTAAAAAAAATTGTGACTTACCTTCTCCTGTATGACTCGTTGAGTGGCCTCCCTCATCAGTAACCGGGCCCTCTCAGTTTTGAGTCGGTCTATGAACACGAGGCCAGACAGCCAGGCCCCGAAGCCGAAGGCCCCCGTGAACATTAGTGGCCTCTTCGCGACCACAGTACACCGTTTCATTCGGGGCCACATTTCAAACATGCCTGAAAAAAAAACATACGAGAAGAATTGATCATCATCATCATCATCCACAGCCGGTTTGGTCCCACTGCTGGGTATAGGCCTACGAGAAGAATTGAGATTCTCTTTTTTTGAAGTCGGTTAAAAACAAGAACAGATTATGTTTTATTGTGAGAAATATAATTGAATAGCTAATAGAACAATGTTAACATTTTTTGTAAAAATAAAGATAAAAATAAATCATTGTCAGAATATTCCTAACTCTAACTAGTGGAGTCTCGCAATGTCACTCGCGTTTATCTTAGATAAAAAAAAATTGCTGACAAAAATAAAATAACAATAGTAGTGTAAGGTACGTGTAAAATCCATCTAATCTTTTTTCTTTTACAAAGAAATTCATCCAAATCGTTTTAATGTGAAGAAGAAACAAACGAACATACACATGCACACTCACAAACTTTAGCCCATATAATATTGATGCGACATGCGACGACACTAACGATTCAAATATAATTTAATTAGAGCGAATAAAAAAGTAATTGATAAGTCTAGCTGCTAAATTAGATTCGTCGGTTCATGGTCTAGACTTCTATGAATCGCTATTCCGTACTCACCTAATATATCTAAAGAGCTTTGGTGATTTGATATCACAATGTAGCATTGCTCGTTGTCCCAGTGCTCCAAACCTCGCAACTCCCATTCTATCCCAACTATATATGAAGCGTATCTACAAAATCTTGAAGCGACTCTGCAAAAAAACACACATCTCTCTCAGTTACTCCTTTTATTAAACCGTCTAAAAATAGATTGGCATTTATTAAGAATTGAAAATAAATCGATAACTTACATTAGATTTGTAACATCTCGCGGATATATTAATACGACGGGCAATAGAACAGTACATGTTATTAAAACATACGCGTAGTATAAGAAAAACTTTAAATAATATCGAAAAACATTACTTTTTTCATACAAAAAGGGCAAGGTAAATATAAAACCCGCCAAAAATAATTCAGGATATGAATAGGAGGAAGCCATAACTACAACTCTAATGAATGAATAACAAATCGATACATAATACAGATAAAGCACTGCTGTCTTTACGCAGTAGCTGATTCTGCGCACTGCGCAAACGAACGAACTTGGATTAATTTTGATTGACTAATATAATTCATGGTTAAATAATTTGTTATGAATGTGTCCATAAATTATTGTGCGTTTAACGAAATTATAATGTTTCCAAGAAGGTGACACAAATTATATCCGTTGTATACTCAGCTTTAATAGATGTAGTCTGTGCCTTCACACGCTCTTTTATAATCTGTGGTCCAAAATTAAATATAATGGCGCGAAAACTGACATTTGCCGACTGCCAAGATTCGTACTTGTTTTGTTTATTTATCTCTTTTTCTAGCTGAATTTACTATTGCGACTGCAGCTCTGTGAAATTAAAGCTCAATATGAAGTGAAGTGTTCTATTTGCTACTTTAATAAGTCTCATAGTCTCAAAGAATAAATCGCAATCATAAAATAAATAAAACATTGAATAGATATGGATGTAAAGCTCAAAATTGAATCAGGCGTCCAACTGCTTGCAAGGCTCACTAAAAAACCTAGTTTGGAAGGATTTTATCCACGAATATTCCAATCCGGGCCTGCTGCTGGTGATTTAATAGACATTTCAACTGATACTTGCACATCACACTTAATGACAGAAATTGTATGTGAAGCCCTGACTCATTCACAAACAAATGAACAACCGGCGGAAATATTTATCTTCGACACAGATGGTAACATGAATTACGATGAATTGATAAATGCAATACGAAGGAAATTACTATCAAACAAACATAGAAGCTTTTGTCCAGATATTGATAAAGAGGTCGAGAGAACATTGTCCCGCTTCCATATAGCCAATATTTATGATGCAACACAGTACTACACAACTATATATAACTTAGAAAACACCTTAGTGGAACACCCTGGGATATCCATGATAATATTCAACACCCTAACTGCTTTCTATTGGTCTGAGCAAGGATTTAAAATAACTAGAATGGATTTATATATAAAATCTTTAATAAATACAATACAAAATGTTACAAAAGATCATAAAATAATATGCCTGTATACACGACCAGATTATTTTTGCACAAACAATGATTCCAACTTTTTAAAACAACTTAGTTACCAAATACAGTTATTAAATAATGACAATGAAAATTACCAAGTAAATATAAAAACAAAGAATGTTAATATAACACAATTTTACAAAGTAATAGATGGAGAACTTAGATGGGTCACGAAAAATACTTAAGCACTACATGACATATACCATCCATAAGAAAAAAGTTGATGGTAAAGTTTTTCTTGATTGATAAAATAATATCACTTTATTATAGCACATAATATAATCATAAGTATTTTTTATTGCATACATTTTCTACAAGTAGGTAGAAAGATTATCAAGATTAAGAGATTCACTTCTTTCCATACAGAAACAACAAATAAACTTGTACAGAATTAAAACTATGAGTGCATTAATAATACTAATATTTCTATAATACTTTCTAGAATGAAGTGCCAATGTTAATTAACAATAGTACTGGCTGGAAAATAACTTAAATAGATGACATGAGTATTGTTATTGTATTTAAAAAAATAATTAAAAAAAAGATTGTTAATTTCCTTTCTTCCATTCTTACCCCAGATAAAAATGATATATTTACTTGATCATCAGTCTGTTATCACCCACTGCTGAGCATAAGCCTCTCAACTTGTATACCACTTGTCCTGATCCTGCACAGATTGAATCCAGGTGCTCCCTGTGGTTATTCTAACATCATCAACACACTGCATTGGTGGGCGACCTCTGTTTCTATGGCCAGTCATAGACCTTCAGTAGTATTTACTTTATAATTTCCAAAATTTTAATTTATGTAAGTAATATTATTTTGAAAACAACTGCAATAAATTACAAATTAGAAAATTACAAAGTTTACACTCTTTGTAAACATTTTATATTTGAATGACCTTGCATTCATATAATAAATAATTAATTTCTAGCAATAGTTTAATTGCACCATATGTTAAAGTTACTAGTTAGTTCAACTATCAACACATCTATTCTAACCAAGGATTTTTTATTTCATCCCTCTCTGTACTATATATTATTTCCATGATTATAACTATTTTCGCTGTGCTGTGATTGGCCCGCTCGCGTTCCCGCCATTTCGTCCTCCAATCAGCGCCCGTGGCGCTAGCTCTGCTACCATCACTCTCAGGCAGTGGCGTGGGTCGCCATTTTACATCATTGGTTTTGATCTCATAATATGACCATCAGGCAGTATTAAAAACTATTAGGTTTCGAAGTAAGTAAGTATGTTTAATAAATGTTTTATTTGCAGGTAAAACATCTCTATTGTTAACACAACTATCAACACATCTATTCTATTTAAGTTGTTTTCCATCACCTTGGTTTGTATTCTATAAGTAGTGTAACATAACTTGATACTCTGAATAGTTTTAGCTAGAATTCTACATACAATTGGTCAAAAGAGATTGTATTGTACTTAAGTATAAGAAACTTTTTGTAAGATAACAATTAGTACTACTGTAAATACAGTATAGACAAAAAATATTTCAAGACTTTTTGCATTTATTAACTGTTGAGATAATATTATAGTTTAACTCTTAAATGATTAACTTAATGCTATTGTATTTGTAAACTTATATTATTATAATACTACTGTACTTAATCAGACTATTACAATTTCATATTGGTAAGTATTTTGTGCATTAAAAGTGTTTGATCAATACTTTATTTGTTATGGAACATTTCAGATAAGAAATGTTGTTTCTATCAACCTATGAAATAATTTCTGAAGAGCAAAAGACCTTGAACACTGGTCAAACAATTGTTTTTTTTTTTTACTTCGTTATCTAGTACCCATGACACAAGTGTTTGCTTAGTGTGAGGTTAGATGGCGCTGTGTGTACTGGCCCGGAATTTTTATTTTTTATTTCTTCTTTCCTAATGTTCATTATGTCATTGGCTAATGGGAACAACACTTTCAATCCGAAAATGACTATATAGTTTATTATAGCACTTCTAGCAGTCCTATTTGCAAGAGGTAAATTTGAATAATACTACTAATTACTTAAAGAGATCATTGTACAACTGAGATTCAACAAAACATATCACATCATTAAATATATCACATACATAAATGCTGTAAAACCATGGCTGAAGAAGTTGAGATTCTCCCATTTTTGCATGGTATGCATGTAGGAATATCCTGACTCTTGTACGGCAAAAGATGCTTCAAACATCACACCCAAGTAAGCAAGGTGTATGACGGTGATCCCGGCAAATACTGTGTTGACAAATACAGCGAGGAAGCTGTTCTTTTTAAACTTATGGTCACATTGCTTTGTGCATGGATTGGCAAGACAACACACCTCTAGAGCTGAAGCAACTTTGAGACGTAAATTGTACTCCACATAGGAGAATGTTCCTACACTGAGAAGCACGGCTGAGAATTGGAAGTTGAGTCCATGAAGTAGAGAAGAGACTACATAAGTAATGAAAATTGCTGTAAAATGCCCGTAAGGCTGACAAGCTTTAAACACATAATTCTTTAACCATTGATGCATTGGTATGTTCCAATAAATAACTACTTGGACTAGAGATCGTGGCAGCTCTATAAATAATGGTTTTGTGACTTGAAGCTCATTGTGGCAATCATTAGTGAGGCCAAAACCAGCCGAGGACATTGAAACTAAAGACATGCTGGACACAAAGTAATGTGACATTCTAAACGCTTGAGCATCTCTGTAAGCAGTCAGCCATTTGGGAGTCTCATCATCAATATACCACGGCACAATACAGTTAGATAGCACCAAAAACAACAGGGACATAAACAAATTAACAACAATAATCTTTATCCATCTCTTGTTCAAGAACTTGTATTCTAAATAATGACTGTATGTGTGGAATGATATCCACGGGCCTAGTATTGCATTTGCAGGACACATAATGTAGCCTCCAAATTCAACTGGATTCAGCATCCTCTTGAACAGGTCTCTGTCCAACTCTATGGCCACAGATATGATTTTCATAGCTGCAATCATTTGTATACCTCTTATTTGCTGCCACATTTTTGGCATCATAACATATACTTCACATGATAAGAGAAAAGATATCACGGAAATGGATACCAGTAGGCCTCGCCATCGCTTGGTCAGGAATGAAAGCAGTATAATAAATATGTAAGATCCAGTGCAGAGGCCCACGGTCCACAAAAAAGCTGGTCCAATATTGTAGTAGAGTAAGAAACTTCCTATAACTAAACTGATGCTGTGGCGCACGTTGTGAGGTAGAGGTACCAGCTGTACGATGGCGCGCAACAATATGTTTGCAATAATCAGATCTTTTGCGAATTTCAAACCTTCATACAGAGTCGGCTCCACACACATGGATATGTAGTTCCAAGTAGTCTCATAGTAATCTTCTTCTTCCATTTTGAAGTTGGGTTCAGTTACTTTCTTTCAGAAATTAGCTTACGACTGCTTCTTGGTAAAACCCGCAGGTATATTAAAAAATTCAGCGGCAGGAAGTCGTGTACAAACAAAAACGATACCAGCAGCCATGGATGAGTTTCGGTCAAATATCTTTGCAGAATTATATATTCTTAAGCGCCTACTACACGCTGCGCGGAGTTTTAGATTACCGATAAATAATTATATAAGTAAAATTCAACTAAATGTTTTCACGCACAGAAAAAGCCGACATTTATTTAGTTTCTGTAGGGATGTCATTCAATTCAACTAACAGCAGGATCAGGGATCAGGATGATGATTTTGGTTAATATATTGCACAACCAACAAATAATTAAAATACCTGTAAGTATAACCTATATTAGTAAAGTAGTTGCATCTAATTTTATGGTGATTTTATTTATCTTACTACAACTAACAAAAGTTAAAATATATCTTCACATATGAAATACCGTACTTTTTAATGAGACAAATGTTTGTCAAACAAAACTAACACATGTATGGAATGATAATCTACACACAAATAATGTGCGTACAATAACTACTGTACTTAATAAATATTCACTTGGTTGTTCAATTCAATTTTCAGAATTATGGTTTCTAATAGCAGCAGAGTTTGTTGACAATAGCAAAATTCAAATTGTTTACAAAATAATATATCAAAGCAGAGCAGCTTTTCATTTCAATATTTCAAGTGAACCCATAAGTCTTAGTCGTGCTTTTAACTTTTCCCTGTATAATTTTATTAATTTCTAGCATATGTGATAGATTATTGAATTAGAAATGAACAACCCAAACGACGATATCAGTTTAATAAATATTTGCAGAATATGTTTAAATCACACAAATGAACCTAATGAATTGTTCTGTAATACTGATAAATCTAATGAAATCCTTAGAAAAATATCAATGTGCTTCAATATAATATTGGATTCAGAACATAATTTACCGAGAACTATTTGTAATTCTTGTTCTCATGAATTAGATATCGCATACAACTTTAGAATAAAATGTTTGTCGATTTATGAACGATTCAAACAGTACTGTGAAGCTGCTAAGATTAAGGTCGCAGGAACTGCTGCAGACGAACATTTTAGAGAAGATCCTTACATAGAAGGTGAAAATTTAAGCTCTTGCGAATCGCCGGAAGTCCTTACTAACAAACCAAACGGCTGTAATAAATGTGAAATTTGTGACAAAGTACTGAAATCTGTGATATCTCTAGAAAGACATGTGACTCGAATGCACGAAAAACGCAAGCATGTTGGTATAGTAACAGGATATGGAAGCACAAGGCGTTACCACTGCACAACCTGTTCCTATGAGACCCCTCACAGCCAAACTTTAGTGAATCATATGAGAAGACATACTGGTGACCGTCCTTTTCGCTGTGAATGTGGAAAAAGCTTCACCCAAGCCTCAAGCCTAGCAGCACACCACAAAACTCACACAGACACAACAAACTTCATCTGCTTTAAATGTGGCAAACAATTCAAACATTCATCCGCTTTCAAAAGACACTTAGAAGTACATTTCGAAGGAAGATTTCAGTGTAATATCTGCTCTAAAGTATTGAAAACAAAAGGTAGTTTGCTGGATCATGTGAAGAGGCATAAAAAAGTGTATGATTATACCTGTGAGGACTGTGGGTGCATGTTTGTGACTGCAGTAGAGCTGTACAAACATAGACAGAAGCATAGTCTGGTTAAAGCAGTGGCATGTCATGTGTGTGACTTTACAACCAAAACTAGGAGGTCATTGGTAGCTCATCTCAAAAGGTACATAATACATACTTATACAGACGTACTATAATAATACCATCAGGCTTATTTTAGAATGCAACAAATCTACAATATTAAACCTACTACTTATTAGAATTAAAAACCTGGAATATTTCAAAACTTTCTCTAAGGATTTTTGTCTGTACTAAAATTTGCTGTTAATTAATATATATTTTTATTTAATCATTTTTTGTACATATACAACATATTTTGAGAAATGTCTAAACAGTAAACAAGGAGTATTGAGAATAAGAATACTCTAACTATAGTTGCTTGATCATCTTAACTCCTTTAATTATTCTAAAAATTAGTTCAATTAATCAAACTTTTAACACTTTATTTTCCAGACATGAAGGCGACAAATCCTACAAATGCAACTACTGCAGCAAATCATTCTTCACAGCGGGCGACTTGACCCGTCACATGCGGACTCACACGCGAGAGAAACCTTATTCTTGCAAGATATGTGCCCACAAGTACATATACAGTTCTAGTCTGAACAAACACATGTTGGCTGTGCACGGAGTGCAGTACAGGTGGGCCGATGCCAAGTGGAAGGATGGCAGGAAGAGATTGATGAAAGGTGATCAAAAGAAACTACCAAACTAGTGAATTAATACTGAGGATGTAAAATAATCATCATCATCATCAGCTCATTAGAGCTCACTGTAGGGTATAAGCCTCCTCCCTCATACGCCAATAATCCCTGTCTAAACTAATGCCTGTTTTAATCAACACTTGTAAGATTTAATTTATAACAGACTCACATTTGATAACAACTCTGCTGGTGCTAAGCAACATTGCAGATTTAGAGTGCAGGCCTAGAAAAAACTGGTTAACTTTCCTCTGTTAAAGTTTTAAGCATTTATAATGTAATAAATATCATTTCAAACAAAATATATGCCAAAGAGTATAACTGTGTAAAAACATATTGTGTTTATGTTAATTAATTATGTTTCAATTTGTACAAACCCAGTGTGTCTTGTAAATAAAAGTATTTTATTCTACCTATCTTCAATTTTTATTTCATCAAATAATTTAAGTACCTATACCTAATAATACCTTATTGACTAGATAAGATAAGATAAGATATTACTTTAATGCACACCAAAAAAAATTACATTATGAAAGAAATTTAAAAACTATTTTAATGCACATTGGATAAACATGTTTCTCAAGGTATTGCTACAGTTGAAATAAAACAATTATTAAGTATAGAAATTATTTAATTAATGCAAAAAGCACATCAAATTACACTAAATAGATTCAATGAATGTCAATACTAATAAGAAATAAATCTACAAAATAAAATCCACATTGCAATCTTATTATGAATAATTATGTTCTTTCAATACATCAGAATATTACATCAATACATTAAAGTGGATATGAATCATTATATGAATCTTCACGTGATTCAATTTGATGATAATGACATTTGCTCAAGTTCATTTCAGCAAAATAAGTTTTACCATCTACGATTCCGAAATTATATTTCAAAGTAATGCATAGGTATTTAACATTTATTGTAACTATAAATATCACTTAATCTAAAAACTACTAATAAGCTACTGAAATAACATTAAATCTGGATTAGCGCTGCTTATTAACCCATTTTTAAAAGAAAGCTGAACAATTTCTCCAGCCCCCTTAGACAAGAGGCGTAGTTTAGTGAGCGTACTGACGCATACTTATGGAATAGAAAGAGCGATGTATGGGAGTGACGCAATATTTCCCTCCGCGGAGCTCGTCGTGATGTCAATCCCATACATTGTTCTTTCTATTTCATAAGCGATCGACAGTACGCTCACTAAAATACGCCTCTTGTAAATAAGGGGGCTGTAGTTATGTATGTAATTAATATTGTAGGACATGCATAAACTTATAGTAATATGTATTATAATGGTCTATTTATGTTTCCAAGCAAGAGTGCTAAATTTGTCAAAAATCCAGATACAACGTTATTATATAAATGAATAAAGACACATAGAAAGCTATTCCTCTCGCTCATATTTAATGGTGTGCGAGCGAGATGACAATATCTCTCTATATAATTCTCTATCAAAGTTATTCTATTATATCGTACTTACACCTAAACCGGTACTATAATCTAAATACATAGGTACCTATATAATAATAAATTTCATATTGAAAAACTAAATTTAAAAGAATTAAGTCATTTAATTAAAAACGCTACATACTTCTTATAATGAAATAAAAAAGTTTCTAATACAAATTTCATATCCACGAGAAAAATATTGCCAGCAAACAAACCACGACCGTAGCGACATCTGCACAAGTAACGCTGTGTCCCAAAATGGAGCCATACCATAACTGGAATGAAACGGACTCACAAATGAGGCTACCGAAACACACCTTTAGGCGCTTGCTTAGGAAATAGACATACACATATTAAGATCGAGATTTCATGTGTATCATAACACTGCTATAGTTAAACGACGCGTGAGGAAACCGACATGTTTAAGGACCACAATATCCGAGGACATGTGTCTTCCGTGGAAGGACCTGGGCACCCACCACGATGTATCTGCACAAGAGAACTCCACTAACGAATTAATTCTTCGGGTGAGTCACGACCCTCGGTCAATACTATAGTTCTATAGTCCCAGCAATATTAGAAAGGCGAAACTTTGTCAGTGTATTTTTTTTAATTCTTCTTCAATCTCAATGAAATTTGAATTAGGGCTAATGTATATTAGAGTCCATATTAACAGATATAATATTTTTTTCCGTCAGATTAACTCAAGTAACACCGCGAGACGTCGCTAGTTGAAAATACATAATACATATATATTTGAAAAATTGTCGTAAGCTTAAAATACCGAGTGCAATATCTTATCTCTACTCTACAATCTACGAATAAATTTATATAAAGGAACGTAACTGAGCCAATAAGTAATTCCACGAGGTAGTCAACCGGCGCACCCGCGGTTGAGTTAGTACCTGGGCAGAGCTAAACCCACCACCTGCGATCGTTCATTCGGTAGCCTTCGACTATTTCCTGCGACCAATCACAGATTTATTGATTATGATTGGTTGCAGGAAATTGTCGCAAGTGCTAGTGGTGTGTGGCAGAGAGACGAAATTTCGGAAGCCTTTTCGACGCGACATTTGTAACGAGTTACGTTTCTATAAAATCAATCATTCGCAGTCATTGAGCTAGGATTATACAGAGACACAATCTCAAACTAAAAAGCGCAGGAAAGATTTTTTTTTACGTGGGATAGGTTTACGTTTGACTACAGCCTGCCTGATGTTAAGCATTGCTGCAGCCTAGGGTGTAACACGCTTACCTAGAAGAAAGTGTCCCTAACGCTAACAACGTCAGCGAGCGCAAACAAAAGCTTGTCTCTTTCGCTCTTCCATATTTTAAGAACGTGCAAAAGAGATAGGTAATCCATAAGTAAAGCCTAGCACATCTATTGTAAATTCCCCCGGGGGTACGGTTCTCCTGAGACACAAGCATTCTTGCTTAGTTCAGAAGAACCGGTCCCATTCCTTGCACAAATAAAATGTACTTTACACATATTTTCTAAGATATTACAGGCTACAACCATTGTATATTTTAAAATGTTATTTGTGTCAAAAAATGATTTTATTATTATTATTATAAAGTCTGCTCAACGAGTAGCGTGGGAAGAGTTTTGGCTCGGACATTTTTTTCGAGCGTTTGCGTCTCTGTATAATCCTAGCTCAATGGTCGCAGTCTACAATAACCAAAAATTACATTAATCTTCTTCGTAATCCTCATCATCGGAGATGTACTTCTGTTTCTTCTTCTTCCTGGCGGGCGTGCCTTTACCCTTCCCTTTGAATTTGATCTTCATTTTGACGGAGCGATTCGATTCGCCGTCCGAGTCGTCTTCATCTGAAATGTTGGGACAGTTTTAGATTCCCGTATGAGACTGTACTAAAATTAAATTTCGAGTAATTATCAATTTTTACGCTCCACAAGGGGGTCATTCTTTAAAAATATTTATTGGAAACACTTCTAAAGTAATAAACTTTAATGAGCTTGAATTTACATTTAGTTTAATTAAAAAACCTTTTGTTTTTACCAAATTTTGCAGTAATCATTATAAAATTACAGCAACTGAGTATGTATAAGAGTTCGTCTACGTAGCTACTAGTAGTTAGAATTAGTACACTTTCAAGTACTAATTCTTTTCTTTTTCTCGAGTGTTTAATTTCGAATTTAATTCGACTAGTAACAACATTAAATTAATTTCAGAATGACGTTTTTTTTGTAACATTTTTCTCGGAGCGTTCACAATTATGTGTGTATGTGTGTGTGTGTGTTTGTATGTATGTGTGTATCATGTGTGTGTGTCACCTTTCTCATTGTCCTCCGAGTCGTCAGAGTGCTGGCCGCTCTCGTACCGCCGCCGCACCTCTATGAACACGTTCCTCAGTCGCACGGAGTCCTCGTATATGAGAGACGCCTCCTCGTTGTATGTTTGTGCGTTCGCGCACAGAGTGAAGAAGTCGCGCTCCATGTCCGTTATGTCGGTGTACTGGAAACAAAAAATAATGTTATTATTACGACACTAGAGAATTATAGTTCTACCGTATAAAACTATATGTGCAACTGTCTGTCTATCTATATAGAAAAAGAAAGAAACATTTATCTATCTTTCCTGTGATCACGAACACTGTCGTACATGGATTTATAACTGTGTTTTTCTCCTCGAGCATCAATCAGACGGAGTTGACAAGTAATGAGCGAGTGGGACAACTATATCAAGAAAACCTAAGAGCGAAAGAGACAGGAATCGGATTTTGTCTTTGTCTAAATTTCACTTTTTGTTTCGTTGGTCATTACTCGGTAGCGCCCAACATGGCAGTTGCGTGAAAAATATTTTTGCTTTTATATGGTGATTACGAGTGCTAAGTGTGAAAAAACTTGATTTACACAGTGAATTATTGAAGAAAATTTCATAGAACATGGTGATTTGCTATTTAAAAGGCTGTAAAAGCCGTAGTGAACGGAAAGATGAAAATATATCCTTTCATACGTAAGTACGATACTTTTACGACAATGTGACTTGATTATGACTAATTTAGGAGCAATGAGAGCCCTGCTTTATTGAAACGCTATTTATATGGATTATAAATAGTAAAATAAGACTAAAAACATGAATTGTTTTTATGAGATTACTCGGCTAAATTTAAAGTATAGTAAACTGTTTTACTCGCAAAGCGTTTGTCAAACATAGTTGTCATTTTGCAGTATTTTGAATTTGATCGGGTTAAACGGTTTTTGGTGATACCAGTTTCGTTTTGGCAATTTACCCAAGAAATTAAGGCAAAATATTTTTTTATAAAGATGATTTGAGTCGAAATAGGCATAGCAACATATAGGCATATCACTCTGCAAAGAAGCACTACAATAATGACAAAAAAAAACATTTAGAGTTTTTAATTATATACCACATATATATTTATTTTTATTTATATAGATTTCCGATGGATCCAAGCGTTCGTGAAATTTGGATTAATGCAACAGGGCGACATAACTGGGAACCTCCAAAACATGCACGCATGTGTTCTAGACATTTCGACCAAAACTGTTTTTTAACAAAAAATTGAAGAAGATTTAGTCGCCACGCCAGCCTTAATGACATCATTCGTCGGGCTTTTGCCACCGCCAAAGTTGCAGCAGTGCTCGAACCAAGGGGTCTTGCACGCAGCGATGGCAAAAGACCTGACGGAATGACCCTCGTGCCCTGGAGGTTGGGGCGGCCCCTTGTGTGGGACGCTACATGTGTTGACACATTGGCACCATCCCATCTCTCCGCGACACAGGGTCAGGCTGGAGCGGCGGCTATTCTTGCTGAACAGCGAAAAAGGCTCAAATATATCACACTAGGTCGGGGTTATATATTTGAGCCTTTTGGCGTGGAAACATTGGGGCCGTGGGGACCGGCAGCCCATAAAATATATAAATTTTTAGTAGAACAGATAGTTCAGGCAACCCGTGACCAGCATGCTGGCGCATTCTTGGCGCAAAGGATAAGCATTGCCATCCAACGTGGCAATGCCGCCAGCATGCTGGGAACGTTGCCTACGGATATACTTTTTTTATAGGTGTTTTAAGTTTATTAAAAGTTTTAGTTTATAAGTTAGGTATTAATTACTTAAGTTTTTATTTTAAATTAGTAAAATTTGTTTTATAAGTTTTTATTAAATATATATATATATAAAAATGAAAAAAAAAAAAAAAAAATTGTTAAGAAAAATACAAAAATAAAAGTTAAAAATGAAGTACATGAATTTAGATATTCCAAAGGAAAATTTCTGTTATTTGTAATATTCATGTACAGTTTTAGTTAAGACGTTTTGTAAATTTGTAGATATGTTTAAGTAGTTTTTTTTAATATTCTTACTTTAAACCAGAAAAAATATTAACAAATTATTTAAGTAGTTGGTTATTACTTTATTCTTTGTTTTTTCAATGTAAATAGTTTTCCTTGAAATAAATATACATATAGTTATTTTGTTTACAAATCCTACTTAGTATAATTTATTCCTGCTTAAAATTTTATCGACATACTGTGTGTGTCATTTTTATATGAGTCCCTTTTTCAGGTGATAATAATGATTACGTACAACTTTTATACGTGTGTGTATGTGTGTAAGTATGAACAAAAGTAGAGGATTTTTTATGACTCTGGCAGCCCTGAGATTCTACGTCATTTGTCGTCGTCCCTTTCGGGTATACGCGCTTTTTCTGGTCCACAGGATTGATCGTCAAAGGTTTTTCTATAGTTCTTTGTCTCTGCCCGAGTATAATATTTAATTTTGACAGTTGTTATCTCCATACATTATACGTCAAAAATACGTATAATTTCGTAAATTAACCTATTATTGTCTTTCTCTATTATTCCCGTCTGATTATAACGCCGTTACATTCACACCAGCAGCGGTTGCTAATGCGCGACCGTGACCGTATCAATTCTATTCATGATCTTCTTGATGCCGAGCGGTTTCTTGATGACGTCATAGTAGCCAGGCTCCCAGTGTCTTAGCGAAGCGAGCGCCAATAGTTTAGGTAGTATCACTCGAGAGTTGGTGGCCCTACCGTCACCAAATTTGGAAGACATGTAGCTTGGACCAGTAGACCATTTCTTTTCGAATATGTTCCAAATCTAAGAAATGGTTTTCGAGTTATAGAACAATACCTTGAAGCTATTCTAAGTGAGTCAGTCTGCTCAAAAGTGTCTTACCTTCCCCTCTTCAATTCTGTTCATGATCTTCTTGATGTCGAGCGGTTTTTTGATGACGTCATAGTAGTCGGGCAGCTCGCGCCGCGACGGGAGCTTCATGAACGGCTCCGAGAGCACGCGCCCGCCTCTGTGACAACATTATACCCATTTTAATTAGTATAAAGTTCAGGGCGAAATAGATGAAATACTAAGAGTTTATCAGGGCAAATACTCATAGTCGGAAACTGTTCATAAAGAATTCGAACTGTTCGAAAAGTAACGGACGCCCTTCTGACTATAGATAAAGCGGCTACTGTATATTCATATTCGTTTATTTTCGTTAAGCCGAATTACTGTACTGTATTATGTAAAGGTATAAGTTTCCTTATCATTCCCTTGGGAAGATTCATAACTAGAGACATATACTATCTCCCCCAGCAAATAAAGCCCCATCTCCCGGCCGCTGGAAGATACTCACTCATCAGTGTAGTCGATGACCTTCTTCATGATGCCCTTGAGCCGCTTCTTCAACTGGTTCAGTTCCGTTTTACTCTTCTTCTTCGAAGAGGTCGGTATCTCGTCCTCGTCGGAATCGTCTTGGCGACTGGAATGCAATATTAATTAGTGATTGATTTTTCAATGTTACATTTTCATTTGCATGTTTAAATCAAACAATTTTAATCTACTAGGCAACTGCGATACACAGGTAGTGTAGCCACTGGTAACACTAGTATAAGGTTAATTTAAATCAAATTCAAAACTCTGTTTATTAATGTCTGTAAACCTAACAAAGTAAAAACTAGCGTGCTAAATGTAAAATGTCTAGGTATTCTATTAGCATTAATTAAGATCTGTACTATACCTAGTTTTCGGACAATAAATGCATTCATTCATTCATCCATTCATTCATTAAGTTATCTTTAAGGTAAGAAATAAATATTCTATTCTAATAATATCCTACTACAGCTTCAAGGGCCTCTCATACAAGTAACTCTGTGGTCGAATGATATCAATTAATCTCAATTAGAGGATGAAAGTATATTTATTGGGAAATCCCAGGAAATGTGTCGTTTGTGGAAGGACCTTCCACATGTGATGTATATTATAACCAAGAGAACTCCCGTATCAAATTAATTCAGCGAGGAACTCACGATCATGAAGAATGTCATGTCATGAGGAAATACGCCACAATGAAAGAACAATCGCAAATAATACGGTGATAATCAATAATAATAATGTTTAGACAGATACAGGAGAAGAAAACTTTAACTTAAACCCTGCCTTCATTAGCATACATACTAAATAACAATGGTCCTAGCACACTGCCTTACAGCAGTCTTTTTCATAACTTGCTCAATTCCATCTATTACAAGAAACTACAAAAGAAGTTTCTCGAAGCTCTTACCGTCTCTTCTTTCCCTTTTTCCTCTTCTTGTCCAGCACCTCATCATCATCATCCTCCTCGTCTTCTTCCTCGAATTCATCGTCGATTGCCTTCAACCATTCCTTCTCAGTGAGTGAGTCTGTGTAGTCCACCTCCTTGCGCTGTCGAGAGCCGCGGCCGAGGGTCTCGTCTTCGTCCAGATAGTTCCAGCCTTGACCCTGAAGATTAAGTTATACCATTATATATAATCGTAAGTGTTAATTCTTCTTTAACAGAGGAACAGATAACAGTGATATTTATGGTAACCAAACAAATGTTTGTGTAACAGATACAAGATAATTGATAGAATTAATACATTCTTTTCTAGATAGATGCTTATATACACAAAAGATACAAATAGACAGATTGAAAATTTAAGTGGAAACGGTTTAGCAAATTGAAACTGGTTTCTCAAAACAAGTACAGAGCATAGCGAACTCAAAATCAAAAGACAGAATCAGATCTCATTTTGGTTACTCTCAGTCTCGAACCACCGAGATACAGGCCCAGGCCTAGTTCGGGGTTCACAAGAAACACACATTAACATTTAAGTAACTAATATTTGTCTCTAAATTATTTAAACACTATGATACTTCGTTACTGTCATACATGTATCTATATCTTTTATTTATATAATACATTAATCTAGATAGATTGGAGGCCGACCCCATTAAACTGGAAACATGATTAAGAGGAACAATAACATTGAAAATTGACAACAATAAATTGAAAAGAGTCTCTGGAGATATATATACCTAGTGTTTTTCCGCTGCGACTGCTCCTTAACCGTCTTCAAACAACAAACTTGGTGGTTTTAGGTGTGTTCCTCCATATACCACCGTCTCCTAACCAAAGTGGCCTCCGTGGCTCTTAAGATCTTACCAACACCGCACCTTGTGTCTATAAGTTTTGTAGTTCTCCTTCGGCAAGATATTCTCGTCGACACGTGTTTCGCCTCTCCACGAGGCATCCTCAGAACGTGTTGGCTCCACGAACGAAAAGAGTGCTAAATAGAGAGACAAAAAAGAGGTATATACCTTGTTACAAACAACTTCATCGTCCTCCTTGACCAGCCAGTCAGGCAGCTCGGACTCCTGTATGAGCCTGGCCTTGGTCTCCGTCTTCTTGCGCTCGATGTCTATCTGCTTGAAAATCTCCAACTCCTCCTCGGAGCGAGCGATCATCTCGTTTATCAGATCGTCGTCGGGGACTTCGTTCTCTTCCTGAGTAAGAATAAAAAATATTTAAGGCTAATATAAATAATAATAATTTATTACTAATCACTACTGTCTGTGAGCCCACTCGGGTAGAAGCTAGAGGAACTTCCTAAATGTAAACTAATTAACTAACTATTAGTTATGTAAACAACCTATATCACCTAGTTTCCGGACAATAAATATATTTCATTAAATTATGATGTTAACATTTGCAAGAAATTTTTTCGTTTCAAAATTGCAGAACCCAAGCTATTTTCAATTTATTCTATATCAAATTCTAACGTTTTCATACTTTACTGGGTTACTTGATGAAACATGTATACCAATTTTAAGAACTCGCGAATAATACACTTGTCCCATACAGAAAGTGTTTTGTGAATATCCAAAAGTAGTAGAACAAGCGTTGTTGTAGATAGTGTTGAATATCTTGTCTTACAAAGATTCTAGTGTTTCTCGGATGCTTTAATCATGCTCAGACACGTTTTCTAGAACTTCCGTATCATAAATCGTTATGGACTTCCGCATTTACAAGCTCTAATTGTCTCTTTAAATTTTATATCACATTATAGGGCCTCTAGCACATTCAGAACATTATCACTTGGATCATAATGGAGTAACATTCTTGTCTAGTTTAATATCATGTTCCTGACCTCTTCATCATCCCCGTCCTGATGCAGGATGCTCTGCAGGAACTGCTGCCGCTCGGAGCCGGTGGACTTCTGGTCGAACATACCCGCTTGGATCACCTTCTCGTCCATGTTCAGTTTGTATCTGAAAACGAGAAAGAAAATTGTATTTACTTATAAAAAAAATCACAAAGGCACTAATGCCAATATAAAAAAGCCTCATACTAATATAGAAGCTAATGTGTGTTTGCTGGTTTGTTTGTTCCACTCCTCAAAGGAGCCATCTATCATCGTGTATTGGTATAGGCAGTGTTTAAGGTTAAGCCTTCTTTGTTTACAGTTTTCTCGATATATCTGGGCTGAAAATCGTCAACAAAACAAAAAACATATAGTTGACAAGTTAGACAAAAACCCAATTAACATGCGTTAAGCCACGTCAGAGACCCCTAAGGAAGGCAGTCTGTTTATCCATGCCAACTTCTTAATATTATTAAGCATAGTTGGCAAGCTCTGTTGTGGCTAATGTAGCCAATTTTGGAGTGTTGAACATACCTAGCTGCGGCCAGGATCCTCTCCTCCACGGAGTTGACAGTCATGAGTCTCAGTACGCGCACCTCGTTGCGCTGCCCGATACGATGCGCACGATCTTGTGCTTGCAGGTCCTGGACACGGGAATATATACATATATTTATTTATAATAAACATATTTGATTTGATATTTATAAGTCAATGTGTCGCCAATACAATGGTCTCCTAGCGAACCACCATTAGTCACTGGATGTACATATTTAATTGTGTGTTATCCACATTCAAGCGTAATGTTCTAGCTATTTTAATGCAAAGCTCTGTATGATCACTAATTGTAAGATAAAATTTAGTCTGTAATTATGTTATCCTTGTTTATCGTTGTTCTTTGTGTGTTTACCAGTTAGGTACTGTATTCTCTGTCTAACTCAGGTTTTTGAAATTATTAATCGCATTTATGTTGTTCAAGCTGTGTACTCTTATCTTAGGAATTTGTTCTGGATCAAAACCAGTTTTGAATGTATACTTAGCTTATTTGGGAACACATTCTGTTTTGTGTACCATTATAAATAAATAAGTCAATGCAACACCTGCACGGGGAGCATGGCGACCGCGACAAAGATTTTATCCTACATTTTTATCTATCTTCCCGCGATACATGGGTTTACTTTACATAGATAAATTCTGCAATCGACATGTAGTTTTATCACAGGCCGCGACATGTATCTACTGTGCGAGCATGGCTACAAGATGGCGGTCAATTTCGAAAATTATCGACTGTTGACCGTACTTTAACTTAAATTTATCGACGATCCTGAAGACCCAGATAAGAAGTATGTGGAATAAATTAATTGTTTTAAGTGTTCTAATAATAAACTTACGAGACACTCAGCTTAGGAATAAACTTAAGAATTAAGACTACGTTGAACACAATGTCATTTTTAAGGTTATTTGTCTATTTTTGAACTTGACCTCAATGTCGAAATCTAAATATGTTTCTTATAAGACAGTTCCACAAAACAGCCATTAAATCAAAACGAATTTTGTATGATTTCATTAACTTTTGTTCTTCTTTTAAGGGAAAAATGTCATGTAGAAGCAGTAGTGCGCACGTACCTGGTGCGGGTTCCAGTCGGAGTCGAATATAATGACAGTGTCGGCGCTCTGCAGGTTGAGCCCCAGCCCGCCCGCGCGCGTCGACAGCAAGAAGAGGAAGTACTCAGAGTTGGCATCGTTGAATTTCTTCAATAACTCGCCTCGGTCCTCGGCCTTTGTCATGCCGTCCAACCTGGAAGGAACATGACATTAGACCAGGAGATGGCGCAGAACCGAGAGGAGTGGCGTCTCTTTGTGTCGGAGGCCAGAATCCACTTTGGGTCGCATCGACACATCAGTAAGTAGTAACTGTAAGTATGAACATAATAATCCCAGACATTCCTTACAAGCTATGATATCATATACGAGCGTCGGTTATAGCGTAGCCAGTTTTAGTACTAGGTTTCGAAATAACAGTAGCCATCTCGATTTTCGTGGACCAATGAGGAAGTCGTAATGAAAATCGCGATGATCACGATGGCCGTAGTGACACTATTATTAGTGGATTGTTACTAAGCTCGCTTGATGGTAAGATCGATCATTAGGGTCATTATGGAGGGTCACCCAGTAAAGACCGATTCACTCTCTATTTGAACATCGCAAGATTATAGTTCGTGGAGGAATGGGAGTTAGGAAGTTCTACAATTCCAGTACCTAAGGTACTGGAAGCCCCTCCATCCCAGATAGTCCTCAACTCTATGCCCCCTTTGCTTCAACCTCGGTAGGATCATCTATGTATAGTAGTGAAAAACCGGACGCATGTACAACCGTCTCGCTTCCCTATCTTCTATAAAGGGTGTCGACTCGATTTTCGTGGACCAATGAAGAAGCCGTATTGCAAATCGAGATGGTCACGATCGTAATAGTGACTCTTTTATTGGTTAGACTGTCACTTTAAGTACTGTAAGACTTAAAAGCCTTTTTTTTCGCGAATTTACAAACATCAAAGGTTGTTTTTGACGAAATCCAAACAAAGTCGACCTTAAGATGTGTTGTAACATCCCATATGACTAATATTATGTTTTTTTTTCTCTTACCTCAAGTACTGGAAGCTCCTCCAGCTCAGGTAGTCCTCGATAATGGTCATGCATTGCGTCATCTGACAGAACACGAGCACTCTGTGCCCCGTTTGTTTCAACTTCGGTAGGATCCGGTCTAGCAGCTCGAACTTGCCTGATGATCGGTAGAGGTCTGGCCTGGAAGAAAATAATATTGAGTTAATTTTAATATGATGGTTTGTTACAAAAATTACAAAGAGTTACAAACTAGTTTATTTGTAAAGTTATTTTGTTTTTATTGTGATTGCTAAAATCTAAAAAAAAAGAATAATTTTTCGGTAGACGTAGAAACGCTTCGCTCTTCAGTCCAAATTGACTTATAATGGATCGGAAGTGTAAATAATCGAGCCAAGATTTGATTCTGGGTGTGATAAGGTTTAATTGTAGATTTATGTCTGAAGGAGATGGCAAATTTTGACTCAATGTTCCCGACGACTCTGGTACCATTGCCCTTTTCGCTTTCAAGACTATGTTACACAAAATAAGACTCTATATTCCCAACTATAAGATATGATTTACCCTGAAACGACTCCAGTGCCGGTGCCGATGTGATCGCAGAACTTCTCCTCGATGTGTTGGAACATGAAGGGGTGGTTGCACAATTTCCTCAGCTGCACGATGGTGTTCATGAGGGCTTTGGCTCCTCCTTTACCCTTGTTGCCCTTCTCGGAGCCGTCCGTGAGGAGAACGCCCTTGGACTGCATGTGTCTGGGAAATAAAAAAATATTATGGTTAGAACAAATAAATCAATATTTTGGAACATTTCATTTCATTTATTTATTTCTTCATTTAGGTAAAAACTAAACTTAGTTTTGTACACTTATGAATGTCAAACAAAATCTAATACATAAAAAATTTTGTCACAGGCATACTATAAAAATACTTTCAAATTATAAAATCAAATTCAATTTCAAATATTGCACACAGTGCCCTCTAGCCCCATACTAAGCAAACGCTTGCGTCGTGGGTACTAGAGAAGTGGGAATAGCTATTATTGTATTTACCTTCCGTAGGATTTTACAAACGTATGTTAACTAAACGGTTTTCACTCACGTGTAATTCGGGTAAGTTGTTTACGCGTTTGTATTAAAAAAAAATACCACAATATAGAAGAGGAAGATGAAGAGGAAAGATGTTTGGCCACCTTATACGACATGACAACTTTATGAGGGAAAGCTAGAGGCACGAAGAGAAAGGCCGAGAAGGCCATAAAACATAAAAAAATTGATAACAATTTAATAAATATTTTTTGCAAAATTACTATAAATTTAAATTGACTTTCTTTTGTTTTTCTGTGACGTGTATCAAATATCTGATATTAATAAATGACTATCTCAAACCCCACTTTACAGATTTCAATAAAACTTGGGCTTGGTCGGTTCTCCAAATGAAAACTTACACGATCTACATCAATTACACAACCAAGTGTTTCCATGTGGCTTACTGAACCAGCCTTTATATTACGTCACTAAACTATTTGGAAAGAATAGGTTGAATCGAATAAGAGACTGTACTAGGTATACATATATACTGCAGCGACCTTGGAAGTAAAGTGAAAGTCAAATCGTTTATTGTATCATTGTGTTGTGGAGTCAGTATCTGGGCGTCCACCACTTGCCCGAGAAAATGTCCCCAAAGAATCGGTTCTTGGTTAACTGGGCGTCCACCACTTTGCCAAGAAAACGTCCCCACAGAATCGTTTCTTGGTTTACTGGGCGTCCACCATTTGCCCAAGAAAACGTCCCCAAAGAATCGATTCTTGGTTTACTGGGCGTCCACCATTTGCCCAAGAATACGTCCCCAAAGAATCGTTTCTTTGTTTACTGGGCATCCACCATTTGCCCAAGAAAACGTCCCCAAAGAATCGATTCTTGGTTTACTGGGCGTCCACCACTTGGCCAAGAAAACGTCCCCAAAGACTCGGTTCTTGGTTTACTAGGCGTCCACCACTTGGCCAAGAAAACGTCCCCAAAGAATCGATTCTTGGTTTACTGGGCGTTCACCACTTGCCCAAGAAAACGTCCCCAAAGAATCGATTCTTGGTTTACTGGGCGTCCACCATTTTCCCAAGAAAACGTCCACAAAGAATCGGTTCTTGGTTTACTGGGCGTCCACCACTTGGCCAAGAAAACGTCCCCAAAGAATCGATTCAGGGTTTACTGGGCGTCCACCATTTGCCCAAGAAAACGTCCCCAAAGAATCTATTCTTGGTTCACTTACTTGTAGAGCACGCGCTGGAGGCCGCTCATGTCACACTTGACGATGTACTCCACCTTGTCGGGCAGCTGGCTCTCCACCTCCTTCTTGAGCCGCCGCAGCAGGAACGGACGCAGCACCTTGTGCAGGCGCCGGATGATTAGGATCGTTTCCTCCTCGTTTAGCTCCACCTGGCAATATTAAGCATTGTATATATTTAGTATCCGTAGTCTAATTATCTAGGCGTATCGGCGTTTCTTTCGAACTTTAACATGACAGAATTGTCAAACAAGGAGAACGCCTAAAGTGACAGCAGTATAAAATGACACAGTGCTCAGAATTGGAAAATGGCAGAATTGAACTGGCACTCAATTTATTATGAGAGTATGAGTGTTTTTTCATTCGTATTGTGTCATTTTCATCAACCTTATTGACAGAAACATTGGAGAAGCATTTGCAGGGGAGACCTATGTCCATTCAACAGTCGCGAACACCACCTGTATCCGTTCCCGTCGACTGAAAACAGGGCCTATACTTTCAGAGTCCGGCCAATATCCTTGCCAATCCCCTTAAAATCTGATTCATCAAACACTATTAATTGAGCTTATTTTGAAGCTGATTCACAGAAAACAAACCTTCTCTTCCGTAGTTGCAAAAGGCACATTGAACTACTGCTCGAACGTCGAACAGCTCTTGAAGATCGACGACAGCAAGAAAATAAGCAGCGCCCACAACTCTGGTAATTTGTTCTGTAGCGGTGTTCTAATACGTAGTACCTTAAGAAACACTATTTAGTAAGACTTTTGAACTACTTCACAGAACACTAACCTTTTTCACCCGTAGTAGCAAAAGACGCATAGAAACACTGTTCGAAAGTCGAACAACTCTTGAAGATCGACGGCAGCAAGAAGTTAAGCAACGCCCAGAGTTCCGGCAGTTTGTTCTGCAGCGGTGTCCCTGTGAGCAGCAGCCTAAAAGTATTGTCTTTTAGGCTTCTATTGCGCAAGGTTTTTGAAAGTTAATGCCCAAAAAAACTAACCTTCTCTCCCGTAGTAGCAAAAGGCGCATTGAACCACTGTTCGAAAGTCGAACAGTGGTTGAAGATCGACGGCAGCAAGAAGTTGAGCAACGCCCATAACTCCGGCAGTTTGTTCTGTAGCGGCGTCCCTGTGAGTAGTAGTCGATGTGGTGCGATGTAGTGCGTGTTCAGTACTTGTGTGAGCTTGCAGTGGTGGTTCTTCATGCGGTGACCCTCGTCGATGATCATGTACTTCCATTGCACCTGCGGAGTGGAGTTGGTATATCAGAAATTATTTAGTTAATTAAGGAATATGGACAGTATGGACACCTGCAACGCAAACTTTGTAAGCTTTGCGCAGGATCTGTGCATCCAATACATGGCACCACAAGTTGGAGTTTTAATTTAGTACCTTCTTGAGTTTTTATCCATTTTGTGATGGTTATATTAAAGAACATTTATTTGTCAGGTCCGTACACATTGCAGACAGTAACATGTTGAGTTAAAGAAGGTTTTCAATAAGTCAAGTAAGTCTAAAGTAACAGATACTACGACTGTGATATACTGGTAAATACGTATAGGTACATCTTTCCAACACGTATTAACGGACACCTCACTGCTATGAATGTGATGGACGGACAGCGCCATACTTGTTTGTATTTTGGATGTAGGGTAGTTACGAAATTTTTGATTTGACGACAAACGTAATATATGTTTATTTTTAATTAAAGATAAAGATTCATTTATTTGGAAGATGTAGTTGTGTTGATCATGTAGATGGTAGCTGATAAAAAATCAAATATTAGTATCATACATCTTTCTTAACCATTACTGGTGTGCAAATTAGACATAATTATGTTTCACGCGTAAGTGATGAATGTATCTTCGTGTGAAATATAGTTCTTTAAACCTACATACATATGAATAAGACCGATATAAAAACAAAAACAGAATTTAAAACAAGTGGTTACCTTAGCGAGCACGCTCTTATCTTTGATGACGTACTCGTACGTAGTGAGCAGCACGTTGAACTTGGTGGTGCGCATCTGCGACTGCACGCTGCGCCGCGATTGCGGCGAGCCCTTGTACGAGACCACGGCCACCGTGGGGGCCCACTTCTCGAACTCCAGCACCCAGTTGGACAGCGTACTGGGATGTACAAACATGTCATGTTATTAAAAACATATTTGTCGATCTTTTTTATATGTACGTAATATCATCTTAATGTTATGCACTCGCATAACGGTGAAGGAAAACATCGTGAGGAAACCACTTGAATTTGCACACATATTGAATTAAATATTAAAATAAAAAACATTGTTTGTGTAACCTAGCTCCTAAGACGTAATTATAATTAAATTAGAAACATACTGGGAGATGACTCTGGCCTCGTAACACAGCCTAACGGCTACCACGAGGTCAGAGGATTCGAAACATTTTTGTCAAAATTTCTTTGGTAAATAAATAATTTTGTATTTTGAAACCGAAATGTTTGAGGACCTCAATATCCGTGTCTTCCGTGGAAGGATCTGGGCGCCCACCACGATGAATCTGCCCAAGAAAACTCCCCTAACGAATTAATTACACGACTCAAGAAAGAGAGAATATCATCTATGTAAGGTCCGTATGATTCGTCACTGTATTCATTTAAGTACGCCAATGTGTCAGCTTTGTTTTTATCTAAACCAAATAACGATTCCAACACAAATTTTTGCCCTGACAGTTATCATCATTAGCTTTATTACATCTACGAGAAATTTTTTATGTAGCGTCCATACTATTTTCGCAGCTGCGATTGTGGCTGAATAAGCCACAAGTTACCTGGCCGTTATACAAAATCAAAATGTTCGTTTTTTAAACACTAATTTCAAAATAAATTCTTAGTTTCGTTTGTTACAACTCAAAAAACATAACTTTGAGACGAAAATATTGTTATTGAGAAGTATGTACATTTGGGTGCAGTAGACAGATCCGACAATCAAGATATACTTTCATGTAAGAACTTCCCCGAAAGAACCAATTCTGCAGGGGTACACAACCCTCATTAATGAGGAAAAGAGGAGGTGACTTACCTGAGCGGTACAATAATGAGGAATGGTCCGTTGACCTTCTTCTTCTCCATGAGGTATGTGACCAGCGCTATTGTCTGTATGGTCTTGCCCAGACCCATCTCATCTGCTAAGATGCCATTCAAGTTGTTGTTGAATAACGAAACCAGCCATTCCAGACCCTGCGGAGGAAGGGAATAAAGGTTAGTTTGTTTTGAAAATAATTCGAGTCAATTTGGACTTGAGTTGTTGCTTTTTTTATGGAAAAGGATTTTCATTAATTTGATGGTAAAGTGTTGTCAGAAAGCTGTCACAGCACGTGCTGAGTTAAAAGTAAACTATATCAATAGATATCGTTTATGACGTCATTTGGACCCGCAAATGATTGAAATGACGTCATAAACGATAGCATTGAAATAGAATAGAATATTAAAAAAAAAAACAAAATTCAAAATTATTTATTGATGTAGAAAAATGTACATATATGAAGTGGCGGCTCTAGATACCAAACTAGGCGTTAGCCTGTATCTAGCTAGTCTATCTACCTAGTCCTTCCCAGTAGAAACATTATTTGTGTACATGTTACATAAAATTGATAATAAAAAATAATTTTGCACAGTCTACAAATTATAAAATTGAATTATTGACAGTGTTAGTATGTATATAGTTAAGTACATAAAAAAAAAGTTATTTTATTACGACAAAAATTTTCGACAAAAATTTAACTTATTATATATATATCATATATAATATATCTTTAATGTACACCATAAAACATAGAAATAACAAAACAGGAAATAAGCTTAAATATATTAAAGTGATGCACATTGGGCAGCCTATATACATTTTTACTCTTAGGCGGTAGGCCCGCAGCACGAGAGAGAAAATTTGGTGGGTATGTAGGTAAATATGTGTTAGTCCTTTTCTTTATCAAATTTGTTAATTGTGTTCGTACCTGATTCCTTATCTCAAAATCAATTGTTATTATTTCATTTTTATTTTCAAATAGAAAAAACCAAAAAGCGACAATATTTGTCAAAATGTAACTTAATACGGTTTTCACTCACGCGTAATTTCTCGTATGTTTAATTTTTTTAGTTTTTATTTTATTAAAAAATACTAAAACTTTGGAGAAATATGTAGTGTTTTAACGCTGCGACTGCTACTTAACCGACATCAAACAACAAAAAACAAAACAAAACAAACAAATAACAAATGTTGTTTGATGTCGGTTAAGGAGCAGTCGCAGCGGAAAAACACTACATATTTCTCCAGAGTTTCAGTTACAATGGATTTCCGCAAAGTAGCGCCTGATTCAATATCTTAACCTATACTATTCCACTCCTTTTTTTTTTTTTTTTTTTTTTTTCGTGGAGGAAATGCATTTACGCATCCCCGCACTCTCCCCGGGGGGGGGCAGCGGGGTATGTCGGGCTCGGAGCTAATGGGACTCCACTACCGACTAAAACCTACCACGATGTCCCTTCACCTCGGCAAGGACAAAGGAGGCAAGGCAAGGAAACAGAAAAAGGATAAGAGTAACACAGCGGTTTCACTCCCTCTCCTTAAAAGTGCACCTCACCAATATCCGAGGCTTGCACTCAAATCTCGTGCCTGTCCACTTCCACCTGGAGACAGACAAACCGCACCTCCTGTTTCTTACGGAGACCCAAATCAGATGTCCAACAGATGCGTCATACTTAGCCTACCCAGGGTATACCCTGGAGCACAGGTTCAAACCGCATGCGGGCGTATGTTTGTACGCTCGCGATGACATCTGTATTCGGCGTCTCCGCAAATTTGAAGACTCTCGCTTTTCGGTGTTGTGGGTACTGGTGGACACAGGCGTGGAGAGGATTCTTTACGCCTGCGTTTACCGATCGCACAGCGGAGATACCGAGACGACCAGGCTCATTGATTACCTCAGCGAGATGGCGGATAGAGCTCAACAGGAGTACCCGTCGGCTCAACTTGTGTTACTTGGGGATTTTAATGGCCATCACCAGGATTGGCTACATCCATACCAGGACACCAACCATGCCGGGCGAGAGACGAGGCGGCTTGCCCTCTCGTTAGATCTTACCCAGCTGGTTCAAGGAGCCACTAGGGTACCGGATGTTGACTCTCATACACCACACTGCTTGGACCTTCTGTTGACGACTGATCCAGACAGATACTCAGTGGCGATTTCATCTCCCCTGGGTAAATCAGACCACTGTCTGGTGAAATCTGTATCTGTCTATTCCCCGCCTGACCCCAGTCCTAGAGGCACGCGGCGGATGTGGCGATACAAATCGGCAGATTGGGATGAGATGCGGTCTTTCTTTGCATCGTTCCCTTGGCAGTCCGTTTGCTTCTCTTCGAGCGATTCCAGCTCCTGCGCTGATGCCGTTACCGATGTGCTTCGTCAAGGAATGGAGTATTATATTCCATTTTCAGACGTTCCATCGACTGGTAAAGCTCGCCCATGGTTTGGACCTGAGTGTGCACGCGCTGAATCTCAGAAACACCAGGCTTACCAGGCATGGGTCGATGCTCGACAGCGTAAGGCATCTGATATTCGTGAAAAGAAGAGAGCCTTTAACAAGATTGCCAAGTCCTGCAAGAAGGTGCTACAGAAGGCTCGCTTCGATCATATTGGCCGGATAGGGGCCAAACTTGCTACGTACCCTTCGGGTAGTAAAGCGTTTTGGTCTCTTGGCAAAGCTATCGAAGCTAACTTCTGCCGTCCCTCGCTGCCTCCACTGCAGAAACCTGACGGATCACTAGCTCACACCGCTACTGAGAAAGCAAACTTGTTTGCATCTCTATTTGCGGAATCTTCACGTTTAGATGCTGGTAGCGCGATACCTCCAGCTTTTGCAAGAAGTTCGACGGAAATGCCGGAAATCCGAATCCGTCAAACCGAGGTTCGTAAAACGCTGCGCAATCTAGACGTGAACAAAGCTAGTGGTCCTGATGGTATACCTGCTATTGTTCTGAGGATATGTGCGCCTGAGTTGTCTCCCATACTGACACGTCTCTTCAGGCTCTCTCTAGAGACTGGTGTAGTGCCGAGTTCTTGGAAGCTTGCTAACGTGCAGCCCGTGCCCAAGAAAGGTAGTCGTGCCGACCCTGCCAACTACAGGCCTATCTCGGTCACGTCCATACTCTGCAAGAGTATGGAACGTGTCCTAAACTACAGGCTCCTGGCGTACCTAGAATCGAATGACCTCCTTAGTGACCGACAATATGGCTTTCGCCGGAATCGGTCCACTGGGGATCTTCTAGTGTACGCCACACACATCTGGAGCGAGGCCATGGAGAAATTCGGAGAAGCACTTGCGGTTTCTCTCGACATTTCTAAGGCCTTTGACAGGGTTTGGCATGACAGCCTTATAAGTAAGCTTTCCTCTTACGGCTTGCCCTCTGGTTTCTGTGCGTGGATTTCAGACTTTTTGAGGGGGCGATCTATTCGAGTAGTCATAGATGGTTGCTCGTCTGATCGAATGGCTATAAATGCCGGCGTCCCTCAAGGGTCAGTGCTCTCTGCAACCCTATTCCTGCTGCATATAAACGACCTGCTCAAACCCGGTGTCCTTGGGTATGCAGACGACAGCACCGTTGTAGAGAGCTACACATCCAACGCCCGTGCCAATGCGGCCCAAATCCAGTCACTCAGGGAGAGTATGGTCGAGCGCATGAACTTATCCCTTCAGGCGGTCTCCGATTGGGGCGATGCCAACCTGGTTAAGTTCAATGCAGCTAAGACCCAGGCGTGTCTTTTCTCTGCAAAAAAGAGGCCATTCGAGCTGGCCCCTTCTTTCCGAAATGTGACCGTTTCGATAGCTGACCACCTTGATCTTCTCGGAATTACTCTGACTTCGTCTCTTAATTTCGGCTCCTATATTGAGTCCAAGGCTCAATTGGCTGCCAAAAAGCTTGGTATCATCTCGAAGGTGCGTCAGTACTTCCAGCCGGAGCAACTGCTCATATTATATAAAGCACAAGTTCGGTCGTGCATGGAATACTGTTCGCACCTTTGGGACGGATCAGCCCAATACCAGCTTGAGGCGTTGGAGTCGATTGAGAGGCGAGCTAAGAAGATCATTGGAGAAGCCACCGTTGCTAAAGCGAAACTACAAAGCTTGGAACATCGTCGCAAGGTTGCTAGCCTGTCGGTCTTCTATCGGTTGCATTTCGGTGAGTGTGCAACGGAGCTTCACAATATAATTCCTCCGTCTCCATTCCACCGTCGAACAAGCAGGAAGTCAGCGGGGCGTCACCGGTTTATGGTGGAAGTTCCAAAGACTCGCACGAAGCGCTTTGATTCTACCTTCATAGTAAGGACAGCGAGACTATGGAACTCTCTACCTGGAGCCCTGTTCCCAGAAAATTATAACCCAGGGGTCTTCAAATCTAGAGTAAATAGGTTTCTTCTAGGCAAGCGTGCTACATCTTAGACTATAGTGGTGCTTAACATCAGGCAGGCTATAGTCAAACGTAAGCCTATTTAGTGTAAAAAAAAAAAAAAAAAAAAAAGGACGGGTTTCGCGGGCAAGCGAGCAATACTATTCCACTCCTGGGCAAAGGTCTCCCCCAACCTTTTTATTGTCTTTTTTAGTTATAAAAAAGTATATTTGTTTACTTATATTTTTTTGTTTTTTGGTAACATATTTGGTGGCTATAATATAGGTACATACCTTGATCTGGTATTCCTTCAGTTTTCCATTGACGAGCATGTTGGATTGTTCCGTCACAGACTCATGCACCGTGTGGGCGATACTGAAATAACACAACATACATTATTATTATTATTTATTTTGTTTGTAGGTTAAATTTTCTACATCAAAACTTGGTAAAACACTCAGCCCTCCTTAGACAAGTGGCGTATTTTAGTGAGCGTACTGTCACTCGCTTATGGAATAGAAAAACCAATGTATGGGATTGACATCGTGACGCGCTCCGCGGGGGGAATATTACACACAGTAAGCTCACTAAAATAAGCCTCTTGTCTACATTGCTGCAACCTAGGGTGTAACACGTTATCCTAGAAGATACCTATTAACTCTAGATTTGAAGATCCCTGGATTGTAGTGAGTTATTACTTGTAGTTTTTTTGCTACTAAAAGGGGGCCCATGAGTACCGCTGGTGGTCAGATTTGGGGATCAGACCCACCGAAACAAGCGAGCTTGGGAGAACGATAGCGTCACCGACAAAAACGCTGTCACCATGTGGAAGAGACAAAAGAGACGCAACAAGCGGTGCTGGTTGTTGTGGTGAATTCACATGACATCCACAGCATCCATCAAGGCACCGAGGGGTGGCGAGGGGGTTTTGGTGAGTGAGTTTGAGTTTTGAAATTATTTATTAACCATAAACTTGTAAAACATTTTCATATAAAATTGAAGAGTTTTATTTTTGAACATCAAAAACGTGAAGCCTTATTCACTAACGACACTAGCGCATTTTAATTTAATTTAATTATTGTCATAATACTAATTTACCTAAATAAGTTTTTTTTATATAAGTATATATGTTATTTTGTGTAATATGTATTAATTAGTGTAGCCCTAGCTCGTATATATATATATATATATTTTATATATTTATTTCATTCCTTCCACTACCAGTATGTCTAATTTAAAATTTTGTTCCTCTTTGTATACCTACGTCTTTGTCTTTGTTTGTTTTCCTGTCTTCTTGTACGTGCGTGACGTCACAGCCAGCCCCAACGGAAGACCAGCGCTGGTTGCTTCCACACAACCAGCATTATGCTGAGTTGGGGCTGTGTTGTGGCAGATTTTTATGTTTGTTTATTATGTTTTTACTCGTGTGTGTTCTTCTGTTAAATCTGTCACAATAAATGTTTTCTTTCTTTCTTTCTTTCTTTCTTTCTAAATAATAAACCTATCATACAAAATCGTGCACAACAAAACATTTAAAAGGATTCCACTTTTCTATTATAAACTTATCACATGTAAACTTTTTTATGAACTGAACGATTTATTAAGATTTTCGTAGAAATCTCACATACCCCCTGTACAGACGGGGATCTATGAAGATTTCCCCATCGGAAAAAAATAAAAAATATTACCTGTAGTAAGTCTGCTCCTCGGTCTTGTATTCGTCGTCCTCCACCTTGGCCTTCTTGATCATGTCCCGCGCCTTCTCCTCGTCTGTCTTCTCGCGGTCGCTGCGCTCGTCCCTTCGGTGCCTCTTGTCTGGTATAACAAATAATACAATATTTTATTTATTTATACCATTACAATAAATGCACATGCCTTACAGCTACGCCAAATCGTACAGTTATGATAAATTGAACTTAATAAGTACATACAATAATAAAAAGAAAAACAGATACCTAACATAAAGACAGGAATTAATATTATACGAGTATAAAAAACTGAACAATTTAAACAAATAATAACGTAAAAAAGATAAACTTAATACCATATATATATAACAACTATGCCTTACTATACAACCTTACTCATACATATTTTCATATATATACTACTAGTGGGTGCTCGCGGCTTTGGTCGCATAAAGAAGTAAAACTTGGATCCCCTATTTCACGTGGCATTTCCAAAAATCCTTTCTTAGCGGATGCCTACGCCATAACATCTACCTTCATTCCAAATTTCAGCCTAATCCGCCGAGTGGTTTGGGCTCTGCGTTGATAGATCACTACGTCAGTCGGTCAGTCAGTCAGTCAGTCACCTTTGAGTTTTATATTTTTAGTGTTTATACATAAATATAGTAATAAGTTATTGTTATTGTGCTATGTCATGTACCAGTGTTTTTGTCAAAATAAATATCCTTATCTTTATATCGCACTTACCATCATCGTCCTGGCTGTCATCCGAGTCGTCGGAGTCTGAGAGCAGCTCCCAGCCGGGGTGAGTCTCCATCCAGTCCTTGAGCTGGGACAGGAGGGGGGCCTCCTCGCCTTTCAGGACCTGAAACGTTTACAAATACTTAATCAAAATCTATACTAATATTATAAAGCTGAAGAGTTTGTTTGTTTGTTTGAACGCGCTAATCTCAGGAAGTACTGGAGCGAATTGAAAAAATCTTTTTGTGTTGAATAGACCATTTATCGAAGAAGGCTTTAAGCTATATAACATTACGCTGAAACTAATAGGAGCGTAGAAACAATGGAAAATGTGTAAAAAACGGGGAAAATTATTCATCTTTGAGGGCTTCCGTTGCGTGAGCTGCGAAAACGGTTCAAGTCATGGGTAACTATAATTTATAAAGCTGAAGAGGTTGTTTGCAAAAATAAATACGATGCCCAAAATAACTATTCCAAGCGGAAGAAGTCGCGCGCACAGCTAGTGTATAATAAAGTAACACTAACTACACCAGTAGTAGACATTTCTTATTAATAAAGTTTTATTAATAAGAAATGTCATACATATCATGGTTACTAGAATAAAATCAAAACAATACACGCACATATGTACATATTGTACATGTTATAATTTACAATAAGCATGACAGTTTTTTTATATGAGACGACGTTGCAATCTGTGTTTTACAAATTCGGAACTGTTTCACTTAGAAAAAGTCCATTAGTTTAAATCATCAATCAAAAACGAAAACTCTCTGAATTTGTGAGAGACGACCTCCGCACAAACGACTGTGTCCTTTGAGACACAGTCGTTTGTGCGGAGGTCGTCTCAGGTACATGATGTCTTGTATCTGGCTGGACATCAACAGTATCCACATTTTTATCCCACTGCTAGGTATAGGCCTCCTTTTCCAAGCACCAGCTGTTAATTATGTTTGTTGTTAGTTCCTTGTGTACTGTATTCCCTCACCTCCCCTGTCTTAGGATCCATGACAGTGACGCGCGAGTCGGAAGTCTGCGAGCTGTCGTCAGTCGCGTCTATCTCGCCGCCTTCCAGTAACTTCCTCTTGCGGGACTTCTGCACAAATAAATAGCACAGGTGTAATTAACAAAAATATTTTCGACAATCTCTCAGAGAGCGACATCTAGTCATATATCATGTAATCAATATCTAATTTGTAGCAAAAACCAATTAATTTTTTTCAATTTTGTGAGTAGGAGAAGTGTAACTAAAATAAGATGTTTGAGAAAAAAATTCAGACAGCGCCATCTAGTCGCAAGTCACTAAGTATTTTTAAGAGAGCAGAAATCTTGAAAAATTTTCATGTATTATGGGTAACGTACCCGCCCTTTTTCCAAGATGGCGGCCGGGGGACAACGGTGGCGATCCCACAAACTTGAAGTTAAGCTTCTATTGACCCCCCAAACATATCCCATAAAATTGCGTCCTCTAAAAAATGCAAAGCTCATGTAACATTTCAATGGACTAAAATTATACTTCTGACGTTGTGATTGTGATCCTAGAAAACTTGAATGATTTCACTCTGTTACCAGTCACATTAGATATTATTAGCTATTTTTTTTTCTTTTTTTTATATTGATGCTACTAACCCGCTTCCTCTTCTCTTCCTCCTGCTGCTTCTTGCGCTGCTCCTGCTTGTGCTGCTTCACCATCTCGGTGAGGCTGGCGATGTACTCGTCCGTCTGCGACAGCAGGAACGCGAGCCGCTTGTCCTTCTTCTGGTCGATCAGCTTGCGGTAGCCCTCCTCGTCCTCCGCCATCAGACTGGGAAATAACAAGATGTTAATTATATATTTATTTGATATTTTTGTCAATATCATCATATCATAAATAACTATGAGGTCAAATAAACTGACCACAGATGAGGTCTGGTCTAATTAACCATATTTTCCATTGACTTTTTCAATAACTAACCATAAGATCAGTTGGCAACTTTGGTAATCGTGTGCCAATAATGCGTGCACCTCAGTCCACGGGGTGCTATAAGAAATATCTCACCGCCGCATACGTTCCATCTCCATCCAATCTTGTTCTTCCTTTAGCTTGATAGTCCAATATAGCAAGACATGTGTGTGGAGTAGTGTGGACACTGGACAGTGTGTGCCCAGTATTGACAAGAAACCACCAGTAAAGTAGTTATTGATAACTAACTCACCGTCGCATGCGTTCCTTCTCGATGCGATCCTGCTCCTTCTACTTTTCAAGCTTTACTTTTGCTTGATAGTTTAATATAGCAAGACATGTGTGTGGAGTAGTGTGGACAGTGTGTGCCCAGTAATGACAAGAAACAACCTGGTTAGAAGTGACTCGCCGTCGCATACGTTCCTTCTCGATTCGTTCTTGTTCTTCCTTTAGCTTGATAGTTCAATATAGCAAGACATGTGTGTGCCCAGTAATGACAAGAAACAACCTGGTTAGAAGTGACTCACCGTCGCATACGTTCCTTCTCGATTCGTTCTTGTTCTTCCTTTAGCTTGATAGTTCAATATAGCAAGACATGTGTGTGGACAGTGTGGAGTCACGCCTCCCATTAATGACAAGAAACTTGATAAGTAACTCACCGCCGCATGCGTTCCTTCTCGATGCGCTCCTGCTCCTTCTTCTGCTCCCGCTCCGCGTTGGCGTGGTAGTTCATGATGGCCTTGTTCATGCGGGACATCTTCGCCTGGTGGTTGCGAAAGAACTCCTTGAAGTCCTTGGCTAAAAAAAAAACGTTAAATTGATTTACAGAAGTTTGAAGAAGAAAGAAAGAAAACATTTATTTTGGCAGATTTATCAGAGAAACAAACACAAGTAAGAACATAATAAACAAACAAACATAAAATCTGCCACAATACAGCCCCAACTCAGCATAATGCTGGTTGTGTGGAAGCAACCAGCGCTGGTCTTCCGTTGTGTGTGTAAGTTTGATTGCTATACACGGAGTATTTTAAATAATGACCTAAACATGTCTGTCTCATTAGCTGCACTTATACCATTCTTCACGACACATTTATATTCAGAAAAGTATTTTGTAGAACAGTGTAAAAAAACCTAATAAATTGTAGATGCAACAAGAGAACCAAAAAGTCACACGCCAGGCATTGTATCCTGAACCATCGAAGAATCCTAGAGTTTTCATCGAAGAAACCTAAAGCTTTGGAACACAACGAAGGATTCATCACGAAGCGAGAGTCATGTGCCTAGACCAAGGATTGTAGAAGAAATTTTTCTCATTTGACTTTCAGGCCTTTAACCACCAGATGTAGGCGAAACCACGACAATCACACAGGCCCCCAAAGGGGGCAGTACATTTCCCCCCGCGGAGCGCACCGCGATGTCACTCCCATACATTGCTCTTTCTATTCCATAAGTGAGCGCCAGTACGCTCTCTAAAACACGCCTCTTGTCTAAGGGGCCAGGGTAGAATAAAACGAATTCTCAAACAAGACTGGTTGCCTATTTACCATGTTGCAGCACCGTCTGCAAGAACTCCTGGTGTTTCTGCCTGCGTTTCCTCTCCGCTTCCAGTTTCTGCTGCTTCTCCAGCTTCTCGGTGGCGCGCGCCTCGCGCAGCCCCTGCCGCTTGGTGCGCTTGTACGCCTTGATGTTCACCGCCGTCTCCAGAGTCGTGTCGCGGCGGACTTGGCCCAGGATCTGAGGAATGGAGTTGAAATATGAAAGCATTTTGACATACCTACAAAATGTTTGTTGTTTTTGTTTTGCCTGTTTTAATGTGTTCATTTATTATTATTTTTTTAAATGAATGACCCATTATTTATTTTTAAGGCAGGAAGTAAATTAATGGATGAATTTGATGAATTATATATTACTTGATAGGGTGAAAAGCGTGATAAGTCCATAAAATCATTGTATGTATGGTATTGAAACACCACCATGATCTATATTTCAGTTAAGGTAGCGTAAAACCAGGAGACGCACATAGGATACTTTTTATCACGTAAAATCCAAAATCTGCTTATTTATTGCCTTTAAGGTGGAACAGAGTTCGCCGGGTCAGCTAGTATATAATGAAGATATGATACTTGCCTCGGCGCGCAGTTGCTTCTGGAAGTTGAGCACGCGCAGCGCGCGCAGCTCGAGCTGCGCCTGCAGGCGGAGGTCGTCGGGCAGCCCGGCCGGCAGGCTCGACAGCACCTCCATGCGGTGCGCGATGCGGGCTGCGATTCTGGGGCGGGAAGAATTCAAAATACACATACAAAATTATTTATTTAAACAAAAAATTTTGGCACAAAACGTTTCGAATCCTCTGACCTCGTGGTAGCCGTTAGGCTGTGTTACGAGGCCAGAGTCAAAGAAAGTCAAAGTTCAAAATTGATTAAATCTATATATATTTATAAGACTCAAATGTGACTGACTAATATAGTGATCTATCAACGCCCAGCCCAAACCACTAGACGGGTCGAGCTGAAATTTGGAATGAAGGTAGATGTTATGACGTAGGCATCCGCTAAGAAAGGACTTTTGGAAATGCCACTTTTAAAGGGGTGAAATAGGTGATGCAAGTTTTACTTCTTAACGCGAGCGAAGCCGCGAGCACTCACTAGTAAACTATAAAAATATATCAAAAAACTAAACGAGCTGTGCAAACCGCATTTATATCCACTGAAAAATAAAGAAGTTATGACCAATTGAATATTTCATTCCATCTCTTTCTTTCAAAACAGAATTTTCTTTGTATTTTGTATGGCGTTGGTGCCATGTGACGTCACATGGCATGTCGGTTCTCTCTGTCTAATCGTAAACTAAAAACGTGTAAAACTGCGTTATTGCTAAAGCTAATTGAACAATATGAAAACTATGCTGATTGTCTATTAAAAAGCTTTCATTGAAGTAATAACATTCATATCTCAATAACTACTAAGCCGACTTTGATGACTTTTCAGGCTATCCAAAGTTAAAACTTACATCATCGAACATCTAGAAAAGTGTTGATAGTTAATAGTTTTCAAGTAATCACCGGACAAACATACAAAATTACATTCACAAAATTTAACACACATGAAGCTCATATAAATCATCATAAGTACTCAAATTTTATAAATTTTCAATAAATCAAACACACAGGTCTCTGTGATAACCACCTACACCCTAACCTACATTGACAAAATAAATAGTATAAAAGTAAACAGTACCTGTTTTCCCTCTCATTGAGTATCTGTATGGGGTCGATCCCGACAGGTTTAGGTATGCTGGTGATGCGGTTCTGTTTAGCTCCCGGGCCCGGCGCGCCCGCCTGGAAGAAACGGATAAATACAAATAAAGTAATGCCATAGATAAATGAATACATTTCATAATATATTTACGAATTTTTACATCAATCGGCTATATTGCTCTATTAGACATTCCTAAAGTTCTTCTGTATTATACTCCTTTAATAGTAATCTCCCATTACTGGGGGTGGTGAGTCTAACTTAAATAAGGAATGCTTTTAGCATATTATATAACAATTACTTGTACAACAATTTCGTATCAAAGTAATACAAAATGTTGAGTATAAATAAATAAAATAAATACACACCTGATTCTGTGCGGGAGGCAGGCCCGGGCGCGCCCGCGCCCCGGCGGCGCGCCGCAGGGGCGCCGGCCCGCGCATAGGGGCTCCGCCCATTGGCTGTACCACAAAAAAAGTTAATTTGGCTTAATTATCTTTTCCAGACACATTAATAAATAAATAAAATAGCCTTTATTCCCTTAAAAAACTAGATGGTATTTACAATATTTTCGATATGAAACTGTTTCAATTATTAAAATAAATTATGTGATATATTATAATTGTGTTATAAGGGCACCCAAGTACGGGTATAGGCCTCCTCCATTGCCTTCCAAGTAGTGCGGTCTCTAGCTAGTCGTGGCCAGTATTGAATTTTTTTCTGGCGTGTTCTCCGCCACCACACTTTCCTCTTTTAATAAACTATCGCAGCATAACACAGATAACATTACAACACTGTATTTTTTAGGTTATTAAGCGATTAGGTACATTAGTTAAAGTGGCTCTCACGGTTTTTCGATAACAGCAGTTTGGGTTCTGCGCACTGTGCGTTCGAGCTTTTTCGCCTTCTCTCGGCCATATAAGCCAAAATACTATTACTAAAAGTCCTGCCAACATCTCTCTTGAGTCGAATTTCCTCATGACTGAGGATTGAGATTGTAGACCTGCCAACATACCGGGTTAACAAGCGGCGGAGTGAGTTGCGTAGGTGGCGCCATCTGCCCCGTCATAGGCAGCGGCGTGGGGGGTGCTCCGCCCCCGCCACGCGCGTCCGCGCCCGCGCCGCCCGGGCCCGGCTTGCCGCCCGCGGGACCTGCAGACAGTATTACTTTAAAATAAAATAAAAAATATATTTAACCTTTAAACTGTTTAAACATAATGATAATAATAATAATAAAGGAGATAATAGTGAAGGCCGAGAAGGACAAAGTCAGCAAGTACCTTGACTTGGCCCATGAGATTACCGCCATGTGGGATGTTGATTCGACGATGATTGTCCCGATAGTCGTTTCGGTGAACGGTCTAATAGCGAAGAGCCTCGATCAACACCTTGAGAGGCTCTCCTTGGAAGGTTGGGTTAAGGGACAGATACAGAAGGCAGTGATCCTTGACACGGCGCGTATTGTCCGTAGGTTCCTTTCTTTGTAGCCTCTACCACCGGTTGCTTGGGTCCTGCCCCGTTGCCGGCGGCATCACTAGTTTTAAGTTTTATATGATATTTGTTTCTTTTTTTTAATACATATATTGTAAAAAATTTAAAAATAGTTGTAAATAAATGAATATGGAGATAATAATAATAACTTTTTATTGCAGACACTGAGATCCATATCACACACAATCACAAACAGAGAATATATACAATATTATATAGAAAGGTACATTTTAAGTTGCAATTGCTACCCATCGTTCATATGTTGCAGACAGCAACATATGAACGATGGGTAGCAATTGCTATAAGATATGGAATCAGGCGTTACTTTGCGGATATTCATTGTAAATGAAACTCTGGAGAAAAACTATACATGTTTTGTACAGAGATTCTGTTTAAACAATTTTTGAAATATTACACGCTAGTGGACGCACGCGGTTCTCCTTGCATTATTTCGGAACAAAAAGTAGCCTACGTCACTCCTAAGACTTCATACTACTTTCATACCAAAAATCATGAAAATTTAGCTGGTTTTGCGAAAAGAGCAACCAAATAAACAGACAAACAGATAAAAGCCTAAAAACTGCTCAAACGTGTTCTGTTATCGATTTAAAGTCGATAACATTTTTTTTTCGAAATTCGTCTATGTACTGATTATTCTTGTGTTTGTATCAGGTAAGCGTGTTACACCCTAGGCTGCAGCAATGCTTAACATCAGGCAGGCTGTAGACAAACGCAAGCCTATCCCATGTAAAAAAATACACTCATTTGCTATAATTATAATGTATAGATTTTTTTTTACTTGGAATAGGTTTACGTTTGACTACAGCCCGCCTGATGTTAAGCATTGCTGCAGCCTAGGGTGTAACACGCTTACCTAGAAGATACCTATTAACTCTAGATTTGAAGACCCCTTGATTGTAGTTTGCAGATACATATATTATGTAGATACAAGTATATGAATCTCATACCGGCTCCAGTAGTGGGTGCGTCGTACTGCTGCGCGGGC